>JAJEJO010000174.1:497197-605513 GCA_020662805.1 Glaucomys volans | reverse complement strand
TATATATATATATATATATATATATATATATATATATATATATATATTTTTTTTTTTTTTAACCATTACAATGCTTTCTTGGTAGAAACCCTTTATAAAGTTACATTAATATCTTTTTCTTCTGATAATTTTTAATCATGAATGGATGTTGGAATTTGTGAAATACTTTTGAGGTTAACATATAATTTACATTCTTATATTGATATGGCATACTAATTTCTGAATATTAAACTTTTCATATTCCTGAAAAATACCCAAACTGGGCTTGATAAATTATCCTTCCTATCTGTTCCTGGATTTGATTTGTTAATATTTAAGGATTTTGTCTATAGGAGGAAAATGAATGGTTCAATACTTTTTTTTCCTTGCCAAGTTTTTTCCAGGTCAATGTTGTTCTCAAAAGTTAAAATCTTAAATGCTCTTCATTTTTAAACTTTGACAGTGTTAACTTCTTTAAATATTTAATAGAATTCACATTTAGGTCTGGAGTTTTCTTTAAGGGATGATTTTGAAACTACCAATTCCATTTCTTTCATTTCTCCTTTTGGTAATTGTCCCTTGAGGACATTTTCCATTTCATCTAAGCTTCAAATTTAATGAATGTAGTTGTTCATCAACCTTTTAGAAATTGTTGGATACATTATGTTTCCGCTTCCATTCTAATATTTTTGTTAAGTCTGCCTAGGAGTACATCAACTTACTATTCTAAGAACCATCTTTAGTTTACACACATCCCTTGTGTTTGTCCTCTTAGTGTTTCGCTGCTTTCAGCACACAACATTCCCTTCCTCTTCCTGCTTATTTGGTTTCACTAGTTTTTTTTTTTTTTTTTCCAAGTTTCTTAAGCTGTAATCTTAATGATTTCATACCTTTCTTCTTCTTAAATATAAACCCTTAAAGCTAGAAATTTCTAAATTGAGCTATATGCTACAAATCTTAGCATGTTGCTTTCATTTTCATTCAAATATTTTCAAATTTTATATTTTTTTCCTGTACTCATAAGTTATTTAGAAGTATGTTGTTATAATTCCAAACATTTGGGGACTTTTCTGGGTCTTTCTGGGACGATCTCTAGTTTAATTCTGTTTTGGTCAGAAAACATATGCATGATTTCAATTATTATTTACCAGGACTTGCTTTAAAGCCTTGTATAATTAACCTGCCATTCTGAGGTTTCACTTGAAAAGAAATATATTCTTGGGTTGTTGGATGCAATGTTCTGTAAGTATAAATTAAGTCAAGTTAGGTGGTCACTTTTGTTCAAGTATTCTGTCCTTACTGATTTTTGTCTGCTTGTTTTTATCAGTTAATGCTAAAGAAGAGGTGAAAATTTCAATTCTAATTGTAGATCTTTCCATTTCTCTATTCAATGATATTAGTGTTTGTTTTGCTATTTTGGTACTCTATTATAAAGAAGCCAATTTAAACACATTTTAAAACTGCAATGTACCATTTTTTCCTTGTGTGCAAAACTATGAGGGTGGTGGATTAAGACCTGTAAGTATACAAGAAAATAATGTTCTGTTGGGCAAAAAAATGGAAAGGCAAAAAATAAGAATGTAAATACGCAAATTTTTAAATGTTAAGAGCTTGCTCATGTTTTAAAAATACAAATTGGAAAGCAGAACTATTCATTCTAGTGTATGCATAGATTTAAAAATGTAACTGATTTTAATGTTAATATTTACAAATTGGAAATCACACCCTATGCAATTGTTTAAATTTATGTTGAACTTCAAATGGAAGCAAAGCTTAAAACCCACAGTACTGTCCTTGCTTATGCACATTTATAGTCTTTTCCTCCCCTCCTCCCTTTCTTCCTCTCCTACTCTTCCTTGGATTATCCCCTTAATAAATTGTGCACTCAGGACAGGTCTCTGGCTCCTCTTTAGGGGGCACTCAAAGATAGCAGGTACCAGAAATAGATTGAGATTCTCCACGCTCCCTTTGGAGAAGTCCATATTTTAATTAACATGCATTATCTTTTTTTCCTAAGTCCTTCTACCTAGTCTGATTGTCTTCTTATACCTTTGCTTCTTACAGCCTCAACAGAAAATGTTCATGCTTTCATTAGCTAGACTCTGATTTTGTTAGTTCTGTATTCAGTCCCAACCTCTGAACCAGGACACCTAGAATATCCAAACTCAATTATTAATAAGAGCTTCCATGTACTTAATTCTCAAAGCAAGGTTCTAAGTTAGGTATTATTCCCATTTAATGAGCAAGAAAACCAAAGCTCAGAGATCACACTGCTAGTATATTGCCAGAGTGAACATTTGAGGACAAGATTGCAAAGTTCAAGCCAGTTTAACTCTATGAAAGGATTATTCACTGATGTACCTCTTCCATAGCTTGGCACAACATAGTATCCCACAGGAAGCCTTCAGCAATGCACTGCAACTCATAGGAAGAGACCCTGAAGTCTGAAAGACTGCAGCTTACAGAGACACAGACAAGGGAGAATGTTCCAAAACAGGTAGTTCATTTGAAGGCAAGAGAAGGGAATAAGAATAGTCAATCTAACACTGAGTGTCTATTCACTCAACTTGAGAGCTGGCTAGGGAGATAAACTGCAAAAGATCCTGACTACATGGAATGAAGATTATTTGCAATAGGGAGTCACTAAAGGCTGCACAGAAGCTGAATGACAAGAGTAGCTACAGTACACATGCTAGAAAAAGAACATGAACTTGAACTAGCAAAGGGTTTGAATCCTGCATCTACCACTTAAATCTTACCCTGGAAAAGTTTCTAAACCTCAGCATCCTCATTTAGGAAAATGCTGGTTTTTACTTGTCTTATGAAATTGTCCATAATATGCATAATGCCTGGCACAGAACAGGTACTCATCAAGTGTTAGTCCTCAGTCGGGTGGAGACAAATTTGACAAATTAGAATGAAGACAAAGTTAGAGGCCAGGAGTAATATCCCCATAACATGAAAAATGGTGGGCTCCCAGTGGGGTTAAGGAGGAAGACGGCATCATTCATCTGGAGGAAATCACCACATCTGGTGACGAAATGGATATGAGAGACAACTCAGCACTTGGAGCCCAGACTCTTATTAGGGCAGTGTTATTAAGAGAGACGGGGACATTGGCAGGAGACACAGTTTATTGGAGGGAAAGGGTATGCTTCATTTTAAACATGTGAAATATGCACATTGAGAGGAAGTCAGTGAAAATTAGTGTTAGGAAAGGGGCGTTACCTGAAATGATAATAATCACATTCCTTTAAGGAAAAAGTACATTACTCTTAAAATATGAAAATAAGTCAGTAGAACCAAAAACAAGTGTGAAGAAGTACAAATTATATTTATCAATAACATCCTAAGAGGCATCCCTCCAAACTCAGGCTCATTGTACTGTCTGATATGCAAACAAAACATCATCTTTTAAAGAAACATCCTTTCTAGTTTATTGCTTGTATTTAAATATATATAGTGATTTTTTAAAAGAAAGGCTAAAAAAATCTCATCTGACACTTCTCACAACAGATTTGCTTCTCCTTCCCCAAAACTAATTTACTTTCCCAAAGGCTCAGACCATTAGTTGCTAAATGGCTGCATCCAATTGTTGATACACTCTACAGTAAATGGCTACCTATGCATACAAATAATATTTAAAGATATAAATTTTAAAAATCAGATTTCCAATTAATATGCACAGAGCAAACGTTTTAGTAATCTAACAAGGGGTTTTCCAATGTGCTGGCCACTAACAAAGTGATCGAGGATATAGGCTTAGTATTCCTTATCAGAAATGCTTAGAACCAGAAATGTTTTTGGATTTTGGATTTTCTCAGACTTTGGAATATTTGCATTTGCATCATTACACATCTTGGGATAGAACTCAATCTAAACATGAACTTCATTTATGTTTCACATATACTTAATACACATAGCCTGAAGCTAACCCTACATGGTGCTTTCAGTGAGCCTGCCTCTTAACTGTGCCTGGCCACATGAGGCCTGTTATGAAATTTTCCACTCGCAGTGTCCTGTCATCACTCTGAAAGTTTCGGAACTTGGAGCATTTCAGAATTTTGGGTGAGGGATGTTGAACCTGTACAAGAACAAACATGCATTAACTTGAGCACATTCACCAGGGCTGGGCAGATGAGGGTTACTGGGTGCAGAGGTCTTCTGTGTAGTGACAGGAACCTAGGCAATACCACTAGGCATGGGGACAAGGAGGCTACTGCTCCATTTCTGAAAAAAAGAAGATAGAGGCTCAATGTCTAGAATTAAGCCCCAAGAGGAAAAATATGAGTCATTATTTTTAAACACATATGAAAAGTATGGTGTCAATTTTGAAATACATACATTAGCGAATTTACTCCACACATTGAATATAGGCACTACTTTTTCACTTTAATATGCAAATTTAAGCAACTACCCCACAACATGACCTCAGCTAAAGCTTTTAATATTTCAGTAAAATATTTGACAAAGTGAATTGCCACAAATAAATGCACAGGACTACACTTTATGTCTGTTGATCTTTGGCACATTTGTCAAGTGGAGAATCTCAAAAGGCAATAAAAATTTCTGACTGTTTTGCATATTCTTTTAATCTTCACATCAAAATATAAGGCCGCAAAAAGGCAAGCTGAAATTTTAGAATATGTGGAACAGTTTTAATAAAGAGTTTTACATACAGTACCTTACATATAGAACAGTGTGTTTGCAAATTTAAATAATATCTGAATGTACAGTGGCATGTATTCTTATCAAAGATAAATTCAAGTTCACTGTCTATCAGTTCTAAAATACATTTATACAGATCGCTAGAACTGATAAACAGAATGAGGCATAAAATATTCAAGTGTTATATGTCATCAAAAGCCTCCTCTTAACAGTCTTTTTCCCCTTTAAAAAAAATTTCAAAACCTGTACATACATTTTTAATTTTTAAAAACAGTCTGTTAAAAGGTAACATTTCATGTTAACCACCAATTCGTATAATCTATAGTAATAAAACTAGATATGTGTGATATAAATATGTGTCGATTATGTACATATGTACGTTGAGTGTTTGTTTAAAACAAGCATACACACTTACGTACACCTGCGTACGTAGCACTGGGGGCGCATACAACTCACAGGACTGGCGGACAGTAGGACCTAGGCTCAAAATCCAGCAAGAGCTAACACAGCAACTTAGTTGCCTTTGGTTTCAGAAATCTGTCCATCTGCGATCAAAGCTAAAAGTTTTGAGTGCGCATATATTTTTTAAAAATAAAATTCATCTTCAGAAATGAAGCTTTTCCAGTATTCCACTACTAGCAGTTAAAAAAATCCACAGCCACAAATTATTTTGATATTTTTGTCACTCCTCATCCCAGCTGAGGTTATTTATAATTTTTTTCTGAAGGCAAACACCAAGCTTACCCAGGATCAAACTGAACGCTGAAGCCTGAATACTGCCATTCAACTATATATATGGCATATATAGCACATGTGGTCTATAGGTTTGGGGTAAGACTTAGGGCAGAAGAACTCACGCAATATAAACTATCCTCTTTCCAGCAGTATCATCAATACTTGGCACATCAGACCCTTCTGCAAGCCAGTTTGTTTTTAATGAGCTTAATGCCTGAAATAAATTCCAATTATTTGGTGTTTGTTTTTAAATACATTCATAATGAAATAAGAATTCCACAATCGTTTCCCAAAAAAGTGAGACTTCCACTGTCAGTTTTCTGATTAAGGACATTCATCACCCAAGAAACAGCTCATGATCCTATGAAAGTTTAAATAACCTAAATTTCCATGCAGCTGGATCCAACTGCTGAGATGGAAGTTCTTAGAGCAACCTTGTAGAACTCTCCAGAATTTAAATTTCCTTTACAATTTTGTTTTTTAGCCAATGCTAGTTTATAAACATGGATCTTTCTACTAAAAACTATGGAAACACACCATATTCCTTTCTACATGTATCTTGAGCTTCATGTAAGCAACTATTCAAAATCCTGCCAATTCGATTCCCTTAGTATAGATTATATTCTACTTCACTGATCCTTGGCATACAAAATATTATCATCTGCAGCTTGCTCATATATATTTTTTTATATCAGCTTCCTTGATAAAGCTGTTCTTCATTTTCCTCTCCAAGGTACCATCTTATTGATGTCACAAATCAGTAAATGACCAAACATGACTCAGCCTTTTAACTATCCACATTAGCAATCGTGTGGATGATAAAAATGATTCCACTGAAGACACGACATTATTTTCAATAAGTGTTACTGTTGTCATACAGAGCAAAGAGTCGCTATTTGTTGTACTTTGCCCATGTCAATCAGGAGCTGTTTTATGTGGCGTTTAAGTTGGGGCAGTCTTGTGAGAGGATCTGGTGGCTCCAACTCCCCTGTGAAATCAAGCCAGCTTTCCAGAACTAAAAAGAAGAGAACAAACAAATTGAAATGGCATCTGGAAGAGCAGTGAGAAAACTGGGTAACTAGAAGGTTGGAAGGGTGACTGAGCCAAGCACTCGTGTTCCTACTTTCAGAGGCCTGCACACTCCACTCAGTTCTGAAAGACTCAGTACTTTTTATTCCCGCCCCAAGAGTTCCAACCCCTCTGGGTGGGTAAGGTGGGTAACCTCTCTCTGTTATTTAAGGTGATCCTTCCTCTGCCCAACTCCACTCCACCCTGGGGATGGAGCCCAGTGGTTCTGCACGCCAGGAAGATGTTCCACCACTGAGCAACATCCCTGGCCCCACTGAAAACTTCATCTTCAATGTTTCCTTTTACTCTCTTCTGCAAAAGGAAAAAACAGTTCCCTCCATCTGCTCAGGCTTTCTACTAATTTAGATTAAAATCATTTCTACTTTATCCATCTTTTTAACAAAGGGAAAGAGGGGGGCTGAGGTTGTGGCTCAGTGGTAGAGCGCTTGCCTAGCATGCATGAGTTTGATGGGTTTGATACTCAGCACCACAAAAATATAAAATAAAGGTATCGTGTCCATCTACAACCAAAAAAAAAAACCAAAAAATTTAAAAAAAAGGGAAAGAGGTGGCAATTTCTCAGTGTCCTCTTCACCACCATTTCTCAAAAACATGCAAGTATACTAAAAACATGCGGGTATACTAAAAACTAAGTATACGAAAGTTCCAGGCAGAATGCAATGAATACATTCTTCATTTTTTATTGTTTTCCTTTGAAAATCTATCCCTAAAATATGGAAATGTGTCAAGTTGCATTTTCTTTTCTTCAAAAAATCTACCAAAACATTAACTTTACAATTAGTTTAAAATCAAACAGAAGATACTCCTGGAATAGATGTCCATTTTGTTTTTATTTTCTTAGGGGAAGAAAATACACTAGGAGCTGCAACTCTGTACAGTGGCAAGGTCCCACCTGCTCCTGCAGAGCCCAGTCAGGGGGAGGCAGAACGCAACCTGTGAGGTTGGGGGAGAAAGGAACAAGGAGTCCAGGAAGAAGGCTGCCTGGGGACCTGGCAAGCCCATATTCTAGTTTCTCAAATACAAAATGGGGATATCTTTCCTGCCTATGTTCCAGAGCTTCTCTGTGATGACAAAATTAAAAAATAGAAGAAGAAACAATTTGAAAATTCATATGCTAACTTAAGGTTTACCTACTTGACCTTGTAGAAGTTTTTGTTAATTCCACTTAAATAACATTAACCTAAGTGAAAATAAATATCAGAATGTTTCCCCCTCATATTTCAAATATGCTTAAATTCTGTATGCTGATTTCCAAAGAAAACTTAGTTCAATAAAATAAACATTCTATGAGTGTTCTACTCTGTGCCTGGAAAATACTTAATAAATATCCATCTTACAAAAATAAAAAGAAAACCACTAAGATAACAAATACCCAGTCATAGTGTATAGAGCCTAAAAGATCCTACATACGATCAATACAGTGTAAAAGGAACTCTGAAACTCCCATTAGTATGGGAAACATCTCTAGTTTTCATCCTATTATTTTTAAAAAATCTGAACAACTTCATCATAATAGCAATAAACACACTATAGAAACTGTATTTACGTCTTTGTTCAATTACCATCGACTTCTTTTTCTATTAAGTCCATCCTGCTGGTGACTTCATCCTGCACATTTTCTATGTGTGTGAGAAGGTTGAGCTGCCACTGAAGGTGCGAGTCTCCTGGGTCTTCGGTGCCCCTTTTATCATTATACACAAATGCCTTAGTCCCTGCAGCTGAATTCTTCTCCAAAGGACCATTGGGAAACACAAAACAAAACAAAACATACAGAGCTGGATGAAATGCAATGGCAAAAAGGGAAAGGTACAAAAGAAACCTCATCTCACCCATAGTGATCTCTGAAATCTGACCCGCCTCCTTGGATGTCTTTAAAGTAAAGGCAGGCACATAATCAAAGCATATCTAGTGTTCTCAGGAGCACTGCCTCTACATATTTCCCCAGCACCTAGTACAGTGCTACACAGGGCAGAAGGACTCAAGAAAATGTGCTAAAAGTAAATGAATCACTCATTCTATTCCATAATTAGAATGACAGTTAATATGGACTGAATTCTTCCTAATTAATTTCAAATGGTGACATTAGTGGAGTGAAGGCAAAGCAATAATGGAAAAATTAAGGGGGAAAAAAAAAAAAAAAGACCAGTATAAAGTCGAGCTACCTACAGAATGGCCTTTACTGTCACAGTTACATTAGTGACATGGAAGAAAGGGAAACTCTTCTAAAAACTCCAAGAGTAAAAACTGTTTAACACATACACACAACACTTCAATGTGGATTTGCTAAAGATAACTCATTTTACAAGGGGGGGATATTAATTTTACAAAATAATTTACCCCAATTTTCAAAAAATGTAAGCCTTCCAAATTTGGTTAAGTACTTATCTACAATTATTATTTGATAAGGAACACAGAATAATCTCTAGAAAACAAATTTTAAAGTGAACTTGCTAATTGAAAAATCAATTAAAAAGTGAAAACATAACATCTTGAAGATAATACAAATGAACAGGAAATAAGCTTATAGGTATTCAGTGTATATATAGCCGTTAAAAATTCAACTTGTTGGGCTTGGGGCTGGGGCTCAGTGGCAGAGCGTTTGCCTAACACGTGTGAGGCACTAGGTTCAATCCAGCACCACATACAAAAACAAGCAAATAAAATAAAGACATGCTGACTATCTAAAACTACGAAAAAAATTTAAAAATTCAGCTCGTTGCATAATGGGATTGATACACATTTACAAATGTTAAAATTTTTAAAAAGACAAAATGTCATGTTTTACTTATGCCACACAAAAAGAAAAACAAATTACTATACACATATGCATTTCCATGTTCTGTCTCATGCACATATTCATTTGAAAATGTGGCTCATTAGCTTTTGGAAGCATATATTTGTGCTTATAAAATTGAGACTTTTGTTAGGCTAACAGTTTTATTGAATTACAGCAATTCTGAATCAGGGCATAATTAAATATTTAAATGGATGGTGTTTTCCTACAGAGAAACTAAAAAATGTCTATAACCAGGCAATCATAAACTTTGGAATAGAGGCAAACCTGGGAACTCAGTTTGTTTTATAAAGTTTTCCTTTGTTATTCCATCATCATATCCACACATAGACAAATGATCCAATTTTACCTTTTCTGGCATTCTGTGCTCTTTTGCTGAGTACTGTGAACGGTTTTTCTCTCCTGTGTGGAATTCCTGTTCTTCTTCAAAACTGCTGACATCATCATCATCAGAGCTCCCGGGCTCTGCGAGAGACTTGCAGTCCTGACCAAAACTGGGTGGTTTTTGATAGCTGTGTTCACTTGTTATGTAAGTTCCTTCCACTTTGAGGGGCAGACGAGGTGGTTCTTTATGGTTCTGTATGTATTTCTTTTCTTCGAGATTAACTGTGTCTTGAACTGTTGTTTTTTTCTCCACTCCAGTCATTCCTTGATCTTGGTCTTTTCGCTTCCCAGAACAAGCCCAAAGATGAAGGTCAGGATGATGTTTATTCCTTAAAACAAAGTTTGAGAAAACAGTAGTTCAGTTAAAAAAAAAAAAATTTCACATTAAGTTAAAAGACCAAAATAAATTTCAGAACTAGATTAGGAGGAGGTCAGGACTCAAGACAAAAGTATTCTTTAAGTTAACTTACTCTAGAATTTCATCCAAAATTTGAATTGGAATTCTCTCAATTTCAATGAAATGCTCAGAAAAGTAATAATGAATTTAATTCTATTGACCACTAAGGTTATCATTTAATACATGCATTTCTTTCTTTTTCTATTGTTTTTTGTTTTGTTTTGTTTCTTGGATACCAGGGATTGAACTCAGGGGCACTCAACCACCGAGTCACATGCCCAGGCCTATTTTGTATTTTATTTAGAGACAGGGTCTCACTGAGTTCCTTAGTGCCTTGCTTTTGCTGAGGCTGGCTTTGAACTCGAAATCCTCCTGCCTCAGTCTCCCCAGCAGCTGGGATCTAAGTTGATTTTTATTATAATTTTTTCATTGTATGATATGAATACTTTAATGTGACATATTTAAAAACCTTTAATCAAAACCTTTAATCAAAATCATGATAAACTTCTCATGACAAAAAAAATTCTAACTATAAATATATAGAAAGCAAAAATCTCTCCCTCTCGGCAATCATAAATAACTGAGATATCATCTTCCACACTTTTTCAATATACATAAAATTATTTTTTAAATGGATAAGCTTCATTTTTTCCTTTTGACACAACTGGGACTCATATGATTTTTGCCTTTGTCTCCATAACACGTCAAGGGCATCCTATCACATCAGAGCACAGGTTTGCCTTACTTTTATTTGCTCTAGTGGCTGAAGAGCACCCTCTACCAGTTCATTCTAGTCAACCAATTTCCCACTGATAGATGGGTGTGGATCTATGTGTGTATCTTTGCACATACACTGGAATATTCCAGTCAGATAAATTTCTAGAAATGGAATTGATGAATGGCATACATTTTTATTGCAGGTGCTGCCCAACTGGCCTCCAAAGCAATTGTACTATTTACTCCCCATCACTGTCTATGACAGCATCCCCTACTGAAGACAGGAGCATGGTCCTCTCACTTAATTCTGTAATAGTTGAAATGGTGCGGTAAGTAACACAGGACTCCAGTAACAGAAGCATACTTGAAAGAAGGCTATTTGGGAGGCATAAACATTTAAAAGGTTCAATAATGATTGCAAATCAGTAACTTGCAAATGACACAGAAAGTCAAATCAGTTTTCTTCTAGTAATAGGCCATGTGTTATTTCTAAAAATATAAATTTTATCTTTTGTATCTCGAAAACACTCAAAAATCTCATAGTAGAAAGAAAGCTGACTTTGCAGTTCAATAGCCCAATGAACAGAATCCTCCTGTGCCCACTGAGAACATGGGCAAGTGATGTAATCTATGTTTTTGATAAGCCATTCTCATTTTTGAGGTGAGATTTATTTTCCAGGCTTATTATAAGTATTAACTGAAATATCACATGAAAATGATTTCTTCTGGTGTGTAGTACTTCCAATAAATAATACATAATAAGAACAATAATACTATTATCAGAAATATTAACACAGAGAGGGGTATATGTATATGATACAGAAATGGTCCAGCTAAAATCCTTAGCATAATTATGAATGGGGAGAAACTCATATTGAAACCAAGAAGGAAAAAAACAGGTTTTTAAAAAGGCCTAATCCATTACTCTCTCCTTCAAGACTTAGCATTTACATAGTTTTTAATAAAGAAATCCTTATTCAGGTTCATGACACACAATTGTAACAAATTTCACTTAAAGGTTACTATTTACTCCTTACACTCTGCACTAGGGATAAAATGATAAGATGAGCCCTACTCAAAAGAAACCCCTCGTTTATTTAGGGGAGACAGACAAAAAAATCAAGCACATCAAAGTACATGACACCAGTATGCAGTTTTCCAGGAAAAGAGTGGTCAGTTCTCATTGGGCAGGTAATCATGAAAAGGCATCGGCTAGGGACACTAGGGGCAGAAGGCTATTCTGGGTGTACCAGGCCTACATCTGTAACAAAGCATGCTTCCAGCTGGGCACAGAGGAGACCCTCTATAATCCCAGCAACTGGGGAGGGTGAGGTAGGAGGAGAGCAAATTTAAGGCCAGCCTGGGCAACTAAGTGTGACAACCCTGTCTCAAAAAAACAAATAAAAGTAAGGGCTAAGGGGGTGTAGTGGTAAAGTGTCTCTGGGTTCAATCTCCAGTACTGTGAAAAGAAGAAAAAAAGGAAGAGAAAAAGAGCATGCTTCATTCAGGGTTTACGGTTTGGTGTAGCAGGAACACTAGGGGAAAAAACTTCGGAAAGAGAGGGCAACACAGTACGTGTCATGCTGGACAGCTGACTCCTCACCATGAGAAAGAGAAACTATGCTGTCAAGAAACAAGCTCCTTTTTATCTTCATGGCAACGGTATGAAGGAAGGACTGAAAAAGTGCAAGCCTGGAGCCAGAGGTAACTACAAGGCACATAACCACTCACACGAAATACAATGGGTGGGCTAAGTGGTACCGTGAGGACAGAGAATGGCCAAACCCTGATATGCTCAGAAATCACAAGGGAAGGATGCAGGAGACCCAGGATTGGGGATGGAAGGAGGAAGAGGGCAAGTCTAACTGAAGAAATCCTGTGAATATCCAGGGAAATAGTCTAATTTTATATAAAATATGAATTTTCTGTATGTTTAAAGAACTCTGGTCAGGAATCAGGAAGGAATGAACACAGGCTGGGAAGAACTTTCCTTTAAGGGAAAACGATCTAGGACTAAATATTTTTGGTGCACAGCTGAGGCAGGTTCCAGGATCTCCCCAGTCTCTCAAGCTGGTCTCAATCAACTCTAAGGTAATTACAGAACATACTCACCCAGCCTAGAATCCATTTTACCTCAAGAACATTCCTGAAGGACACCAAACACAGGGTTCACCAATGAAGGTGTGAAGTGTACACCTTGAGTTTGTGCACATAGTGAGCACAAGGAATGGTGAGCCCAGATGGCAACTGGCTGAAATTAGATGCTGTGCGGACCCTGAGCCGCCATGCTCACCCCTCTACAACGGCAGGCGGCAAGAGCAGTCATTCAAAGGGTTATGATATTGATCTTTCCTTATTTTTAACAAGCAGACGTAAAACGTCTATTCTCTGTTCTAAACTGCTACTGTGGACCTTCTTTGAAAGGCTACCTGCATTCATTTTGTTTTTGTTTTTGTTTTTCAAATTTATGATTGATTTATTTTTCTCTTTTTCTGATTTCTGCTCAAATGTACACTGAAGTGTGACCCTCCCTCACCACCCCTCACTTACTTTAGTATTCCGATCTTCAGCTGTAACCCGTGTAGTACTTCTGTTACACCATAGACATCAGCAAGCAGATGATGTGTGGAAACTATCTTTTTGGCATTGAGATGAGAATAATTTTCTTTTAAAAATGATAACCCACACATTCTCCCATTATTCAACCAATCCTTATCATACCGATACTTTGCACTCCACCTCTGACCTGTAGATGAAGTTGACATGAAAGTCACAAAGGATTCCACTTAGGTAGATCTCCCTTCAGCTGCTACCCCTCATGTTAGGCATTAGCAAAGCAAGGTCTGCAATTAAGACTGGATTCAAAACACAGGCATGGTGCTGGGGAGAACCCTGTACACCTTTGATGCTCCTGCCTACTAGGGAAACTCAGAAACTCCATTAAGGATGTGGTCAGCAGCAGATGATAGCTGTGAAGGGGACCCTGAGTGCACTGAAATTCTATGCATCAGTCATATGTCCTCCAAAATGGCTAACAGAGCTGGAGAAACTATAGGGTTCTTCTTTCACTAACCTCTGTTTTAACTGAAGGAAACAGAGTTCTAGTTGAGCAAACAGAGACCCTTGCTCCATGTCCATGATCTCAGTGTTAATACAAATCAGATCCTGTTACAATTAGATACTCACATCTCTGTGCCCTCTCTTACACTGCGAGACAGCTGAGGGTATGGCCTGAACCACTCATTTGACCACAGTGTTTGGCAGATAGAATGCATCAAATAAAGGCTACTGATAGCATGAGTATCAAGTGTCTCACTGATACAGGTCTCAGTAATTCTCTTGCTTCTTACTGTGAGTTTTTCTTTTACTTTTTGATAGGCATGGGAACAATTCATTTGCCTTTTATTTGAGAATGCATAGTTATTTTCTGCCACTGGGGCTGAAATTATATTCAGTATTGCAGAACTTGGTACCTGAAGACCCTTCTGACATACAGAAAGGCATAAAATAGAATGCACAATGGATTGGCATCAAAAAGCTCAGGTTTCCACTCATTCTGCCATATTTAGTATTATCCCTTTGTATGAAGCAAATTTTTGTGCTCTACTTGCCCCATCAATAAAAAAAAAGCAATCACAGGCAATGACCTGAGATCTCAACTACAATGAGCTGAATATGCAGCCCTACTGGAAAACCTTCCAGGAGGTGTGCACATGAAGACTATGGTCCACTCAAATCACTGTAAATAAGCCTCACTAAAACCAATACACAAGAATAGACAAAGGCTAGTTTTCCAAGAAAAGTCTTTTATGCTAGAATGTCTAAGCAGTTAATACGAAAATCAAGTTATAACAAACAGTGAAAAAACATTTTAAAATTTTTATATGGAAGCAGAATCTAGCTGACCAAGAAGTGATGGTGCCATATGGAGTGGACACACTCTGGAACGTGTGAGCAGCTGCTCAGGCACCATGTAAGGAGCACAGTGAAGCAGCCTTACCAGGAGGGTCTCGGCAGATGTAGCAGATGTACTGCTCCGGGATGCTCTCCTCCAGCAGCCCCATGCACACGCTGTGCTGCCAGCACAGGCACTCTTCACACTGCCAGAGAACAGAGGAGACTTAGTGCTGACAGCAAGTGGCATCCTCGGAGTCACGATCATGCCACCTCTTAAGAAGCTGGCCTGCTTTCTTGCCACAGGAAGTTCAATCCTCACTCAACGTAACAAAAGGAAGTCATAAAATCAAGATTGATTTTATTTTTGCACCTATTAAAATAGATTTTGGTAAGTTACTTTAGTAATAAAAATGTCAGAAACTTCCCTCATCTGTCTCCCACTGATTTTTAGGCAATCACACACGTAAAACTTTTTTGGGGGATGGGGTACTGAGGATTAAACTCAAGATCTTGGAGGTGCCAGGCAAGCTTTCTACCACTAAGTGACATCCCTAGCCCAAAAATATCTAATTAAAGTGCAGAATGTTTTTAAAGCAAGTTTGTAGCAATGCTTATAGCCTCCTGAAATACTCCTTGTATAGTAGAACTTTGAGAATATAAATACAAAGTTAGTTCTCCTATTTGAGAATACCATTGAAAAAGGAGAGAAGAGATTACACTTTCGTCATTCTGTTAACTAACCTCTCCAAATCTTCCACATCATCACAAAATAAATGTTATGCTTCCCTTTTTTCTTATAGGTATCTTTCCCACAAGGACAGGTTGTTAACCCTTGCAAGAGAGTTTTCTTTTCTTCCAAGAGTACTGAAAACTCAACACTTCAAATTCCACTCACTGGAGGGTAACTACATATTGTCAAATTATTAAGCACCATGAACTCAGACCAGTAGAAAAGGGCTATTGTGGTCCAACATTCAGTGTGAGGCTTATCCACCATAATGGCTCGCTCTGAAGAGTTTCAGCCTGAAAGCCTCCAATGAAATACTGTAGCTAAGGGACAGTGTCCCTAGAATAAGGAAACTAGCTACTCAGCATTCTGCAAAATTCCTACTGCAGAGAAGAAAGGTGAACCATCTACCTGAATCATGAAGCCATTCTCCTCATCCATTTCACAAATACATCGCACAATTTCATTAAGAGCATCATCTTCATCTTGAGATTCCTCAAAATTGGTTGAGTCAAAGTCTTGATTGTACTCATCCCCACTCAGAAGTAAACTCTCTGTTGAAGAATCGTCTAGGAATTCCACATCTGATAAGTCTAGAAGATATTTTTTAAGAGTTTACTCAGCATATTTTTCCATTTTTGTTATTTTTCAGAAAAAAAGGAGTTCAGGGAAGTGAATATAAGCTAGTAAGTATTTACATTAGAAGCAAACAAATGCAAATAAAGTACTTCTCTTTGGACAAAGAAACATTATTTTTGGAGATTCGGTAATTCTGACTGCTTCCCCTCTTACACATGCACTATTCTAAATAACACTAAGTATCCCCAAGCATTAATGCTTACAGAGATCATGGCTAAGGTTGATGTTACTATGTTAAACGTGTACAAATTCCACATACTTCCCTTTTGATCCAATGTTTTCATGAACATTATCCCTTTTCTGGTTGTAGAAAGGAGAGGTTTTATTACTTGAACTAGGGAGATAAGCCACTTCAGAGATGTGAAAAAGCTTGCCCATCTATGGTCTAATAATAACTCTATTAATACTCTCAGTAGCACTACTACTTGAAAGTACTTGTACTTGATACACACCAGACCCTATCACAAACACTTGAGATACAGTGCACAACTTGAAGGAGTAGTGCAGCCAGGTGGAGGTAAAGTCAACTCAAAACTGACTGCTTGATCCTAAAGACTGTGTTCTTCATCATTTCACCAGGATTTCTTAAGGTGGGATCAAGAGTTCCCAAGAAATTTTTTAAATATATAAGTTCATTCTTTAAAAACCAGTAAGTATATTCCAGGTGCTAGATTATATGGATGATCATGCCACACAACTTGATGCAAATAGCAGGCTTTAGGTTTGTGATTGAAACTGTAGATTCCAAAGCCTATCATTTTGCTCAGGCTACTGAGAAAAAAAGATCAAGCTAAATATAGGGGAATCTATTTATAACACCATAAGGGAAAGAAATGACCTGACACTGAAAGTTTTATGAGACTAAGTTAGGATGGAGAAAAGTTGGGAACTGAGTCCTCATAAGGCAGGTGGTAGACCTTTACCCTGCTGCTGGGCCTTTCCAAAATGAAGCCTCCTCAGCCAGGCTCTTCACCAGAGGTGTTTCCTCAGTGCTGCACCGTCCCTGTCACTGGTCATACCACGTTCCTTATCCTTCACCCTGTATCCCTTTTCTCCCCTTTCTAGAATGTCAGAATCCATGACAGCAAGAATAAGGCAAAGCATTGTTCAGAAGAGGGTGGTCACATTCTGTTAAATTAAGCATGATGGACCAGGACCAGCAGAAGGGCTGCCATGTCTTCAATGTAGGCTTACCCACCATTATGGCCCAGAGAAGTTTCAACTTGAAGGCCTCAAATGAAATACCCCACAAAGGGAGAGTAAGCCTAAAATACTGAAATTATGTTAGAAAGAGTCTTGATAGGTACCATAGCCAAACAGAATGTTTGTGAAAGAGGTAAGGAGGGAGTCGACATAAAGAGAAAATGTTTTCAGATTTAATCAGACTAGATGGAACTTGGCTGGATTCAAACTAAAAAAATTCATGCTATTTTTGTTTTAAATATTTCACGTAGCTCAGTGATAGAATACATACTTAGCACACATTAAGCTCTGGATTCAATTATCAGCATTGAAAAAAGTAAAAAGTAAAAGATTTCATATGACTTAGTGCTTCTTCTATCAGTTTCTAATATATTATCCTGATTCAATATTTTTGAATGTTCTAGTTTTTATTTATTAAAGTTAATATTTTATAGAAATATATATTCTTTGAGGTCCTAGAACATTCTGGAGAAAATAAAGTCAATAGAAATAAGGTAATGATAGAGAAATATCTGAAAGCATTCAAGAAACCAGAAGTAAAGAAATGAGATAGAAAAAAGCATTCTAATGTGAACAATATGAATAGTTTTGAAACTCTAGAGGAAAATTTCATCCATCCATAATCCTATGGACTTAAACCCAAAACTAGTATTTTCTCTTAGGTTTTCCTGACTATAACAGTTCAAGTTTCAAAATGGCACACTATTATAACATAAATAAGCAGTTTCAAATAATGCTGTAGTATACAGATGGTATTAAATAGATGGCCATCATAATACAATAACAATTATGTTTAAAACTACATTGCTGAAAGGAATTAGTGTGTGACTCACATATACTTGAATGGCCGAAATCTTTCTGGGGTCAGCATGCAAATTTAACAAACTGACCAGAAACTTCAGTTTGAATAACTAACTCCTAAGCACTGAACATGTTTGGCTGAATTTTGGGGGCCAAGTAAATGGGTCACTGAGTTGAAAGTTGTGGAAGAAAAGCAAATAAATGTTCCTCTTTACACTCACACAGGGGAGGGGGCATGGGGACAATGGCTTCAACTGAGTGGCCACAAGGACACCAGTTTCCTTTAAACTGCTACCCCTTGAACTATTATTGCTAGTTCACAAGATAGTATTCTCAAAGCATGGTTCCCAGATCAGCAACATAATCATCACCCAGGAACTTGTTATTAATCAGAAATTCTTTTGTCTTTTTTTCAGTACGGGGGACTGAACTCAGGGTCATTTTACCACTGAGTCACATCCCCAGCCCTTTTTAATTTTTTTTTTTTTTTGGTACTGGGGATTGAATTCAGGGGCACTCGACCACTGAGCCACATCCCCAGTTCTATTTTGTATTTTATTTAGAGACAGGGTCTCACTGAGTCTTAGGGTCTCGCTAAGTTGCTGAGGCTGGTTTTGAACTCACGATCCTCCTGCCTCAGCCTCCTAAGTGCTGGGATTACAGGCATGCACCACCATGCCCAGCCCTTTTTAATCTTTGAGACAGGGTTGGACTAAGTTGTTTAAAGCCTCACCACATTGCTGAGGCTGGCCTTGAACTTGTGATCCTCCTGCCTCAACCTCCCAAGCCACTGGGATTACAATGAACAACACCATGCCCTGCATTAATCAGAAATTCTGAGGGCAAGGCTCAGACAATGTGTCTTCCAAATGTCTGTGTTATGTGTTCATATTTGGGAACCTCTGCCTCTACTAAACACGCCTTTTCTTCCTTCTAGCCCAGTGCTCAATTACACAAAAGGCAGGGTAGAAGTGAGGGTGCATACAAGTGACTGTTTACACCCTTTCTTTAGTACTCTTGTCTGACACCATTGCTAGCCCGATATAAACTATTCTCCAATATTCTCTATCAAGACACCATCTTCAAATCTTGATGGCTCATGGTATGGGTGTTCTTATGTGATTTCTAAACCTTGCCCAGAAGCTTTATCTGGGCAGGATCCTCCCCAAAACCTCATTTAATTTTGGTAGGACCCAGGATCAGAGTATTTTAAAAGCACTACAGCAATGATTATAATGTACACCTGGTGTTAAGACCCACTGGACCCAATGGGAAAAAAGTAACTTGTGCTTATTAGGAAAGAGCAGAGGGGAAGGAGGATCATTTTTCTTAATCTTTTCCCTGATATCTCTAAAGTACTGTGTGCTTATTTCATAGTAAAGAGGAGAATATGCTCTTCTCCATAGTGAGCCAGGAAGGAGTGAGGCCTGGAAGAGAGCCAGCATAACAGTGAAAAAGAAAACCAAACCTACTATCTGCCACTAGGGCACCAGGAAGGGTTAAGGCAGGAAGCAAGGGCTTTACCAAAGATGAAGCCTCTGTCTTTATCTCTCATCTGGACTCTGATCCCTACTGTGTCAGAGCTCTACTGTCAAGAGGTGGGAAAGTCTCTCCCCCTACTGCTTTAGGATTAGAAGGAATTGTAGGAATCATCACCTTCCACTATCCGGAGTAGACTTAGAGGAGGATCTGAAAATTCCAATTCTAGTGCTCTTTTCAGTCTGATGTGACCTAATTCCTGACTGTGCATGAATTACTGACCTGAGCACAGTCCCAAATCTTTGATTACAGATCTAAAGTACATTTTAAAGATTTTGCTAAATATTTGTTAGGAAAAGCATTATCCCTGGAGCTAATAAAGACTTCAGTTTGAGTTTTAATTCTAGCACTAATTAACTATAACATTATTGTAAGCCTTTGCTTGTTTTATTTATAAAATGTGTATAACAATACTACTTTCTAAGTTGGTAGAAAAGAATATGAAAATATATGTAAAAACAGTGATGGGAAAATCTATATATAGTAGACACTGGTATTAGTTGCCTTATTCTCTTTTCCACCATGAAGTGTAAAAGTCAATTTTACTTCATACAAATTAGAATACAGCTCAAAGTTCTAATATTGTGATTTTCCTATTAGTTTATGTAACAGCTTTGTGAATGTTCTGAATCCCACAATTAGGAATTTAGTCTTGTTTTAACCATTATACAGTTACACATACTTTCGCCACTAAGATCAACGGACAGAATTGCCCTGGGGTACTGATAGGTTGTAGTTTTCTCCGTAAACATGCTTCGCGGAGCCAGAGAACTCCCAGAAGATCGAGTTAGTGGAGAAGAGCACCTTTCCAAGAATTCTAGGGAACTGTCTTCATAGTCTGAATAGTCTGCAACATAAGATACACAAAGACATATTAATAAAGTATCAAGTAATCAAGAAAGGTCACTTCAAAAGTCATGAGGAAACCATGTTTCAGGATATGCAAAACAATCACACTACCAGCTTCTCCCATCTGTGAACAGCTAGCTCAGGATGCATCTGCTCAGGAAAACTGTACGCCATGCAGCACTCTCAGCAGGGATCCCCAGGTTCTAAATGGTACCGTAAACTCTTATCAGGTGGTCCAGAGACGAAAAATAATTATTTCTATGTTCTCCTCCATTATAATCACATCTATGTGTGTAGTAAAACATGCAAGATGGAATTAGTCTTTTTTCTTTTTTCTTTTTTTGCAGTTCATTAAAAGGTTCTCCTAATGTCCAGCACAGTATTATAGTGACAATTCGATCAATAAATCTTTCAAGCAAAAAACCTCTGAAAAAAATAAAATGGTCCTAGAAAAGCTCTGTCAAAGTTGTGTTCTTTTCAGCATGGGATGAGTCTCCTAGACATACACCAGGGGAGGGCCCTAGGCAGCCTGAGGGAAGGACAGTGTGACTCTAGGCACTTGGGAAGGCTCTGAAGTCTAGGAGCACATGGCACATCTGAGCTGGAGCAGTAAGGGAGGGAGATCAGATGGGAGGCAAGACTGACAGTGGCCACATCAGGTTCCAAGTTTCATTCTAAGGTAATAAAAAGCTATTCAAGGTTTTAAGGGTGATAGGATGTGACACAAGCCAATTCTATTTCTAACTGATTGGACCAGTGGTAGAATGGAGGAGGCAAGTCAGAGGCCTCAGCTGCAATCCAGGCAAGAGAAGAGGGTGGCTTGGACAGAGATGATGGCAGCTGAGGGGAAAGTGAGGACATCAACAAAGACTGGAGTGAATAGTGGGAATAGTATCATCAAGGGGGACTTCCAGGTTTCTGCTTGAGCAACTAGGTGATGAAAGCAGATGGGGCTGGACAGTGAGCGGGAGCTAGAGACACCAGAGGAATGTGAATTCAGAGCATGACCCTTTAAGATGGGAGAACCTAGACACACCTCATCTACATGCATCTAAAGATGCAAGGGCATGGTGATGGTGCTGAGAGATGAGATTCTCAGAAGAGACATTCCTTCCATGCTAATACAGGCAAGTACAGTGATGGAAGAACAGCAAGTTTCCACCTGAGATGTCTGTCTCCTCAACTGAGCATGAGGCAAAGAAAGCTACTGAGGCAGGTTAGAAAATAAACAAAAGGGAAGACGTGTGGGCAGAGTTGAGGAAAGGTAGAAAAAAGGCAAAAAATCAAGTCCACAAGAGAACAGTAGTAATACACAGGTCAGTACTGAGCATTCATCAGAAGCTGGCAGTGTAGGAGGCAGAAAAACAGTTCCAACACAAGCTTTTGTTCTAGTCTCTGGGTCCTGAAAATATTTCAAAGTACCTGACAAGGGGGAATTCAAGGTTGTAGATGAAATTAAACTACCAAGCTGGATTACCCAAAGGAATCCCAAGGGTCTTTAAAAGTAAGAGAGGAAGAGCCAGTGTCAGAATGAAGTGATAAGAGACTTCTCTGGCCAATGCTGGCTTTGAGGATGACAGGGGACCAGAGCCAAGAAATGTAGCAGCTAGAAAAGACAAAGGCTGTCCCCTTGAACCTTCATGAAGAAATGCAGTGCTGCTGCTATGCCAATTTTAGCCCAGTGAAACCCATTTTGGACATCCGAACCTGAAGAAAATAAATATGCATTGTAGTCATCTGTGACAGTGGCCATGGGAAGCTTACACAGTAATCATCATAATACCAGAGCACAGCCAACTCTGCCAAAAAAAATTAAGCACGTTCTCTGTACTAACACTTAATCCTCATAACCATTCAATAAGAGAGGTTCAACTGCTAGTACTATTTCACAAATGAAAAAACTGAGGCAGAACAGGTTGAATAAATTGCCCATGGACGCTCAGCTATCAAGGGTAAACATTCCAACCCACATGACCTGACTCCAGGAGGCTCACTCTTAACCAGCAAGCACTATGGGTGGACTTCCATATCAAGGAAGCATGCACTACCTGGAAAGCTTAAGGCCCAGATTCTGGACCTCAGACCCACCAGTGGGGTACAGGAACACTAGCAGATGATGCAGATGCCATCAGACGACAGAGCAACTGTGACTACCACTGTGTTCTTCTGCCTCTTTGGTTTTATTGTGCAGTGCTTTGCATTCTCTGTGTTTCTATGTAGTCTGCCCAGCACTAAGTTACCTGGGCACAGGTATGGGAAGGGCATCTATTAAATGCCAGGTACTGTGCCATGTATGTTACAATGATTATCCATCTTGACAATATATATGCACAGTCAAAATGATCACCACCATTTCAGAAATGAGAAAACTAAGATGGAAACCAAGATGTGAAACCTCTCCAAAGCTGCCCTCTAAATTCTACATTCTATGTTGCCCTCTCAGGAAAAGCAAACAGAGGAATCTGTAAAAATTGTGACAGAGATCACAATTTGGTGCTAAAAGTAAAACATGGCTCATAGTAAATCATCCTACATTATATTCTCAAATAAATGAATTATCTTGGCCTTCTGCACCTTACCTGCATCCCACTCCTACCCTCTCTGGCTACTATGAATCAGAGTCTACTCCTACTTCAAGGCTTATAGCAGAAGTAATTTCCTATATCAATCCCCTTTCTCCATCACCAGCTTTTCTGAATTTTGAATGGATTTATTTTGTGTCATCCTCATCACCAGGTCACACCTTTCCGGTAGATCTCTGCACATGTGTATCACTTGTACAGAAGGCCAATCCACATGCTCACAAGCTCCCGTCGGGGAACCTTTGGTCTGACCGTGCAGAGCTTTGCATTCTCTGCATTTCTAGCTCTAGCTCTCTTTAATCTCTGCTCATGTTTGATTTCATGTTAACAGGCTCAAGAAAAAGATGAAGTGAGCAAAGTAACAAAACTAAAAACTGGCAAAGGTGTCACTAGCTAACCCCAACTTGTCAATTCCTCATCCACACAGACTGAACCCAATGCTAGTGCTATATCTCATAAACTAGTTCTGGTCATCCAATGACCTAACCCAAAACTACATTGATTAGCTGTGAAGAAGCACTTAGCTAAACTACTGCCTCTGCGATCTCATTAAAAATAACAGATAAGAGTAAAAACTTACTATGTCAAGAAATACAGGTAAAAACTTGTTGAAGGAAGAATACAGTCTGATAAGCAATCTATAAGTTCAGGAGAAAAAGATAATATAGCTCAGAGCTTCAAATTTAAAATTTAGACTACGTAGGTCTGAATTTGCTTTTCACTATTTGTTAGTTATGGCAAGTTAGATGACTCTCTCTGCTATAGTTAACTATAAAATGAAGCTATCAGGAACTACTGCACAGAGTTAGCATGAGGATTAAATGAATTTGTCTGTATAGAATGCTAAGCGTTGGTACATAATGAGTACCAGCAGGATATGCAAAACATCGAGTAAAAGATGCTTTAAAATCCCTCATGGTGCTACTTCTACACTAAGAAACATTTTCTAGTAGGAACTTCAGACAGTAAAACTGTGAATTCTTAAACATTAAGATGACTTTACATTTTTAAAGTTATTGAAAACCTCATCCTTTCCACTTAAAGACCACTCTTTTAATCATCTGGGGGGAGAGTATCACTTCCAAATGAATGTAAATAGCCCAGAATAAATTTTCCTGAAATGGAGTAATTAATTACAAAGATGCTAGTGATTACCAGAGTCAACACCTGTGTTTACAAATAGCAATGTTTCTGTGCATCCTCAGCATTCACCAGGACTCCATGACAAAGCAAGGATGCTCATTCACAGGCCTAATGTTAAAACGTAAGCAAAGTACAATGTCCTTTTCTTTTCATTACATATACAGATACAGACATATACAAATATCCACAATTATAATTTAAAGTGTTATTTTCTAAAGGACTCGTTGTAAAGGTTACTAAAGTTAAGGGCTGATCACAATTCTAAGATGCAAGTTTACTTTGCAGTTTTTTCTCTGTGATTCTAATCAGTCCTCTTTCAAGTTACCACTTATTGCCTCTCACAAGCCCTCTACCCCGCCCTTTGTTACCAAGTGTGCCCCTTTCTTAGTCTGATTATCAGTTCCTCAGTGTTATCTTTCTCCAAAATTTCCCACGTTTTAGCATATAAGATTCTGTGACTGGTACTGAAGACTGGAGCAGGCCTCAGCCCACTGATGGCGCATCACAAGGCTTAACCAGCTGGCAGCTCCTAGAGGGAGGATTTAGGGTCTCCTTTGGAGCATCATCCCCCAGAGACTGACTAGTGGGGAGTTCAGCAGGCAGTTTTATCTGCAATCTGAAGCTTATGACATGCCACTCACAAGAGGGTATTTGGTAATCAGAGTTCATGATTAATGATTTTTGTTTACATCGCTCCTAGTTAGTACATGAAGGGGCCGAGGCTGGGCTAGGGTAGGAGGGAAGACGTGAGAAGGGAGGCACAGAAGTGTGTGGAAATGTTTAAGACTTTCTGAAAAGTGGTTTCAAGCTGGTCAATCCCACTTTGATACTCTATCTTCAAATTTACTCTGGCAGCTTTAGAGAATGTAGGAACCTCACATCCTGTGGACAATTAGATGTTATTTTTGGACTATGGAGAAAGTTGAAATTTGAAGAATTTCCCAATGATGATTACCCACTACAACACTGCCTGGCTACATTTATACATTTACATCTTTCAAAAAACTGGTTTTATTAAATGCTTAATGAATATGGAAAAAAACGAGCATGACATAAAGACGATCAATACCACAAAATACTCAGGTACCAACCATGCAATTTAAGAAAAAAAAAAAATCACAATTTTTGAAGCCTCCTTTGTGTCACTTTCCATTCTGAACTGATAAAATACCTTTCCCACCTCAGACACAGAAATTTTCTAAATTATTGTTCATTATTCTCTTGCTTTCCGCATAATCAACCACTAAAAAAATACTGCTTAGTATTACAACATTTATATCCTGACCTAAATAGAATCATGTTCTCTTCAGTGACTGAATTTCCAGCTTAACATCCTGTCCCTGAGAATCCTGTAGATGTAATCAGGCTTTTCACCCTATGGAATGGCCCTGCTGAAGGGACACAGTGACATCCAGGAGAGTTGGCTGCATGTGCCCCACATGCACCATATTGAGTTTCCTCAGGAACTTTCAGGTCATGTGGTGTGCACCTCCTTAAGTTTACAGGGTGGCATTCACCCTACTCTCCACGGTAGTTATACACTTGTTTCCATTACTCAGCAACATCTGAAGTATTGTACCTTGTAATTTCTGCAACATGGCAGGTATGGGATATACTTCACTATGTTCTAAAGACTGCATTTATCAAGCCTCTCGCTATACTGAACATCTTACCATGATCCATCTGAAGTTTCTTTCTCCGTGAAGAACCTGCTAGAGTCCTGTGCCATTTTTTATTCTGTGCCATTTCCACTTTTGATTTAGGAAAGAGTATAAAATATATTCGAAATACTAATCTTTTGTCAAGGATATGTGTTACATTTCTTGTGGTTTGCAGGTTGTCTTTTCACTCTGTTTTTTGATGAACAGAAGTTCTTAATTTTAGTAGATCCCTATTTTCAACTTTTCCCATCAGGGCTAGCATTTGTTCTTTAGAAATTCTTCCCTGACTACAGATGATAAAAACATTTTCCTACACTGTCCTTCAAAGCTTTATAATTTTCTCTTCACGTATAAGTCTTTCATAAACCTGATACTAGCTTTTGTGCAAGGTATAAGATAAGGATGCATTTTCAATTTTCTACCCCATCTTAATAACAAATTGTTCTGCCACTTACTAATCTTTACCCTTTACTCACTGATCTTCAACACAAGCTCTGTGCAAATATGATGGATTTGCTTTGGACTATTTTATCCTTCATCATTACATATATTTCTCCAAAGTACCAGAGCACCTGAATAACTATAGCTGAACAGTGAATCTTCTTGTTCGTCTTCAAGAGTGACTGCATTATTTCTGGATCTTTATTTTTTCATATTAAATTTTAGAATCAGCACTGAGTCCATAAATCTATTTAACATGACCCGACATCTTTTCAATATTGAATCTTCCAAACCATGAAAATAAATTCTCTTACTTTTACTTAAGCCTGCAATGCTTCTAAATATGATTTTACTCAGCTATCATAGTATTTAAAAAAACCAAAGTGCATTGAGATGGTGAAATTTATATAGAGAGCAACGTTTGTTCTCCTTCACCTCTTACTGTGGTTAATTTCATTAAGTAGTTTTCTGTGCCACAAGAAAGTACTAAATGGAAAGCAGTATGGAGATTCCTCAGAAAATTTGAAATGGAACCACCATTTGACCCAGCTATCCCACTCCTAGTTTTTTACACAAAGGACTTAAAATCAGCATACTACAGTGATGTAGCTACATCAATTCACAACAGGGAAACTGTGGAACCAACCTAGATGGCCCTTCAACAGATAAATGGATAAAAAAAATGTGGTACATATACACAATGGATTATTACTCAGTCTTAGAGAAGAATGAAATTATGGCATTTGCAGGTAAATGAATGGAACTGGAGAATATCATGCTAAGTGAAATAAGCCAATCCCCAAAAAACAAAAGCCGAATGTTTTCTCTGATAAGCGAATGCTGATCCATAGTGGGAGGGGGGAGGAAAGAATGAAGGAACTTCAGATTATATAGAGGGGAGTTAGGAAGGACAGTAGATTGGGATAGATATTATTACCCTATATATGTGCATGAAAAGAATTTCCTAAAAAAAAAAAAAATCACTGTCTAAAGAAAAGCTAATTAAAAATTAAATAAAAGTTAAAAAAAAAAGAAAGTATTAAAAATCTGGTGGCTTTAAACAACAGAAATTTACCAGGCATGGTAGCACACACCTGCAATCCCAGCAGTTCTGGAGGCAAGCCAGGAGGATCAGGAGTTCAAAGACAGCCCTAAGGAACTCAGTGAGACCCTGTCTCTGAGTTCAATGCTCAGTACAAAAAAAAAAAAAAAATAATAAGAAAGAAAGAAACACTTCTGTGTTTCTTATTTTCTCAAAATTCTTAAGTCAAAATCGTGTCTTGGGATTTATTCTTGATCTTTAACTTCTTAAGTAGCAAGTTTGACTGCTGTTCTTCTTTTTCTAATATACACAAGTATAACAAAACATTTTGTCTGTGTGTCACTGACCTACACTCACAAAGTTTTAACATTCAATATTTCCATCATCTTTCAGGTTCACATTTTTTTTTAATCTTTCCTTTGGGCTTGTTCTTTGATCCGTGAGTTATTTAGAAGTATGTCGCCTAATTTTTAAACACCTGGGACTTTTCTCTTTTTAATACTGGTTCTGTGGCAATACTGTGGTCAGAAACCACAGGTCTGTATTATACCAATATCTAACATTTGCTGAGAATTGCTTACACCTGCCTCATGTGGTCAGTTTTCAGAACCATCTGTGTCTGAGAAAATCACATATTCAGAACCTGAAGTGTCTGCATGGGCCTGTCACTCCCACCATGGGGTACCACTTCTCTTATTACAGACATTTTTCACTTTTGTTAATTTATCCAATACCAATATGATGACATTATTCAATGATAAAATTTAGACATTTTATATCTAAGCAGATATAAAGAGAACTGAATCTTCATCATTACATGTTAACCTCAAGTCTAGGAATAATTTTTGCCTTAATGACTACCTGTTATTAATACATCTACTCTAATTTCTATTCTTGGTCATTATTTACTTACCAAATTTTTCCCATACTTTTCCCCCAACATTTCTCAATCTTCTACATCCTTATATTTACATACAACTTTTGTAAATAAAAGAGAACTGGATTTTAAAATCGACTATGATAATCTTTCTAATATAACCATAAATATTTAGACATTTCTAATACCTTATTTTGTAATTGTATTTTTCTCTTTTTTTCTATAATTTTCTTTCTTGCTGCTTTCTTTGGATGTGGATGGTTTACTCACTACATTTTTTCTTCCTTTTATATGGAAATTATACCCTGTGTTTCTATTCTTTAACACTTATGTGAGATATTTTATAATGTGCATTTAACTCATTGAAGTCTATAAGCCACAAAGTCTTATGTTCCTCCAAACCAACAAAATGAGTTTAAAAATAATGAAATACAAGTATGTGCCTCCCAATGTATAAGCCATTATTATGTATTTTTGTTCTTTATCATTTCATTTTGTTTTCCCAAGAAATCAAACTATATTACGTGGACAATGTCCAGATTTAACCAAATTCATAATGTCTCCTGGCATCTCAATCTTCCTCTCATCATCACTTCCTTCTCCCTGTGCATATATCCTTCAGAATTTCCTTTAGAGATGGACAGCTGGTAGCGAATTTTGTCTTAAGTTTTTAATAAAATATCTGCATTTCTCCCTCATTCTGTTAACTTAAGGGACTCTATAAAGGAGCATGATTTTTATGTTATGTTGAAGGTACTTGGTCAGAGTATCTAGTCCATCATAATGCTGAAAATGAAAGTCTAACCAGTTACAATGATTTAGTACTGACCAGAGTGAAACAGAGATGTAATTTTTTGAAATTATAAGAATATGGGAAGTTACAAGAATGTGTCAGTTGTCAACACATGTGGATCTTGT
Source organism: Glaucomys volans (assembly GCA_020662805.1). Lineage (NCBI taxonomy): Eukaryota > Metazoa > Chordata > Mammalia > Rodentia > Sciuridae > Glaucomys > Glaucomys volans. The sequence goes on along the minus strand of JAJEJO010000174.1, from coordinate 576,431 downwards.
TATATCTTGATTATGATAAAGGGGAGAATTAAAAGAATCTGAATATTAAGAAACAGGGATAACTACCAGCATACTTACCATGCTGCTTAGATTTCTTTTTCTTCTTCTTCTTCTTCTTCTGTTTTGGTTTGTAGTGATCTTTGTCTCTCTTCTCCTTTCTTTCTTTATCCTTTTCTTTTCTCTTACCTAAAAAATAAAATCAAGCACTTCAGCAATCATGAGAGACCCTGAGTGGTCCCTCTGTGGTTAGCCTAACAGCAGCATTTATGGCTGCAGCAGCTATTCCAGTCACCTGCCCAGAGTGGATGGATTCAATTAAACTGCTCATGTCATGAGTCTGGAACTCCTGCTTTTTATTGGACTATAAGAGGGGATCTTCATTAGCAGTGTTGAGAAATCCCAATCCTGACACCTTAAAGTTAACACAGACAGTGGTTAAAACCTTTAAATGAGTAATATATTCAATTTCCTCATGTGGCAAGAAGTTAAACCCCATCTTTTAATAAAAGAAGCAGCTCAGCATTTCCATACATAATTTAATGAGAAAATATTAGAAGTTTTTTTTTAAAAAAGGGGGACTTTTCTTTAGAAAAAAAATTTTTAATTAATTAAATCAATCCATAATAGCCCCAGTCTTCCAACACTTTCTCTGTCTATGAGAATTAAGACTAAGAATAAAAAGGAAAAAATATTCTATTATACTGATTTTCCTTAAAGGTTTAAAGCATTCTTTTCCCCAATCATGTGTACTTAAATAAATGGATACCCTATAACATTTTATTTCAAATTAAATCATCACATATATTCTAGCAGCTATCATTTCAACTCAGAATGGTTTAGGCCACAAACTGTCAACCACATTTGATCAACTTTCAGTGGCCCCAACCTCCAGTTACCTAAGCTAAAGACCATTTAAGACTATCACCCATTACTGCATGCCTTCTAATCATCACAGCACGGAAGACAGAAAAGTCAGCAGAGAACTCAGCAACCTTTCATCAGGCATGTTGAAGAAGAAACCCTGAAAAGAAATGACTAATGTATAGTCTACCCTGCAAGTCTCAACAATATTAAGTGGAGGCTTATTTTTAAATATCCATAATTTAAATTGGAGATGTTCAGAAACATAGCAACTTCTCAGAAAAGTCAGACTCTCCTGACAATAAATACACATAAAATTACAATATCTGTACTGAAGAAGTCGTGTATCTGGAGCCAACTAACACTGATAAGCACTAAAGCAGAGGATCACGTACACATAATGCAGCTTTAATAGGGAAGAGAGAAAGACTCTGTCCTCCCTGTCAAGCTTTCTAGTCTTTTGCTTAAAGATTACTTTCTGTTCATACCAAATGCAGTTGAGCTTTTTTCTTCCAATTTCACTTTTTTTTCTGTTTTCAATATTCCTGTAGATTAGGGAGAAAAGATATAAATTTAGTTAGAAAGATTAAAAACATGGGGCAATGTTTTAAATTACAATTGCTCACAAAACTCTACACAAGACTCTCTTTTCCTCTAAAGATCTACATTATTTTACTGCCTGAATAAGTAACAAAGTGGAATTCCTTGCTTCAAAAGACCAGTAAGTTAAGGGTGATTTTTTCTCCTTGAGACTACCCAGTGTCAATTCTGGTTCTACCACAGTCTAAGAGATAAGACCTTGAGTATGTCATTTAATGTCTCTGTACTTCAGTTTCTGTATTTGTCAAAAGCAAATATAAAGATCTACCCCATTTTACCAGGATTATGTGAATGAAAATACGAGAAATGCTTAAACCAGTGGCTAGTAAACAAGTACTCTTTTTCACTTTCTCTTTTGAGGTAAGATAATAATTCGAGATGACAGTATTTCCAGAAATAGCATTACTACGGATCTAACCATAAGCAATAATGAAGATAACTGTCCTAAGTCACCAGTAAAGGTTTGCCATAGCACCATATCCTTTTACAATTGTGAAGGTACAAAATCCATTTGAGCAGTGGATCCATGTACCACTCCTGCTTCTGTAGTTTTAATGTGAATGTTACTCAAAGCATCCGAATGAAATATTAAACTAATATGCTAAAGTATACCATTCTTCAACAACCTATGTAAAATTTTTAAGCTAATATCTAACTTCTTGTTGCCTAAAACAAACATTCCTCTGAATTTCTTCTTGAATTGTTGTTAGATAATGATAATAACCAAAACAGACTATTGGGAAAATCATTTTTGGTCTGCATATAAAGGTAAAATGCACGGACATGTTTACACAGAAAAATACTCAATCCTAATGACACTTAAGTATTATTATCTAAAAGTCCAAAATACATTTTTAAACCAATATTGTGCCTCCACAACAGGGTAGCTAACTAACACAGATACCTTTAACCAAGCTTCTCAACTCATATTCAGTCATTCAGTCAATGCTAAGGGCTTCTTTGTGGCTAGGGGTAATCTAAGAAGTATACCACAGTGCATTTATAGTACAATTTTGGTTTATTAAATTATGCAATATTACCACCATTTACTAGATTTTTTGATTTTTAAAAAAATTATTACAACAGTATTAAAATATTTCATTCATCTTATTTCAAATATTTTACATAATTTAAACACAAAATACAAAAATATCACTCAAATCAAATATCAAGAAGGCTCTAATAAAGTTTCAAATTAATAAGAATCATGATAATCTAATTTGCTACATCAGAAAAAATGTAAGAGACATCAGAGCAAAGAGAAATACAATTACATTTCCTTATTGTCAAGATTGTTGAACAAAAGTATCACTTCCTTCTCTTTACTAATACTAATACTAACACCTTAGAAACTTCAGATATTATGCAATCTTTTTTTGAAAATAAGAAAGCATCTATGATTCAAACAATAAGATGTGCTTTCTAAATCCTCAGTTGGCACAGATACATTCAGAAGCAGGACTTGACAAATGACTACTGGCTCTTAGGCTCTTCCTTCTCTGGAGCTCTGGATCTCCTGGGCAAGAGATGGAGCAATGACACCTGCAGTGTCCTGGGGTGGGGTGGGGATATGAGATCAAAGGAACTGACCCTAATGTGCTCCACCCCATCCCACTGGCACATGGAAGACAAATGCGATGGCTATGGATCACTGCTTTAGAACAAAGAACAGTGCTGGAGAAGTGACGCAGTCAAGTCTCAGAGTGCTTTCAGAAGAGCTAGTTCCAGAGCTGGTTGTCACATGTTCCAGTGGCTCCCAAACCTTTAGATATCATTAAGTGGTGAAATTTCAAAAATGAAATTTGGAAACTAGTCAAGGGTTGTCGACATTTTATACAAGGAAGGATATTAATATAAATATTCAGAAACACAATACTGACTAGAATGTTGACACTTACACACAAATAAACAAAACAGACCTATTCTAGAATACAACAAGAATACATTTAGCTTTACAAGAAATTCACTAGATTGTTTTTATTTCAATGTACCAGAATTTGAAAATCTGAATACTAGAACATAAATTTATTATGATTTTTAAACTAAATTTTATCAACAGAACATTTTCTTCAAATAAACTGTTATGTAGAAGTCTAATATGGAAACAAAAAAGCAAAAAACAAATACAACTACTTTGAAGTAAAAAAGGTAGCATTCTGAATCACACCTGCTTACACACAATTTCCAATTCAGTCATGTAGAATGATTTCTCAAGCCCTGAGTGCTAATGACTTCAGATTCATATGGTTAAAAAAAAGAGCCCTGAGACTCTCCATGGAAACCCCAGAATCTGTAGAAGCTGAAAACATTTGCAGGAGGGTGGAAGTATATAACAGAGTCTGCAGTTGTAGTTTTGTTTGAACAATTCTGGGAAATAAGTTCAAAAACAATTTAAATCAAAAAAGCTTTTAGGTAGTAAATTCACAGTTGATGCTGGGATAGAAATAAAGGCCATTTTAAAACCAGCCACTGCCAGACTATGTAGTTTCTGTCCTGCTTTTTTGTAATACTCAGACTAATAATTCCTACATTAAATACATTATATTACATTCAATAATACTATATTAATAAAACCTACATTTGTTTTCCCTTAGTGAAAAAAAGTATGTTAACCAATCAATAATATAATTCACAGACTTTTTACAGGAAATTCACTTAGAAGAGTCCAACTATTTTAACTATAATGAAAAATTTACATGTTTATTTACTCATATCTACATTTCATTCAAAAACTGATTCAAGATATGACTTTGAATGCAAATGAAGAAAAGCTTAATGAATTTCAGTTGAAATTAAACTAGAACAAATGACCTAAAATTTACTGGCTTCATAATGAACATCCTGAAAAGATTATATAGGTACAGTCTTCATACACATGTTAATCCAATATTTATATCCATATTAAATGAAATACTCTTCAATAAACAGACACGAATATCCCAATATTTATGCACTAATTTGCTCAAAAATGAGAAAAATGAAGATTTGTTACTATACGTATTTCTTTCAACACAGGGCTTATAACTAAAAAGGCTTAAAATTCTATTCATGGAATATTCATACAATTTACTAATCCAAATTGTGTCTTTATAGAATAGATGAAAATTAATAATCCTAACATATCAAGATCTTTGCTTTGAAATAAACTTGGGCTTCATCAAATTCATCAACTGATGGTGTCATATATAATCAAAATTTTAGAGCCCAAAGTGACAAAAGACATCATATATTATAACCTCCTCATTATACACATGAAAAATTGAGTTTCAAGGAGGCTGATCTGTTTAATTTTTCCTGAAAGAAAATAAGAGAGGGCAGGTGGGTGGTCCCTCCAGCACTGCTCTGTGGACATACTGCCAACCCAGCCAAGATCACCTAAAAAGTCATCTCTGAGCCTAAAGCCTCCTAAGGACAATCTTTTCCTCTTTGACCCAACAGTACTCTTATACACCATGATTTATATCTTATATTAAAACTGTTATTACTATTTATATTTCAGATAGCTTCACGTCAATCTCAGGTTTCTTCGGGCAGATTCTATATCTTGTGCATGTAGTGTTTCCTACCTGAAGATAACATTTTGACAAAGAATAGATATGTGTGGGTCTAAGGTCCCTTAGAAGACAGGAAAAGTTTTTTTTATCTTTTTCCTTTTTTTTTTTTTAATACAAAAGGCAAGTTTTCAAAAAACTTGATCTACTCTATATTCCCCGACATTAGTAGAACTAAGTTCTCCTGAGACTATATCCAACACCTCAAATTGTTTAGCTCTGTTAAGTAAAGAACTCTGACAAATAAAATGACAAATGTATAATTACTTTTTTTTGCTAATCTGGGCAACCTAAGTATTCCTAATCTTGGTTAGTCATGTCCATCCCAGTGGAAGAATATAGATGGATTAGTGCAAGCACACTATCTCTACTAGAAAAAAAAATCAAAAACAAAATTTTAACTGGTTGCAAACAGGTATACATAATAATTGGATCATTTGCATAACCTCATCAATCCTTCAGCACCACTGTTAAACTAAGTAGTGCTCATGAATCTTGCACATGAAAAGACCTGTTTGCTAAAGCTGAACTTACCAGTTATCAATTAATATTGTCATCATTCTAAATTTCTCAGGAGTTTCAAATTAACAAAAACAACTCAAATGCCACTGATAAGTTATAGTACATAATGCTTTCTAGAAAAGCTTTAAAAATTAGGAATAACAGAATTTCTTTTATAAATAAGATGAATAACAACCAACCAAATATATATATAAAGAACAAAAACATAAAAACTCAGTGCTTTGACTCTGAAACTAATCTGTGGGGGGCAAATGGAATTCCAAAAATACTACAAAGGAGTGTAGAGTAGACAACAAAAATATTGCAAAAAGCATGCAGATCACTTAAAATTTCAATGCAAGTAAAACAGGCTAATATCTTTTAATCAAAAGGTGTCCAATTAGAATATGACTCAAATTCTATTACTTCCACCAAAAGAAAAAAATTAAAAAAGGGGTCATAGAAACAAATTAGAATTCTTCCTATTCCCATTCAAATACTGTATATAACCCTCTAATTAAACTAACTTTTAGCCAGCAATTAACATTTAAGACCATGCATTGCTTGCTTGATTAAGCAATTAGAGTTGCCAACTGCTATCTGCTATGCTCACTATACTCAGAGGGTCCCTGTATCTCCACAAACACATCTACAGGTCCATCACATGATAAATCTAAACTTCTCTCCACCTCCCACTTTCCCAGGAAACTATCTTATACCATTTACTTCCCAAATAGTTACTACTTATATTTAAAAAGGAAATGAAGAATGGAGTGCATTTCCTCTACCCTAGTATATATTTTTTTCTTTTTTTTTTATTGGTTCTTTTTAATTATACATGACAGAACCCATTTTGATATAATTAATACAGCAGGGAATATATCTTTTCTTTCACAATGTAGATTCACATGACTCATATAATCTTACATATACATAGGGTAATACTGTCTGTGTCAGTCTACTATTTTTCCTTCCCCCACCCCCTCCTGTCCCATTTTCCTCTACACCATCCATACTTCCTCCATTCTTTTCTTACCCTCCCCCCCCATATTTTAACCACAATGAAGAACAAGAAGAACATTCCCAAGGTAGTCTGGCCTATCCCTATAAATATGCTAAAAATTTGGAAAAAAAAAAAAAGAGAGAGAATAAGTTAATGCTCTAGTTAGAAGCAGAATCACCAGGGTCAAGGATTTCCATGCATAATTATCACTGCTATTTTAGGATATGTATAATCTGGCTAACAAAACAATCTTGGTTATATTATAGCCACTTATATTGATCTATAGTTCAGTCTTAACTATTATTAGAAAATATGTGTTAAGGAAAATATAAATATTTTCACATGCACATCTAAAAATAATTTTCCCAATGGAAACTTATCATTAGAAATTCAACGTTTTTCATTTATTCAACACAGTAAGAAGTGACAGAATGTTAAAGAATTACATAAGACCTTCATCAGGAAAGACATTCCAAAAGGTCAATGATAATTCAGAAAGGGGGAGAAGAAAAAGTAAGTGCCCTAAGGAAAGACCAGACTTAGAAAAAATGTCCTAGACAATGGATCAGATTCAAGAAATTATAGGAGGGCCTGGGATTGTGGCTCAGTGGTAGAGTTCTTGCCTAGCATATGTGAGGCACTGGGTTTGATCTTCAGTACTACATACATACATACATATATAATAAAAAGTTATTTTAAAAAAATTATAAGACACATTTCAAAACTTACAAATCTTCAGACATAGTTATTGTTTTGTTTTAAATAGGAAACACTATCATGTATAAAATAACTTCAATCTTTATAAAGTAGAATTGTAAATAATTGTATATTTAATAATAGCTACATCTTCACTTTGAAAGAAGGAATAAATTAAAGGCAATAAATTCAAAATAAGTGTATGTTTCAAGTCACTTCTATTATTTTATTTCAACATATACCACGACCAGAAAAGAGCAAGAATCATCAAGCCTCATACTTCATCCAAGGAGCTGATAAAGTGGTTTCATGAAAGATACTGTTAAATACAATTATCACCAATACACCTAGTTGCAAACCAACAAACTGCTTTATGCTCTCCATTTCAAAACTGAGTCAATTCACACCTCCTTCACCTATCCTATTCTAAGACAATAATTCACTAGAAAAGCATCTGAAACTCGTATTTGCCTTTTTAAAAAGTTCATACACACACATGCACACACATAAATATTCTTCACATGGTTATAATTCTATGAAACTTCTAAATAAAATGCAACCATATATGGAAATTAAGAATTAACACTATTAGATTTAAAAACTCAACTTGATAAAATACCTCCAAATATTCTTTCAGATTACAAAACAAGGAGAAAATTCTCCAAAGACTGTGTTAAGCATTTCTGATTTTACATATTACGACTCCCCAAAGAATTATGACAGATTGCACTGTATTGGGGGGACTCTGTCCCCAAATATGGGATTATATATAAGATACAGGTATACAGTTAAATTTAAACTAAGTGCTTCTTAGCTATTAAATTCTATTAAAGTCTCCAAACCTAAGATTTGATCCCTTAAGTAACTTCTAGCTCCAAAAGTAAGAATTTCTATAATTATATTTAGCTCTAACAATTCTAATTAGTACAAGTAAGTATACAAGAAAGAAGCAGGGAGAAGCTACTAGATGAGTGAAATGGAAAGAAACAAGTCCAGGGAATTAGATTAAGAAAGTAATCACATGAAAGAACTTTCAAACCAGCAAAAACTATCTTCTATATGCTACCTGTATTTACGAAAAGGAAACACCTAGGAATTTTTAAAAGGAGTTAAACATCAGAATGCTTACACCCAGTAAGAGTGAGCCTGGCTGCTTATAAAACAAATTCTCTGTACCTGCTGCTGCTGCTGGAGTGCCTCGCCCATCAGTCACTGCTTTGGAAGAATGATTAGTAAGCCTCTGTGTATCTTCTTTTTCTGCCCTGGAACATTCATTGTGGAGAGAGGAATCAGGAGCTAGTGGCACTGCAACTTCTGAACCACGACTTAAGTCAAGAGGGAGACAGGGTCCCATCTTCTCAAGTGGTAAATGTGCAACATCAGGCACTACACAAAATAAAGAATGTAACATAATGTTAACATAGACACAGTGGCCCTGTTACTATCACTATGGATCAGTGGTACATAAATATGCCTGACACAAAGAAGGCACCGGATAATATTTGTAGAATAAAGTGCTTATAAATCCTAAAAGAACTAAGAAAGGAAAAGTAGAAATTTTTAACAGTCTAATAATCTTTATCTCTTAATTTTTTCTTTATCTTCTGTTATGTTTGGTTCTATAAGAAATCAATATACTTTACCCTCTGGTACTGAAGACTCTTGCTGATTCTGAGAACTAAAGGACAATACTTTTCCATCAGTGGCTGGAGAGGGAGAAGAAACCTTTTCTACAGAATCATCAGGCATGGGTAAGGTGGCTAACCGCTGAGATCGTCTTCTCCGCTCACTATGCTTGCAAGGTCTAGGGGGATTCACAGGCTGTGGAGGACCTAGAAAAAGACCTTCAATGTTCACGAAGCAGATACATACCAGTGTCATCTTATAATATTTAAGGAGATAAATGGGGAAAATGATTCACATTCTGCCCTTTAGTGTTGTTATAAGATATCCACAAGGAATGGCATGTTCCAAGTAATCAAAGGCAAAATTGTGCCCTACTCACAAAAAGAGTTAATCAAAAACTCTAAAATCTCAAACCTATGAGAACTAAAAGAAAATAACATGGAACACGAATTTCAAGTTGCTCCCCCCAGTGATAGACTATAGTAAATTTTCTAACTGCAGATCATTGTGTAAACTGCCAATTTTCCTTTGGGAAAATAGTCTCTTTATAGCAAAAGAATGAGATATATACACATATATATCTTTTGATATATGTGTGTGTGTGTATACGTATATACATACACACACACACACACTCTTTTGCTACATTTCAATTCTAGACACTCTAAGGAAAAAAAAGGCAGGGGACATAGGTGACAAAATTCTTAGACACATTATAGTCAGTGTTTTGCTTCATCTAATAAGTAAGACTAAGGTAAATAACTATCCCATCTTCATTTCCCCAAATGAATTTTTATAAATACATGTCTGGGCCTGATTCATTCAAAAAAATTGAACACAAACAAATTAATATGCTTATTAGGGGCAAATAATGAGAATTTTTAAGAGTATGACACTATTCTTGCCCTCATGTTTTTGTTTTTTAACAACTTACACAATCAGTCATTTAAACATCTTTTAACAGTATAATACAAATGTTTGGAAAACCACCTTTTTTAAAATTTGAGATCTCTTCTTACTCCTACTTAGCATATAGAATGATCTGAATAAGGAAGGATCACATAGACCAATATATTCATGTTAATTTAGAAAAAAGCGTGGTATAAAGAAGTTGATATTTTGGATATTTAAGAAAAATTTGCAACAACCAAAATGAAAAAGACATAGTGATAATGAGAAAAAAATTAAAGAATAAAATTCAATTGCTATGATACTGTGGTCATAATACTAAGAAGCAATTTCAAAATAAAATGCTTATCAATGTCATGTGGAATTCTAGTGACATTATTTCCTAAGTGCCATAATGAAATGAAGACTGTGAGGAAACACTTGAGTTTTTGTTCCCATCCTTTCTTCTCATTTAAAGCAAAAACAAAAATTCTGATCCAAAACTGAAAAATATGGCAAATTACTAGAAAAGAGGTCACTATTTAATTGATCAAAAGTTTTCTCAATGCCAACATCTTTGTTCTTAAGACACAATGTGGAACAGATCATAAGAAAATGTGTCATATTCATTTATTTTGAGTTACTAATTCATTTGTTGCATAAAGAGCTAAAGAAAAGTGTCATTTACCCAGTAACTTTCCAAATAACTGCTTTTCACATCTCTAAACTGAAATACGAACTAATTTGAGAAACTTGGGGTCAACAAAAATTTTGTCTCATATATAACCAAATCCATTCTGAAAGAAGACTTCTTCAGTTTGTAACTAAGTTAATTCTTGAAAAATCGGTAGTACTGAAACAGCAAAATCTTTAAAAATGCAGTCAAGAAGGCATTCTTCTCATTTAATTAAGGAGACTAAATTCAAGTCTGCACTGTTAACATTACAAAAATAAATAAAATGTATTTCAGAAGATCACAGGTAAGTGGGAACACAAACTAAACCTATCCAAAGGAACAGTGTTAGGAGGTACGGAAAAATATCTACCATGGGCCTTTTCTTTATCTGTTTTTTGGGGAAGAGTAGGTTTGTTTGTTTTTTGCAATGAATCAGGCCTCATTGAGCTTGGATTATTAGCTGAGGAGAGTCCGACTGCAGTGGAATTTGGGTTACTAAGCGGTAAGGTTTCCTAGCCAGCAGTACAGTCTCTGAACAATAAATCATAAGAAATGTCTACGATTTTTCCCCTGAAATAGTTTCCAGTCTTTCCTTTAAGTTTGAAATTTTCAAAACAACTTCATCAAAATACAATATAACTACAATCAAACTTTTTAATGTATCTTATAGGATAAGTAACTATTTTTTAAAAATCTGTGCTCACTAGTTTTATTTATCACTGAAGAAGAAAGCTGAGATACAAGCGTCAAATCCTCGACTTGTATTAATTCTGGGGAAAGTGGTGATTTAGGGGGTTTTATACACCCAGAAGAATCTCCAGATTCATGTTTGCATTTCTTGCTGCGAGCCTTCCCTGAAGACAAAGTTGAGGATAACAGTGCAGGTTTCTGAGTGTTGGCAGAACTGCTAATGTCAGCTTCATTTTTTTTCTGACTTTGAGGTTTAGGTGAAATCGCCTGAATGAATAATAAAAAATTGATATTTTTATTTTGGTTTCTTCATTTTGTTCTTGTATTCTATTTTGATTGTTAAGCAACTTTAGTATCCAAAAACATTGTTAAGCAACATATAACATTTCTATTACAAATGAAAAACCAAAAAGAACCCCACAAATTATTAACTAAAAGTTGAATAGGCTGTCTTTAAAGGGATACTATCAACTTTTCATCTAAAATTTTAATGTGTTATGCATAATATTCTCAGAATATCAAATATTGTCTTACTGAACAAATATTTTCAGTATTAAAATATGACTCTTGGACCCATCATTGCCAGTGGCATTAATAATCATTAGGTAAAAAAGCAGCAGCATCACATTTTGGAGAATTAGAGAAATCTATTCAAACTTTTGACTTTCAGATGTATTCTTATAATTTCCTTTATCAGGTTGAATGTGGACATTACTCTTAAGTAGACAGTTTCCCTTTAAAGAAAGATCTCAACAGGAAAACAATGATCAAATTAACGAAACATTATCTTTAACTCATTTTAGTGCTGAAAGCCAGAGTTTCATAAGCATAATGCATCATGAAATCAGAGCCACCAGCAATAGAGAGTTAAAAGACTAAAAAACAATACAAAACAAGCAACAACAACAACGAAAAAAAAAAAACCAAAGAGATAAAGTGTAAGTTAAAAACATTGGATTTTAAAACAAAATACGTCGCATTCTTAGATGAGAATTTTTACCTTCTTCCTGCCAACTGATACTTTTAAAAAAAAATTAGAACTGTGTCAGTTCTTTCATAAAGAATATTTTTATTCACTTGGCAGTAAAATTTTCTACGTATGCAAAAATATGTGTGAATGTGTTCACTGTTCAAAGACAACAGAAAATAGCCACATTGGATGGGTTCGTAGCCTATCGTGTGGAATGCCTACACTCTCTATTTCTGATAACGGTATCTGAGAACCAATCATATGATATGCACTTTAAAAACTCCATTCCATGACAGACCATTAAAAGGAGTAAAACTGCAGAACTACTAACTAACACCATGAACAACATGTTTGTTCCCAAGAATGCTTTTGACTTCCATGTATTTGGGAGGGCTGACCATCAAATCTGTAGTCTGTGGTTCTCTGGAATCTGAAAGATTATTGCCTGGGGACCAAATTCTGTTTCTGTTAAAGTAAATGGCACTCGAATTTTGGTGGAAAAAAGTGTACATCTGGTATTAAGTAGGGCACTGCTGAATGCTCTACAGATGGCATGCTGGACATACCACAAGAAAGGCCTGCTGTCAAGGGTCCCACTCATTCTGTTATGATCATTTCTATTCTTGGATTTACTCATCATACATGTGTATAAGTGGTACTAATCGTTTCAAAAAGTACTCCATAAGTGGGAAATATTCCTAAACTTATCATAAAAGGTGTTGCCAGAAAAGTAATTAGAGCCATTACTTGTAAATAAACAATTTTATTGTTCATCTTCACATATGTGAAAGACATCACTACAGCATCCATTACTCTCGAGTTACAAAGTTATAAAACAAAATTTTAAAACTTAAATATCTTGATAAGATGCTTATTAACTTCTAAACAAGGACAGATTAACATTTTTTAAAACTTACTGAATTATTATGTATCTAATGCAAGTTTTATCCAAAAGTAAATATAACATGACATTTCCCTAATACAATTAAATAATGTATGATTAATAATTTGAGAATGGGGTTTAAGACCACAGTTTGAATGTTGTAAAAATATAAATAAATTCATTAGCACAGTAAATTCTGGCTACAGGCCTATTATCAACCTGTCATGAGTGACAATATTTTGACTCAATAGGACAATAGAAGTTGGTGACAATCAACACCTCCCTGTAGGTCTATTGTTGATACCAAATGAGATGTAATTAAGAGCTGTATAACTCGGCTTTTTAACCCTGAAGCAGGGCTAACAGGTAGCATAAAAAGTAACAATTTAGTTATAAAACATTTTCACATCGAAATCAACCTGAATGACAAATAAAAAATGAGGAACAGCATGACGTTCCTTAAAATCTAAAATAATTTACAAAGTTTTAATTAATGGTCTCTGTTACAAAACTGGCAAGGGCTTTCAAAAACTATTTTTAATTATGCAAATACAAATAGCCGAGTTATTCCATTTTCCTGTCTTTCCTTTTTAACTCAATATCAAAACGTCATTTTCTGTACTTCTCTCTGAATTGGGTATTGTTCTCTACCCTAACTTCCACATATAATAATTTTCACAATCATATTCACCTCACAGGATTGTGCATAATGAAAGATTGACATTGTAATGAATTTTCCAGAAACATTTTATTACCCAAGTCCCTGATAAATCGCATTCTGAGGATACCATAACAGTGGTGAAAGCACAAAATACTGTTATATCTGGGACGTTGAATATAGTAATACACAGTAAAAAATGTCATTAAAAATTTGGCTGATATACTGACAATAACGGCAAAGACTTAACCGTTTGATGTTCACAGAAAATCAGAAGGTATGGGTCATTGACATATTAATCAATTGAAAAGATCATTAATTTAATACAACATTAAAGGAGGCACCAAAACAATGCACTGTTATCAAATCAGGCCTAAAATAACACTGAAAAACTCAATACAATATCAATTAAATTTGGACTATTCTTTAAAATGCATATAGAGAATAGCAAAAGGTACTCATTTTGAAGTATTCTTTATTAGACTACTAATAAAGAAAATGAAAATAATACAAAAAGGATATATTAAAACTACATTAAGGCTCAGATTTTAAAACAGGAGAACCAAGGAAATCCAGTTATGGCTATTACTGTGTTCTTATAGTCTTACAGTGCCTAAGAAGTTAAGCCCTTCGAGAATGTTAAAGCATGCACAGTTCAGTATGTACAGGTATTGTGGGAATCCGAAGGTGGCCAAGGCAAAATCTAGCAACTGCAACCTTCACTTTTAAATTCCTCTATTAGGTGGTTAAAGACAGACCCTTAATAGTTTTTTAAACTCTCTTTTTTATTGTAGTTATTAAAATATACATCCTAGCAAAAATGTATGGCTCATTGATCAATTCATAAAACACATAGTCTAACAACACCAATTGTTACAATATAAAAGAAACTTCTTACAAAAGAAGCTTTATTTGATGTCAAAAAACCCTGTTTTAATTCACAAATGAAAAGTATTTGTGTAAGGGTCTTTATATAAGCTATTTAAAGATGATCCAGTTGGAAGTATATACCCTGGGATGCCTGCCTCCAGGCATTCAAATTTTGGAGACACAGGCTTTAGTGCCAGTCTATTGAAAACAAGCTCTAATGAAGTCTGTAGTTTATCTGTATACCTTGGAAAAGGCAGAGTTAAAAATGTATCATCAATTAATTAGCTTCCTATTCCCATATGTGATCAAAGGGCAATGTCAATTACGTGGATACTACAGCTCCGTGATCATTCCAGTGGGAACCTTGAAAAAAATCAAATGCTACCATTTCATACCTGCTCCAGCATTGGAGCTGTTTCATTGTAGTCTTCTTTTTTTTCAGCACCATCCACCCCAACAGCTTTGGATGCCAACAAACCTTGAGAAAAATTGTACAGAGATGTCTTATTAGAAAAAATATCATTTTCACTCTCATTAACTTCTCAAAAATCTTAGTTGAGATTTCCCAGACTTTTTTAATATATGGAAATAAAATTCTCAAATATTTACTTTTCAAAAATACAAACGCCTTTAATAGTAAATAAAGGCACTGAATCATAACTTAAGAGTTGATCAAATAGTTGTGAAGAGTTTTTAAATGACACTTGAGATACACACAGACGCACTCTCTCTCTCTTATTCTGTAAAAATATTAAATTTCATGACTTAAAAAGTCCAGATTTAAGATTTCTTATATGGCTAATACTCATAAGACAGACTAGAATATGAAAGGAATTTATTGTATTATCAGTTAAAAAATGCTCCAAATTTTTTATTTCACTTAGATCCTTTAACTTAAGTTTATGTATTTATTATTTCTGTACTCAGTTAAATCTTATCTTCTTACAAAAGTTTCAAAAACCATTGGAAAACCATTGGAAAATTCATTTTACATTTAAGAGAAAAACAAGTGTGGGTCCTCCTTCACAGATTATCTGAATTATAGTTTCATTCTATAAATGATGAATGAAATTAGAAGGTTCAGTTTACTCCAATGTATACCACTGATTCTCAATTCTAGAAACCAGGACATTTTATTTAAAATATGTACATGTGTATATATGCATATATATACAAACAAAACATAACTCTGCCTTAATTTATAAATTAAAGACATTTACTTGGTTAAATTTCTTTGCTAAGTCTGTCAGTGCCTTCGATGAGGCTGGGTTTATTAGCTAAAAAGGTTTGTTTTTGTTTATGACCACACTGCTTATAAATGCTTAACAAACATTATCTGGCCACATAAAGCCTTTGCTTCAAAATAAGCCTATTTAACAACTGACATATAATATTGAACTATTTCAGCAATTACATCACCTTTATTACTGAAGTTGTCTACAACACAAAGGAAAAAAGTGCCCCAGACAGTATATAACACAGAGTTAACCCACAGGCAACATGGGCCTAACTTGAGATAACCACCTACATAGTTTCTTTCTCACATCACGTAAAGTGTAAATTTATATGGGAAAAAATGGTCTAAACAATTTTACAAAAATGTTTTTAAACAATAACTTCAATTCTAATTATATTCTGAAGACATTTTTATATGATTGAAGATTTTGCATGGAATATTTCTTTAACATTTAAAATTATATTCACTAGGCTTTTCTTCTCAAGATAACACTTGTGGGAATCAATCATTGAAATTTAAAAAAAGGAAAAAGCATTGGGAACCAAGTTTTGTCAGAAGAACTAAGCAGAGGTTCTATTTTTAGGGGCTATTTAAACAGGACAAATATTTGCTAGTCACCCCATATCAAATAATTATATGTTTTATTTCCTTTAGGTGGGTAGAGATAGCTCTGAATACTCATCAATAAATGAGATGAATCACAAATACAAAGTTAAAAGTAAACCAAATAATTCAGCCATGACCTGTGAATTTACGTTAGACAGTACAGGCCCAATTGAGTCAAAGTCATTCCCATGTGTTGGTTTGGGAAGGAAAAATAAAGACTTGTCATATGCTCATAGAACATAACAGGATATTTAAGAAAACTACTTAAAATGAGACTGAAAGAATACAATACTGGGTGTATAGAAAATTCAAAAGCCCCAAGTATGATCAATAAAATTTTATAATGCTTTATGCATACTAAATACAAACAACAAAAGAGGACAGATAAAACAGATGATTGAAGGGATGAGTCTTATTTCTGCTTTAAGAAGCAATCCAGAATCTGTTGTCTTGACCTGCTAATATTCTGGAAAGAAATGTGGTATCTATAAAAAATGAGAAGTAATTGAAGGGAAATATGTAAATGAAGGGAAATATATACGTGAGATTAATTTCAATTATTATAAAATACTTATTATCAGTATGTATTTCTACAGACCCTCCTCCAGAAGAATATCCAAAAGAATACAGCTTCAAGGTATTAATAAGTAGAAATACCCACAAAGTCACAACTTCACAACACTGTATTCCATGATCAAACACGTGTGGGTCTCAGCCCACCAACAGGAATAAATAGGATACACCCAGTGCTCCCTGGAGTGCCAAGGGGAGTACAAGCAAGGGCAAAGTGGTTAAACTCTTGGTCTACTTCTCATCCAGGGATTTCAAAACAACCTTAATATGGGCATCAAATGTCCTGGATATTATTGGCAGTAACATATTACTGGCCAATTCCAACCCCAGGATTTTAAAAATTATTTCAAAACTTCCTAAATTGCACAAAGATATCTAAAGGGCAGAGCTTTCAGAAACTCCTATGAATGAGTAGGCACTGATTGTGTACTAACTGCTGTTGTTTCCTCTTAAATCCATTGACAATTTCTATTTTAAATTGACTTAAATTCAGTTTGCTTGAAATTTTGTCCCAAATGGGTCTGGACTTCCAATTTTCTGTGTAAAATTATCTATTTTAAGTCAATACACATACAGCATATGTATCAATGTACATGGCACAATGCAAAATAAGATCCTGGAAAAATGAAAAACATATAATAAATGTTATGGATAACATATATAACAATATAACATATACAATATGTTATTATATATGATAAATACAAAATATAATGTATATATTTATATATTGTAAATAAATTTTAAAGGTCTACCTTTTAGGAAACTTTTAGGAAAGCCATCCTTATTCTCTATACAAAAATCAAGTTCAGAGTCACTGTAGGGTATGTATGTGGGGGAAGGGAACAAAGAGTGAATAAATAGAGAATTAAATGTATCCACCTATTTTTAGCTAGAACTATTTAAAATAGTAGAATGAAATGGAGTGTAGGGAAGATCAACACATTGTGATCCTAATTCTACTTCTTCGTAGTATTAAAGAGACAAACGGAAACACATAGATAAGATTGATAAGTTTAAAGTATACCATTAATCCAAGACAAAATAGCTATTTTATATTAGTTCTCATTTCTATTTATGGACCACAAATGAAATTTATTGTACAGAGGCCAGCCTGAGTTTCAACCATTGAAGACAATCTTACAATATCTACTGGCTTTTTGCAGGGTAACAGTTCTAACATGAAATCAAAAACAGATGAAGAGAGATGAATGACTAAAAGGATCACCATACACTTTAATCTTGAGTAAATAAAGGGAAAAGATCATAATGGCTTCACATAAGATCTTATGCTGTGCTGTTGTTGCTGCCAAACTGTCACATTTGAGATTCCCAGGGAAAAGTGAAGAGAAACTCCCTCCACAGAGGGCACAGGGCTTTACTAAGCAACAAGGATCATAACTTGAGGCACATGGCAAAATTGTTCTTTTTCTCCCCCATTACTGTCTTCCAAAGACTGTGAAGAGAGAATGCAGCTGTTTTATTTCTTTAAATGTTGAGTTTGCCCCTCCCAGGAAGGCCTATAAGAGGAGGCACAGGTGAGAGTGTATTGACTGAAACTTAAAGCAGGTTATCCAGACTGAAGGAAACACACAAGGCTGGTAAGCTGGCGGTCACATTCTGACAGCATCACTTCCATCTTCCTCCATCGCCACTCCTCCAGTAGAGCTGTTTCAATCTTTGTATCCGGGAAATAAGAAGTACTATCCCACTTCTGCCCTGCATGGAGCACCGGGGTTCGAATTTCAAGACAAAACTGAAATCTAAAGTTGCCATCAGAACAATAACTTGAGAACATATTTGCTTTCTCCCAGGCTAACAGTTTCTAAAGAAAGGGTTTAATGCACGAAATGATTTGAAATATGCCTGTCCTGGGGAAAGATATATCCAACACCAGAGAAAGGCATGAAAATAATATAAACAAGTGGCAAGAGATGAAATATGCTCACCTGCTAAAACCAATTATAATCATGTAGATGAACACAATAATTGAAGAATGATTATAAGGAACCCTCATTTTCAGAGTCAAATTGTGGTAGGCTTCCTCTCTTCAGAAAATGGTTAAAATGTGTGATTTATTTTTATTTTTAGGTTTCATAATGAAATTAAGCTTCTTCAAAAGATTTAAAGAAATGCCAACAAAGATTTATACAGCTTTATTAGGCCAAAGGCACTAAAATCCATCTTGTCTTCAAAAAACAGAATACATGACTGAATCATTAAAATAACTAAATTCCCTTTTAACATGTATTCAAAAAAAATGTTCACAAGTTTTTTGAAGATTAAAAATATTATGTTGAACAGGCCTTGGAAAAGACAGGGCCTACCTAGCATGAATGGCCCCTACTCTAATATTTCAATTCCCTCTTTCATGAACACTAACAGGTAAGAATTATCAGTGTTTTCTATGGTTCCAGCACCATAGGCTGACAAAAGCCAATAATCCACTTCTTACAGGAACTATACCGACTACCAAAGTGATTTAAAAACTAGGGGATTTTATAGCATTTGACCTTATAAACATCCTCACAACACCCCTGTGAGGTAGGTAGAAAATATGTGCTATTTTTCCAAATTTTACAACAGAAAAAACTGACAGTATTGAAAGACATTTACTTTGAAGGATTAAAAGTATCTGTCTTTCTTACCAGTTCTTTACACTGAATCAAAGAGGCATTTTACTTTATTAGAAATAAAACTGCTCTAAAAAGAAACCCTCCATCCCCCCGAAAAAAGAATCATTGTAGTTTACCAGTAATCTTGTTAAGTCGTGCTCTCTTTGCCTGAAATGAGTTGCCTTGGTTATTTTTCCTCTTGTTTGATAACGTGCTCTCTGGCTGTGGAAAGACCATCTTTGGAACGTTCTCTACATGAAGTCCTACTTTTAACAGAACACATATGTGAGAGTTTATCTAAAATCCAAAATGCAAACACATGATTTTTTAAAAATAGAAAAATGGTAAAAATGTTTTTTTTAATCTAATGCTTCCTTAGAACTTTAAATAACACAAATCCCCCCGCCAATTGGTATATTATAAATAAAAGATCACTAAGTAGTTATTTTTTAGGAAAAGTGGAAAGAGAGTGACTGTGTGCCTTTTCCATACAACATACTGAAATATATACAGAAGTATTTTAAAAAGAAAAGAAACGCATGAAATAACTCAGACAAAAACCTGCTACTAAAATGTTACAAATAAAAATTTTAACTCACTTCTATTCTAGAATACTGATAGCATCTAATATCAAGTACTGATTTAGAACTTTGAACTTCAGATCTGTTCACACGCTGCTTAGAAAGTTTGCCAAACTATTTTGCTAAGGGAAAAAAACCTAATAATTTAATCATAAGCTGAAAATTACAGGTAGTCAAGGGATTGAAATGATTCACTGTGAGAGTTTACCAGTGTCATTAGGAAGGAAAATAAGAATGCATTTTGTACCAAACGTTTCACTAGATGTAGGCAGATCCTCCTTCTTCTCAACCTCTGGGGTGGCTATATGAGTCGAAGTTTCTTCCTTCTTTGAAGGAACTTTAAACCACTTTCTCTCTTCTTTCTCTTTTTCTTTGTTGCTGTTAGCACTGGTTCGGGGTTTACTCCCTGTTTTATTCTTGGCTGCAGCTGCAGCAGCTGCTTTGACTAAAGCTATCCAGTCCTCCAAAGGAAAAGCATAAAACATAAGTATTAAAAATCAATCAAAAAGGAGTACACTAATGAATAAAAACATGTATCACTTTCAAAGATACTTTCACTTATATACACTAGAAAAATTGAGCTGTTTATGCTATAGATCACCAACATGGTAGATTATCAAATGTAATAATTTTATGGGTTAACTGGATTACACAGCCTTGTTAAAAGTAAGTCTATTGGATAAGTGATATATGTTCATGGAAATAAAACCTAACGAGGAAAACCTATGGCAATTAATGATTACTGTGTAATGTTTTATATAAGTATTTTAGGGTTTAAATGCTGAATCTCATTTCTTTTTCATAATACAATGGACCATAAAAGAAGAGAAAAATGCTTATATTACAGTCCTGTAAAGACGAAAAAAAATGTATTCCCACTGATGAAATTACTATTCCTTATCAGGAAGAATATATCATTCATATCATAGTCCATTTCATGGAAATCAAGGTATGATCTCATTATTTCCTAAAGTTTTTAAAGTTTAGAATCAATTAAGCAAAACAACTTAATATTACTGATGAAGTAAAAAAAAGAGCCATGTAACTTGAAAAAGGTAAAGTGTACGCTGTCAGTCTCCAGATTAGTTTCTCTCCCTTTAATATTTTTTGGGTGTGGGTAGTTACCATTCTACTATGATACAAAAATTTATTTTTTTGTTGTTAATTTTTGTTGCTAAATAGACTTGACTTTTATTTTTAACTAACTTTCTTCTAAAATACATAGAAAGAAATAAGGAAGTGTAAAGTAGTGCTAATATTTTAATTTTCACAATCAGAGATGTTTTTAAAACAAATACATGTCTGTGAAATGCATCTTGCACTGAGGGCACTAAACTCTATCAAATAGACAAATTCAGATTCATCAAAAAATGCATAACATATTAAATTTCTAATCCAAGTAACTGAAAACAATTTATAAAACAAAAAGCAATACAGGCTGATGGCTTTTCAGTCTTGAAAATAATGAAGATAAAGAAGCCATTAAAACAACAAACAAAACCTCTCTCTCTCTCTCCCCTGTGATGGAAATGAACTGAAAGCATAATGTGATTGCACCTAATACATTCATTCACCTATTTCCTACTGAAGGCCCTGCTACATAAGGCACATCCCTAAGTTTTCAAGAGAAAATAGGTGATTAAAAATAAAAGGACAGGTGATGGCCATGGAATTCATAGGCAAATAAAATTAACCATATGAGAATATAAGAGAAGATACACCAAAGAAATAAATAAAAGTTACAATGTAAATTTTACAACAGTACAACTTCAGCCAGAGAAAAGAGCAAGTTCTTGCCTGTTCTAAAACTTCACCCTAAAATATATATGTTTCATATAGATACTCGGCATCAACATTAACATTTCACTCAAACTCATGTAGTGGGGGGAAAAAAAGAGGGGAAAAAGGAGCTGGGAGAAGGTATTCTACTTTGGGCAGTGAGCACATCTATAATACCTTCTTTCCCTGAGAGAAAAATGCCCAAAGACACAGTATAAGAAGGACAAAAGCTAACACTTTATCCAGCATAATATTAAAAGCTCTTTAAGGTATTCAATCTATAGCTTTTGAATGCAAGAAGAGGTTGACCAGTATTAATCAAATGGTTCAAAGTTAGAAACAACAGTATTAAGACTTTTATTCAGACTTAAGAATATGAATTAATTTGGATATTCACGAGTAATATTTTTAATAATTTCCCATTTTACACAGATCCTATAGAAAGTTTGGGGAAAATCATTTTTATGGTATATGTATTTTAATGTGTTATTCCTTGCTAGTTTAACAAAAGAAATATCACTTATTAAGGGATTCCCAAAGTACTCAAAATTGGGAAGGTAAAGTTGGAAATAGAATTGTTTTAGCCTTGCCCAAACATCTGATTCTACACAGTTCCTAGATGAAAATAAATCAAAAACTTCCTGGGAAAAAAAGGATCTAGAAAATTGGAACAGTTTAAAATAATTCTACAACTATCTTTAATCTGCTTATAAAGAAGGATGAAGAAAAAGTGAAAAATAGAATATCTTGCTACCCATATATTTTCAGTTATTTTATACTTTGCCATTGATTTTAATGTTACCATACATCATGGTATTACTCAAATACTTATAAAAATAAACATCCAATAAATTTAATTTCTACAGTCTGTTAATTTTACCCCAAAACCAAACTGGCTCAATGCCCCAACTGGGGAAATGCTCTTAAGGCCATTCATGCCATAAGAATGAATAATCAGTTAACAAAATAATGGTTTAAAGCAGATATATAAACATAATGAGACTTCTGTTTAATTAAACATATAGATACTAAATTATTTTTCCATTATTTTAATTGATCTATGCAGCAACCACAAAAATCACACCACTGAATGCTTAAAAGAACATTTTATTTATATGACATGCAGGAGGACAGAGCACAATTTCCTGATGAAAAGCATTTTCATTTTCAATTGCATTTACATATTAATAAATATGTAACTCTGCTAACTGATCATTTCACAAGTTAATTCTTGAAAGACAGGTGATATAAAACAATCACACTTCTCAGAAGTTTTCTTCAAAAATACATTTTTTAAATGTGGTGGCAAACATGTCTAGACTATTAAATGTTCACATTTAGTTGAAGCTGACCAGGTCACTAAAACACATTTCAAGATGACACTTTGGTTGCAAGGTCTGGAACAAATATGTAGCATATTTCCATATTAGACATTTTATAGATCACGTTCAAGTTTTTAAAATTAATTGTAGGTCCAGGTGCTGAACATCCCAAATAACAGCAGAACACAAAAGAAAATACTTTATGTTTCTAATGGCACCTTTTCTTTCCAGTATCTCAGAAAATAAAATCAACTAATGGAATCACAGTTTTAACTCCAT
This sequence comes from Glaucomys volans, assembly GCA_020662805.1. Taxonomy (NCBI): domain Eukaryota; kingdom Metazoa; phylum Chordata; class Mammalia; order Rodentia; family Sciuridae; genus Glaucomys; species Glaucomys volans. The sequence goes on along the minus strand of JAJEJO010000174.1, from coordinate 552,966 downwards.
CCCAGATTTCCCTTCAATGCTTACCATTCATTCTTGCTTTGAGCAGTGACAGACCATATAATACACTGCTGCCATCATATGACTCAGAGAGCCCTACCTGAAACAGCCTACAGAGTGTCAGGTAAGCGCCTTTTAAAGGAAGATGAATGACTATGATTTGTAGAAGGAAAGAAGAAGATAAGAAACTCAATGTAAAATTTTGTATTAAAAATTAACTTTCTAAATGATTCTATATACCAGATAAAAGAAAACAAAATTAAAAAAAAAAAAAGGCACTTACCTCACTTCCCATAGACTGGTTACACGATCCAGCTGGGTCGATAGGACAACACCAGCTTAGTGGGTGCTGGGATTTCACCTGGAACAGAAACTAGTGACCTATAACTTTAGCAGGTCTAAAACCAAAGGAGCAAAAATCAAGTGTATAATTTATTTTACATTCTAAGCTTCTTTTTTTGCTGCTATTTGGGGCTATCAGCACATAACCCTACAATTATTTCACTTGTAAAATATATTTGTATATTTTGATCAGTCACCATTCAAGAAGACATCCCTTTGAGTAGCTAGGAATACTGAACACTCTTACCTGCCCCTTAGCATCCTCAGGCATGGCTTTAATGTGCATTCTTTTTAAACAACGAATTACACCATCATAAAACTGAACTGTGAATGTTCCTGAAATAGGAGCAATTTGGAATCATTAGAAAATATCAAGCAAACTTACAGCAAGACTTGGAAGCTAACAAGCAGTAGCCTGACATAAATAAATGCTCTTGATAATACCACTGCAACCATAAAAACCCCTCCTAAGGACTCCATCAAGTTCACTAAAATTTACTTTCTCTCTCCTTCTAAAAACAACTATAAACTCAAATTATCCTTTTAAAAAATGAAGGAATTAAGTATTGTTAAGATAGTTGCCTGTAATTCTGATCCTTACTGAAGAATTTTAAAACAAATAATTTAAATATGCTTGAACTTCTGATTAAAATAAAAGTCATTTACAAAAGCACAGTATTTCCATAGGAATGAGAATTTGTTATCTTGGAAATTCTCTTTCAAAACAATTAAAAGAAAGATTCTGACATAGAAAAAGATCTTGTCCCAAGAAAACATCATCCCTGTGGCAACAGCATCAAATGGGCAAAAAAGATTTATATATTTTCAGACTTTTAAGCCAGAAAATCATTTTTCAAATCATCGAGATAACTGTCTACTTATATAGAGCAAGACCCTGAATCCCGGGAAGGGGGATCGCTGCATCAGCTGCTGGTGAGTTACGCAGCAGCACAGTTAAACATCCCTCATTTTGTCTCACCATCCATGTCCTTCCTACCAACTCATTCTATTTTAGGATTCAAAATTCTGTTGCATATTCACTGCAGAAAGACTGCAAAGCATAGTTAGTTTTTGGTTACAGACCCCATGCTTTGAAGTCTAAAGAAGCCAGGACTATTAGAAAAAAATTACAGGAATTTTATACTTATGGAAATCCAAAAGCTTTTTCTATCATTTCCTAGATAAATGTTTTTCTACAATTTTCCAACTGAGAGCAGGGTGTCAGATATCTGTTCTCTACAAAAGAAGTATAAATAAGAAATGTGATAATTATTATCAATGGCTTTGAAGCTGACACCAAAACCCATGGCATAGATGTGAAAAGATTTTTCTTTTTTGATAATCTCAATAATACCATTTGAATTCATATCTTTCTACAGTTAGCACAATGCTAAATATTACAAATCTAAACTCAAGCTATAAAAATAACTGACCAGATGATGAACAAAGATATAAAGACAACAGAAAATGTTTCAGAATGTCAAACTGTAGTTATACCTAGCAACTGCTTTTCCTGCAACTCTCCCTCCTCTTGCTTTCTCATCATGGTATTCCAGAGAAGCCCAGGCTTTTGGCAAGGCCCTCTAGCTGGTGCTCAGACCTTTTTCCCTCCACTCCGATGTTTTCATCTTCCTGAAGCCTGTTTAACTTCAACCCACTCTTCAAGGGCCATCCCCAAGATGAAAACTTCCTCAATTCCTCCAGTCATACTGATTGGCCCCTACTCTTTGCCTCTATAGACTGTATCACAAATACCTAAACACTCACATTTGCTAGTTTTATTCTGCTTTTACACTGAATTGAAGACTTCTAGGGCCTGCAGCACTTTTTTTTTTTTTTTTTTTTTTTTGGAGGGTGGAGGGAAGCAGGTTCATCTACCATGCAGGACATATAGAAATAGTCTAGTACATGTTGTCAAAAAAACAAATGATAGCTGCCAGTATTTTACTAAACATTCATTGGAACTAAAATGGCAGCAAATACAGTACCTACCAGCATCATCACCCTTCCACTAACAAGTTTAATTTTCTTTATTACATGCCTGTGGATAAATGGGATAGGATAAAGAATGAAGGTGGCTCAATTATGAGTGTGATACCTGTTTACCTGTGTGTGTGCACAATTTCAAATGTATTTATTCAGATAATTTAAACCATGAAAGAAAAGTCCCAAAGCTCTTCACACTCAAAGGAACATTAAAGAACATTTTTTAAATTTGGCTTCGTTTTGTTTTGGGTGGATCCTTTTATACAAAAGAACAGGTTCATTACTTTTTTTCCTTCCAAAAACTCTTACTGACTCCCTGCTCTGTACTAGGTTCTGGACTGGACACAGAGGATCACTGTGAACAAGCCTCGGGCCTGTGAACTACATGACAAAGGTGTATAAAGGATAAGCGCAGGGGGAGATAGAGGCCCTATTAGAAAAGGAAAAATAACCTGCAAAACCAGTGAGAGCTGTCTCTCAACTATTCCTGCAGGAGGGTATAACCACTGTTCACAAAACCACAGACATAGCCATGGTTTCAATTCATTAAAACAATAAACAGGATTAAGATGTTTGCAAAGTTACATCATGTTTTTGAGTTAGACTACTATGACTAATATTTTCAAATATAAGATTACTTAATTATCTCTTCTTAAATATTTTCCTCTTCTATCTTTGATGGTTACTTTATTTTTTGTTTTTTTTGTTTTGTTTTTTGAGGGGTTTTTTTGGTACTGGGGATTGAACCCAGGGGCACTCCACCAATGAGCCACATCCCCAGCCCTATTCTGTATTTTATTTAGAGACAGGGTCTCACTGAGTTGCTTAGGGCCTCACTAAGTTGCTGAGGCTGGCTTTGAACTAATGATCCTCCTGCCTCAGCCTCCCAAGTGCTGGAATCACAGGCATGAGCTCCCACGCCCGGCTGATAGTTACTTTAAACCCTCAGCTTACGTTTATTCCATGGCTCCATCACCCACAAATAAAATTCAAATTCTTTAGCAATATCATAAGATACCTCATGTACTGACCATTGACAACCACTTTTCCTACTACTGTACTCTTAATAAAAGAATTCGTTATCCAAACAACCTGAAGTTCCTTAAGACAACAAGTCTCTCTCACTATTTCTCCATGTATTATTTATTACGCCAAAAAAGTCCCTTAATCCCTTCTTCAACTAACTTATGTGTCTTTCGAAACTGAGTTTAAAGCAAGTTTCCCCTTACTTACATCAAAGATCCTTATTGCCAACAAACTGTCAATGTTTTTTTAGTAAAAAACAAAAAGTTGGCAAATTTAAGAAATAATTATAATAGAAAACTAATATATACCTGACTTGAAACCTATATTTGCAAGCATTTCACAAGTGTTTTAAATAAGATTTTGTAGGACAATTTTTAAAAATAAAATATTTAAGTATATTTTCAGTGATAATTTAAGCACTACTTTTCATGCTTTTCCAGATTAATCAATCTACAAAGTCTAGATTTTATTTATTTATTTATTTTTGGGGGTGGTGCTGGGGATTGAACCCAGGGCCCTGTGCTTACAAGGCAAGCACTCTACCAACTGAGCTATATCCCCAGCCCCCAAAGTCTGGATTTTAAGTTCATTATCTGTCCAAAAACTTTCCCAATCTTATGCCACACGATGGCACTTGATTTCTGTTTGTTTGTTTGGCTGGTTCTTCTGTCTTGCTGGGGAATGAACCCAGGGTCTGGCACATCCTAGGCAATCATTGTACCACTGAGTTACACCCCTAGCCCAGATATTTTTCTGTTTTGTTTCATTGAGACAGAGTCTTGCCATGTTGCCCAGTCTTGTCCTCAAATATTAAATGCTCCTAAAATAAAACACTAGAAAATGAATTCAGTAAAATACAAAACACAGAAAAGTAAAAGTTATATATAACAACTACGTACATTAATAAAAATTTAAAATATAGTGAAATTTTACTATCAATCTCATTTTAACTCTCAGACCATTTCAACTACATACCTTCTTTGTTAATTGCTTCTATCTTGGCAGGGTAATAGCGACAGTCTGTCCAACGAGCCAGAACTTCTTCTCCAGCTTTAAAATCCTATTTTAAACAACTTTTAATATCAATTCCATGTATAATAAGCATTTCCTTAACAAAAACAGACTTTTGTCAAATTTAACAGAATGCTTTTAAAATATATCATTACATATTTAACAAAATTAGCAAATAAAAAATCTCTGCTACTTACAAAGAAATCTTCCTCTTCTTTTAGCCCTTCTTTTCTAAGTGCAGGTCTCTCAAGAGGTCGCAATCTATTGCTATCCCAATAAATCCATTCGTCATAACGATGACTCCAACGCTCAAAATGGACTAACATCTTGCCCTCTTCATAGTCGATTTTTTCAATTCGTGATGGGTACCTCAAAAACAAAAAAGTTTCAAATCAAGAGAAAATCCTTGCATTTGTTTATACAGGGTATTAAATAGAAAGATTCCACTGAACTACTGCTTACCATTAATACCACGAGCAAAACAATACATATGTTCAAATTTTAAACTATCAAATCCATAGTTTGCTTTATTATTACTATCTTTTATTAATGATCGCTCTCCAGAACTTTCTAAAGAAATAACCCTTTGATACACTCCTAATAAAAAGTAAAATTACTGCACTGTTTTGGGAAGTAATATCAATGCACCAAGAGATTTAAACATATTCCTCCTCTTTTGACTCAGTTATTCTAATTCTGAAAGCATATGCACAAAGCATTATTTTGTAATAACTAAGAAAATAGAAAAGATCTAAAAAATATGGCTGAAAAAACTGAAGCCTATCTATAGTTCCATGAACTATGGTATATATGCTAAAGGAAATATTAGTTCTTAAATGTGATGCTTACAAGTAATTTAAAAAGTGCAAAAAATGCAAAAAACATAAGTAAGCACTAATTTTAGGATTATAAATACAGAAACTGTTTTAAAAAAATACAAATATACCAACATGTACATCTGTCTCTATATGCAGATTTATTTTTCTATACTTTCCAGTATTTTATAATGAGTAGCTACAATGGTTAGGAAAAGCTCAATAAAACCTTAAATTTAAAAATGTAAAAATAATATATCATTGTTCTGTCTTCACATGTGAAGATTCTTCATTGATTAATTCCAAAATAAAAATTAGTTCACTTGGAACTTTTTATAAGGAAAACTGCCCTATTATTTCTAATGTACTGTATTAAAACATTCAAAGATGACTCAAAATTCTTATAAAAGTATGATTAAATACATTGAGAACTCGATAGCTACACATGGGAAATGATTCAGCCATAATAGTTTATCTCATATGTTTGCTAGATTTTGATAAATGTAAAGCCTTTGCTTTCCCTGTTGAAAACTGACTTTAAATAGAGTCCCACAGACCTTACATAATTTTCAAATTACTACGTGTTTTATAGATCAATCATGTCATTAAAGGTCTTTTAAGAATCTTTCTCTGAATACAGAGATACACCTCCTTATATACACCTTCTACATATTTTCTTGCTTCTTTGGCAGCTGACCCCATGTTTGTCTCATGATATTGAGCTGCTTGCAAATTGAAGGTACCAAGCTCCATCAAGCACCTGTGCTTTTGAACATTCTGCTCCTTCCGCCCAGCCCTATCTGGCCTTCCCTTCCTCTGTATCCTTGCTGTCAGGACTTGCTTTAATGTGTAGCCAGCACTGTAAAGACCTGCCTACCCTTGTTGCTCTCATAACACTCATCACATGATTGTCATCTCTGTATAGATTCTCAAACTGGGTGTTATAGAGCACTGACTTCCCTTGAGACACTGAGATGTATGACACCAAAAAAAAAAAAAGATCCTGGAGTCAAAAAAGCTAGGAATATACTAGATTTAAAAGTTAAACTGTTTTCATTACTGAAAGATAAAGCATTTATTTTACCTAACTTAGGTACCAATGAATACTAACATTTTTCAAGACAGAATACAGCCAAGGAATATGATTGCAGAATGCTCCTCTAGCCCAGGGGCAAGTAAGTCATCTTCATCTTTGTACTCCCAGAACCTGGCACAGTGACAGGACACACAACAGCCACTTGGGGAGTATTCAGCAGGAGTCAGAACTGTTACAGAAGAACAAACTGCATGTTTCTTCACAACTATGAAGGTTGTTGACTCACTTACAATCTTAAATCCAGATTCACATACTTGCTGAGGAAGATAAGCCCACCCTGCACATGGAAGCAAGGTTATGATGCTTGTCTTTTTCAGTGTTACTCTGGTTTTGTGTTTGTTTTAAAATATAAAAAACATCAACAGCATCAAGGGAAGCCTAGAACAAAGTTGACTATCCTTTATTTTCAACATTCACCAGTCATAAAAGTACTATGAAGAGATTTTCTATCAATTATAAAAAGTGATAAAATTTCTCTCAAATGTAAGAGCCTCTGATTTCACATGCTTAATTTATCATCATCTGTTAACTTCTGAATAAATAGTAAGGGATTTTTTTCTCTAAGTCCCTTCAAATTCTAAATGAATGCAGCTCTACATATGTGAAACATTTCTTGAAGTGAGGAAAGTCCACAATATCAGATTTAAACATCTCTATTTTTATAAAATGATTCGACAAAAAATCAGAATCTAAACTAGTTTTAAATGATGTAAATGTAGACTGCATTCTTAAGTAACTTACAGTTTTCCTAAAATATTTCCAATTCCACTGGCTGAGAGGATGCCTGATACAACCACCAGTTTACAAACTGTATTCTAGGAGCCTCTTCAGAAGTCACAGCATGTCAAACTCTGTATCTACAATCTGATGTGTATGCTTGAGAAAGGGCCAAGAGTTAAATATGAAATGTGATACCTAGGATTGATATAATTTTAGCTTTTATAAGATCTACCAATGAAATTTTGAATCTTAAATAAAGGTATCAGAAAACTTGGAATGGAACCACCATCAGACCCAGTTATCCCACCCAAAGGACTTCAAATCAGCATACTACAGTGATGTAGCCATACCAAAGTTTATAGCAGCTCAATCACAATAGCTAAACTATGGAACCAACCTAAATGCCGTTCAACAGATGAATGGATAAATAAAATATGGTACATTTACACCATGGAATATTACTTAGCCTTAAAGAATAATGGCATTTGCAGGTAAATGGATGGAACTAGAAAATATCATGCTAGGTGAAATAAGTCAATCCCCCAAAAAACAAAGACCGAATGTTTTCTCTGATAAGGGGTCGCTGATCCATAGTGGGGAAAGGGAATGAAGAAACTTTGGATTGTGAAGAGGGGAGTGAGGACAGAGGTGGGGCAGTGGAGATGGAAAGGATGGTAGAATGAGACAGACATTATTACCCCATATGTATGTATGATTACACTACTGGTGTGACTCAGCACTGCATGCAGCCAGAGGAATGAGAAGTTATGCTCCATTTGTGTACAATGTGTCAAAATGCATTCTACTGTCATGTATAACCAATCAGAATAAAAAAAATTTAAAAAGCATCAGAAATATCGCCATTATCAAGAATGTGCAAATTTCTGTTCATTCATGCAACATATACTTGAACAGCTAATAAGACTAAGGCACTTGCTAGGCACTGTTGGTAGATACAAAAAGAAACAATTAACTTCTACCATCAAGGAGCTTATTAGCTTAAAGTCAGATGAAAGAAAAAAGAAGTATGTGCATTTCATTGTATGTCAAAGCTCACAATTGTTACTTATTGCATGTCAACTGCTCTTTATATGCATTATCTCATTTGATCTTGGTAACCATCCAAGGTATAGATAACACAGTCCCCATTTAACAGATGAAGACTAGTCTAAGATTACACATGATACAGCCATTATTCAACGGCAAGACTGATGGGCAGAAGTCTATGTTCCACGCCAAGAGGAGAAATGGGAAAAGGCCTATATCTGAGTGATGATACTATACACAATATAAATAGTAAATGTATACAAAAAGTTTACATAGATTCTTTAATAGTTCAGAGAAATCAGGGAGTCCAGAGAAGTTTCTTCAGAGACATTATCCATGTTGGATCTACTGGGGGACTTTGAGGTTTGAGACTTAAATACAATATAAAGTGAAGAGTACAGCATAACTCATTTACTCAGTGTTCATTTAATTTAAACCATCATGTATGTAACTCTGGGTTAAAAAGTAGCCAATGAGGGTGGGAGTCAAGTAGAAGATGGGATCTGGAGATTGGAGGGGTGCTTAACTGAAACAGTGATTCTCCTTTTCACTAAATTACATGATTAATAGTAAGTTGGATATTGTAAAATAGTGTCAAACCAGATTGGACTTGCTAGTTCTCCATATATAGATAGAAGGGAGTCACTTAAAGTTTTATTTTATTTATCACTTAAACCTTAAGAAAAAAATTATAACATTGAGATCTTTGCAATACATGTAAAATGCAGAAAATGGTATTTTAACATATAGTTCTATACAATAAAATGATTTCCCTGTTGAAGCAGATGGTGCACAGTAATAATGTTTGGAAACACACAGTGAAGGAAAAATGCTGTTGCACAAATGTATTCACACGTTTTCCATTTTGAACTACATTATTTTGATGCACTATTTATGCTTTACTATAATTGACTGTGAATTGAACCTAAATTTTCCTTACTGAATTTAGAAAATGTTGTTATGTTTTTTTTTTGTTTTGTTTTGTTTTTAATGCTGAATCATAGAAAGCTGTTAGAGAAAAGAATCAATGAGAACCAGACACTAACCAGAGAAGTTAGCTATACAATGAAAATACTGCATCAGCTCCCTACAGTATCAACTCCCAATGTTGTCAAAACACAAAAATAAGAGACACTAAAATGGGAATTACCATTACTGGTGAACTCATACACTGGCTCACACTGTTCACTGTTTAACACAAGCAAGTCTTAACTCATCCACTAGGAGGATCACAAAACCCCTGAGGTTAATATGCAAGTAAAATGCTGTGCGTTTAGGGTAGATACATCTGAGCATTCTTTAAAGGTGGATATTGCCAGGTTGAAGCAGATTTCAAGAGCCCATGGGCAAACAAAAATTTTTTGGAAGACAACATCATCTATTAACAATCAAAACATCAGTAGTCCCTTATCCTTGAATTAAAGAGGGAAAGAAAGGTGAGCAGGCACTCATATCATAAATATCAACTGATGTATTAATAAGTAGTAACAGTAAAACAAACATCGTTTGAATTTAAGGAATTCATTGATTTGTCATCTAGTTTGAAAAATCCAGATTCTGATCAATACTAGTAAAGAAAGTCAACCTGCACATAAACTGAAGGTCGATCAGTTACAACCCACTGAGCAAGGTCAGAATATGTTGCCACATGTCCTAAAGACCATTAAAATTCATGAAAAGATTTGGATAAAGACTTAATATTTGAATAAATATCATAGCAATCAAAAGGTTAAAATATTTTTTTAAATTGCCCAAATAGTTATTCAAATTATATATTTAAGTAGTTCTTTTGTTTGTGTTGATAAGACATTAAAAGTTCTGATATAAATTTAAAATTGACAATTTCTAATTAATTAAATTAGCAAAGAAAAAGTGAATCAAATAAGCTAACACATTTACTATATAATGTAATGGCTAGTAAAGATACATTATACTAGCATACATAAAGAATATTTTTAAAAGAATGCTGTCAGAGTTGGGGTGTAATTCAGTGGTACAGCACTTGCCAACTGTGCACAAAGCACTGGGTTCAATCCTCAACACAGCAAATGTACACAACATAAAAAAATAAGAATTACCTCTTGGAAAAAATAGTTCTTAAGTTTTACAGGACAATAATATATGAAATACTGAAATATGACAAATAATCTAAATGTTAGCAGAATCCTAGAGAGTTAGGATTAACAATTCAAAAAATTTTGTGGGTAAGAACTTATAACATGGTGTTCATTAAAAATGACTAAAACATATCAGAAGAGCTAGAAATAGGTAAGAACTGCCTAATATGATTGTCAGGAAGGATTATTTGTCAAATAAAAATTAAGGTAGACTGTGATCCTAAATATACAATGTTCTTGTAACCTAGTAACTCTTTAATGTTTTTAGCTTCCTGGAAGCACTTTAAATTTATATATGCTTTGTATTTTTCAAAAGTGTTTCCTCACCTATTTACCTCCTGATTTTATCTGTATTGACAAGGTAACCTAATATTTTTATGCTAGTATTTTAAAATTCAGTGCTTTTAGACACTATATGTTAATTTTGTACTTTAAAAAAACACACTGAAAAAACAATCATTTTGATTAATTAAACTTGATATTCCCAAAATGAAACAATTAAAAATAATCAAGAATTTTAAGAACATTCAGATATAAGCTCATAGGTCAAAATCATATCTTCTCCAACTTTGAATTCTAGGGTCTGGTCACATTATTTCTCAGATCTTCTTTATGGCCCATTCATCCCAGGACACACACCTGCCCCCAAGACTCCAGCAGCCCCTCAAGAAACTCTCCTCCTACTTTGCTACAACAGGCTCTACCTCTCACCAGCACTGCATTCCAAGTTTATGCACTCTATTAAGTTTTTCAGCTACAACCAAACTCTTCACCACTTAATTATACCAGTAAAACTCAAAATTCTAGCAGGATACAGTTGTCTAGTTATATTTCTTCATATTTAGCACCTAATTTTTTTTTTACTACACATACTTGTTTATATCCCTATTGATTAAAGTTTCAGATTTTATACTAATTTCTCTTCCATTTGACTCTACCTTCTCTTTTTGTTTGTTTGTTTTTTGCACTGCTGGGGATTGAACCCAGGGTCTTGTGCTTGGTGAGGCAAGCACTCTACCAACTGAGCTATATCCCCAGCTCTGACTCTACCTTCTTAAATAACGTTCTTCTTAATAGTAGTATTCACATTACTATTACTAAAGTTAGTGTTATGTTAAGTGCCTAATGTGACAGAAAACATGCTAAACTCAAGGTCTGTCTTGCTTAATCCTCTGAGAACCTTTCAGGTGAGGTAGTATTACTGCTCCTGCTTTTTCAACGCAGGTTACAGAGGCTCTGACATATTCAGTAACTTGCTCCAGTTAAAGAAGTAATTAAGTGGTGGATCCCTAAACTCATGTTTTCCAGCCCATAAAGACTGGATGTTCAACCACTCCAGATTCTGCTCTAGCAACTGATGATGTTCAAGTCCTTTCACTTACTGCAGATTTTAAGTCTAGCAGGTTCTCACTAAAAGATACTAAAAACAGATTTAAAAAAATAAGAAAATCAAATTAATTTATTTTCCTTCAAATTTAATCTTCTGTTTTTTATACATATAACATGCCTAAAGTTGGTTCTTGTTGGCCCAAAGAGAACAGAAAACAGATTTTATTGTATTTTGAAAAACACCCACCTTTACACAAAATGACTAAGCAAAGAGAAAAAGACCTATTTTAATATTAAAATTTCTCCAAACTAAAGAAGTACTGCATTTTAGGTCTTCTCAAACATGAAATATCACGTTATTAAAATGAATCACTCTGAGAAAATAATATAGTTTAACTTTTATCATGTCATATAAACTTAAAAATTAAGATAGGAAACCTAGAATGATTTGTTATAGAACTAACAGAAATATGACTTTGAAACTGAAATTTGCTAATATAGGTTGATAAAGATCATCTTTTCCTCAACCCATAAGTCAAAATTCATTTGTCTTATTTTTTTTTGCAAAAGGTAACTAGATATTTCCAGATATTACCAAATGTGTGTGTTCATTCTTTACAAACCCACCAAAATTCAATAAACTTTGTATATTACCTTTTGCAAGTAAATGACTATGTTAGATACATATATATACTTGCACATCCATCATTTCATATAATTAGCTTATACTTGAGAACCTTATCTAATCATCATGTACTGGAAACATATTTAATTGAAGAGAGGTTTTTGTTTACTTTTCTTTTTTTCCAATGAAAAAACAGACTTTTAAGACACTTTAAATATTAATACCAATATTCTCCCTTTAACTTTTCTGCAATAATTCTTGTAAAGTTGATTTATATTTAGAATTATTAAAATAGCATAATACTTGCATATAAATTTCTAATTTAATAAAATGAATATTGCTATGATCTGTGGTAAGTGCTGGTAGTGGGTGGCCAACAGTACTACAAAATTTAAATTTACAGTTTTAAAAATGCTAAAAAAACAGGATCCTTATGAAGAGTAGCAAAACTAAGCTGCCTGTTCAGTATACTGTTAATTTCTTTTTAAAAATTACACTGATATTGAAAATACAAAATTAAAACTAGTATTTTCTCCCTCAGCTTAAAATAAATCATTTAAAAACAAAACTAAAAACACTAAGTATCTGCAGATGCCAATTCTGTCTACTCAGCAAAACTAAAACTGCAATATATTTTCTTTAGTAGAGCTAACTACCACACATGAACTGTTTCCCAGTTAGTGGTTTTAATCAACTCCACCACCAAAAAGAAACTACTATCCATGTGATGTGACAAGAACGAAATCTCACAAAACATAATGACAACATTCTGCAGGAGTGATGTAAGGAATATAGAGATAGACGTGTGTGATACATGATGGCTGCACTTCAGTCTAATGTCAGAGAAGCAAATACAACTGCCTTTTATCTTGGATCAATCTTTGCCATTGTATGAACACACACACACCACAGCACAATGAGCCTAAAATTCCTGGACTTTACACTTTTATAAATTTATGAAGGAGGCTAGGAAATCATCAGTTTGTAAATTTAAATTTAAGGTAAGTTCAGGAGGAAGCTTTCTAGGATACAGAGACTTAAAATTAACCTGCCTTGTACAAGCTCTCTAATTCCAGGAGCAACAGTAAAATAGTTGTGATGAACTTCCTGGGACAATCTTGCCACACACATACACACAACCAGATTATGTGGATAATCACGATAACCTGTGAGCCTATAAGCCCAACAAATAGGAGGCTGATGCAGGAGGAGTTCAAGGTCAGCCTGGGAAACTTAGGGAGACCATGTCTCAAAATAACAAACTGGTGCAACCACCATGGAAAGCAGTTTGGAGATTCCTCAGAAAACTTGGAATGGAACATTTGACCCAGCTATCCCATGCCTTGGTTTATACACAAAGGCCTTAAAATCAGCACGCTATAGTGACGCAGCCACATCAATGTTTATAGCAGCTCAATTCACTAAACCATAGAATCTAGGTGCCCTTTAACAGATGAACAGATAAAGAAAATGTGGTACATATACACAATGGAATATTACTCAGACTTAAAGAATTATATTATGGCATTTGTAGGTAACCCCCAAAACCAAAGGCTGAATATTTTCTCTGATAAGCAGATATTGATTCATGAGGGGGTTTGGGGGGCGGTTATAGGGAAGAATTGAAGGAACTTTGGATTGTGCAGAGAGGAGTGAGGGGAAGGGGTGTAGAGATGGGAAAGACGGTGGAATGAGACAAACACTATTAGCCTATACACACGTTATGATTACACTACCACTGTGACTCTGCACCATGTACAGCCAAAGGAATGAGAAATTGTGCTCCACTTGTGTACAATGTGTCAAAATGCATTCTGTCATGTACAACTAATGAAAACAAATTAAAAATAATAAAACATAAACAGGGCTGGGGATATAGTTCAGTGGTAGATCACTCCTGAGTTCAATCCTCTGTACTGAAAGAGAGAGAAAGAGAGAGAGAGAGAGAGAGAGAGAGAGAGAGAGAGAGAGAGAAAAGAAAGGAAGAAAGAGAAAAGAAAAGATGATCTGTGAACAGTGAGCCTATTTAGCTAACTAAGGTCACAGCTCCAGGGAATCTATATGTGAGGCAATGCATCATAATGGAAAGCTCACCACACCTGAAGCCCAAAGCCTCTATGATCCAAATTCAAGCCCCTAGATTTTTGTTCCAAATTACATTCACTTTTCAACTGTTTTCTCTTTTATAAACTATATGTGACTTTTCCTTGTCTATCTTACTTCTGCCTTAAGTCTGTTATTTGCCCATCTAGAAGTGAGATAAAACTATAGATGAACTCTATAAAAGAAAATGAATTTAGAATCAAAAGACTTGAGGGACTGGGGATATAGCTCAGTTGGTAGAGTGCTTGTCTTGCAAGCACAAGGCCCTGGGTTCAATCCCCAGCACTGGGGGGCGGGGGTGGGCAGAATCAAAAGACATGAAAGAGCACCTAAAAAGTAACACTCACTGGAAGGACATTAAAACAGGACGGACCTCTTCCCAGTCACCCTTGTTCATGGCACAGCAGTGCTCAGAACCCAGATTTCCTGACTTACAGTTAAATTTAATGCTTTTCCCAATATTCCTTTTCTCTCCTTTTCAAGAAAACTATAAGAAAAAATTAACATGAACAAAACTCACAGTGAGACCAGGTATGTTTTAAAATAAATAATAACTCTACTCTGCCCTATTTCTAATTTTGCTCTTCACATTTTGTTTTTTGGGGGAGGAGAGAGTTCTTCATCAGCTTTAAAAGGAGTATACAAGACTTTGCAGAAATTTCAAAAACTGAAGAATTAAAATGTCTGTACACTGGTATAGACCTGCTTGATGATTAAGCTGGATGGCTTAAGATTTGATTCGATGATTCAGATTTTGTGATTATATGAATGTGAAAATGTCAGAAGTTTTTTTTTTAAAAAGTACATGCAATTGCACACTTTCTCTGAGTCTATAACTGAAATTAGGTTTTCAAAGGTAGTTAAAAGTCAACAATGATTACTTTTCAAGTATATGCAAATTTAGAAAACGCCACATATAAAAAGACAAATATTTTATTCATATTAGCAAAGGAACCTGTATTTTAAATAAAAGCATTCACCTGATGCTCCTACACAGTTAAAACTCATCTAATATAAATATTATTTCATATTTAAAAGTCAATCCACATATTACTTTCCAGGAGCATTCTCCTACCCTAAATATAGATCATACAGATTATCTTTACTAATTCTTTCCTTCAAATATCTTAGGAAAGAATAACTTTTTTAATTCAGAAAATATGTATTTCTTTTAAATTAAAAGGTAATTCGTACTTGCTACAAATTAATTTCCTCAATTTTCCCACACTATTAAGATTCTGCTTATGAACATCTTAAAAACTCACATTTGCAAATGTTCCATACAGTTCAAAAACCTCCAAATGTGTGGAAACAGCATTTGCCAATTCAAATTTATACTGTTCTATCAAACTCTGATACTTGGAGACATCTCCACATTTTTTAATCTTTCATTTTCCTTTTCTTTAGATCTAGAAGAGAATTAAATAGAAATATTCCAAAAGAAGTCAGAAGAGCATAACTCATCTGAATGTTTTATATTGACTCTATACTTCAAATTTCTTTTAAGACTAACACCACAGCATATTATTTGATCTGTCATGTTTTCATAACTAAATCATTTACTACAAATAATTATTTAATTCCAATCAAAAGAAAAGAAGTTAAATCAGTAGTCAGAACCAGTTTTACCACTTTTGTCACTGAACATATTTGGAATAATGAGACACTTTAATATTTGCAAGGGTGCTCTGTAAACTACAAAACTTTACAGAAATATTTGATTATCACCAAGAGTGCTACAGCTTGTTGCAATGATGTGGTTTTCCTTCAATTCCCAGTCACTTTTACATTAACATTAAAGCTTCACTTAAAACCTTATGTACTTAAATCTTCAGATCCCCAAAGATTTATTTTTTAACTCCTCCCCTTCCCTTGCATTTGTCTCAGTGTTTTATAATTATGCACACATTTGTGTAATTTAAAGCAAGTCTAAATACTTAAGTCTATTTGATCCTTAAATCAATCTGTAAATAAAAGCCAGTAATTCTGCTTCCATTTTGCTAACAAGCAGACCATCTTAAAGGACTACTCACATTTACAGGATTAATAACGGTCTGAATTTATATGTGTGAACTTAAACCTACCACTTACAGTGTAAACTCTGAACCTTCTGCTTCCCAAAATATATTCCTGTATCAAAACACCTGAATCATTTAATTCTTATAATGTTACTGCCTTCAAGATATGATAAAAAGTCACTGTCAAGGTTTGGATGGACAGAGGTTATAGTGGAAAATATGATGGAGGTAAGACAGAAAATGACTGGCTGTGTTCATTGAACATTAGTATGTTAAAATCCTCCCACTGATTATTCAGGAAGAAGTTCAAGAAAATTTTTAAGTAAAACTATAAAATTTTCAAAAATTGTAATAGCACACACTAGGAGTTAGGTTTAGTCTAGAAGAGATCCAAGTATCAAACAACAAATAACAGAATGAAAATGACTGAACTTTCAATGGCTTATTAGCATCTGTCTTCAAAAGTACTGGTAAAAATAATCAAGCCATCAATTAGTTTTTTATGTAGCTATAAATGTAATTTGAAAATAAAAAGTAATAAATCCCTACTTCAAAAAAACAGTTTATATTTAAGGGTAAAATATCTTTCTGAACTTTTAAGAAATACGTGACTTGGTTTGTTCAAACAGTAATAATTTATTTTTCCTAAGAACAGATTGAGTCTTCCAATTAAATCAAACCTATCCCAAACTAAGGGAACTTAACTTTAGTTTCTTTCTGCCTACTACATTTATTAGAGTTTATCCTTTTATTCTTAGGGACACATCAAAAATTATTTTTTCTTCTTTGTAAATAAAAAACCTACATATATAGAAGAAAGAAAACTGGTATTCTGAGTGTTCCACTATCACTAGGCTCCTTCTGCACTTCTCTTCAAAAGGAAATGTATCAACATTTGATGAATGAATTCCTCAATAACAGATAAACTACTTAGTGTCAAGTACAGAAACAGCAAGATTTGCATTTATGGTCTACCAGTACAACTATAACAATTAAACTACACTTATATCAAATATGACTCAATACTTTTCAAATTGATCTGAATAAATTTGGAAGATGGAGCATTCAATACGGTTACAAAAAAACAATGTGAAAGAAAGGAGGGAGGGAGGAAATTATTTCTGTATGTTTGCAGTGATAAACTATTCTGACCCTCATTAGAATGTCAGTTTCTCAATAATCAAATAGAATTGATATGAAATATTGAATGGCCCTTTACAAATGGAATAATATGAAGAATTAAGTTTATCTCATTAGAAATAAAACCTACTAAACATACAGTTTCACAAATTTTGTGTCATGTATAAAATTAATCTCAGCAATTTAATAATTGTGATGTGGTAAGCCACTTAACAATTTAATACTCACCTAAGTCTAAGGAGTTCTTGAAACTACTGACGTTGAAAAACAAAAATCACATGAAAATTATTTATTTGAATTATCTAGAATATTCTTTTTTAATTAGGGAGTTACCTGAAGCAGAATGCTCAAAACTTTATATGAATGAGTTCAAGAAAATCCAACTGATGAAAAGTTTCATGGCCATCATATATGATTACTCTGGCTAATTTTTACTTCAAACAATCATTATCAATGGAGTCATTAAGATTAAATCGAACCTTTACCAACTGAGTACATGCATGACATCACCCTATCTAACGAGTACTTAGAAATTTCTTGGTGGGAAGATACAAGTTTCATTTGTTCTTTGAAATTCCAAATGATCTAGAAAACCAGACATTAAAAAATAAATTTAAGCATAGTTTTAAAAGTAGTTCTTTTGTATAGTCTTTACCTTTCAACTACTGGATCACAAATTTAATAGCTGTTGGATTAGAAAACACATCACTATCAGAAGTAAATTTCTCACCAATACCAAAGTTATTTTCATCTCTCTGAAAACTACTGAGAAAAACAAATGAACTATGTGCTTCTCCAATACTAGAAGTAAGCTCAAATACAACTTCGTAGGTTGAAAAGCCTGAGAATATATTAATATGGATTAACTAGTTACTAACAAAATCAGTAACTTAAAAACTCAATAATCAAAAAAGTTATTATTTCTATACTCTGTTATGACAGAGATTCAATAGTGTGCTTCAGAGTATACAGCTCCTCTTGGCCAAAGGAGACCCCAAAAATCCAATTACTGCCAAAACTGTTGTCATCTGTTGCACAGTCTCAGGCAATGTTTCTCAGTCGGGAGCATTTCATCGCCTCCCCCTCTCCACCATCCTCACTGGTTGACATTTGACAATATCTAAAGATAATTATTGTCACTACTACGAGATTTACTGCCTGGTTTCCAGATGCTTCCCAACCCCTCCTGAGAACCATCATGTACACTATCCACCTGATGAGAGTGACAAGACCCCTAGAAAGAATTACAAGATGCAACTGGAAGGAAGGGGTGAAATAACTCTGCCTGTCTACCTTAAACTTCAGTGTCAATGGCCCTAAAGCAGAGATCAAGATCAAGGCCATTAAACTGAGGGTGAGGGAAGTTCTGAGGTCTAAGGTCAGATGTTAAAGAGACCAACTCTTGACTACTCTAAATATTGTGACTGAACAAAATTTTTGTCTCCCATTGCCAACTCAGTAAGTTGACTTAGTGCAAATCAAACAAAAGCAAATGTGTAACATGCCGACTATGAAGTTGTACTGAGAGAAAATGTCAAAAAGTCTGGTAAATAACACCCTGGAGTTGCTAAACCATTAGACTCCTCACCAAAATAAACAGGCTTCAAGAGGAGCAAAGGCAGCCTAGCTCCAGCAAGGTGTCTTCTCTTAAAGGTCCTCTCGGGTTGAGGCTTGAGAGTGGCAACAACAGGACATCTGCCAAGAGCTAAGGGCCAGCTAGCCTGAATGAGGATCACAGTCCTAAGGAGAAGGGGAATTACCTTTATTCCTGCTACAGTCCAGAGACCCCTGCATGTCGCTTCCGTTTCCTCCTTTCCAGATGGTAGTTTTATACTAGTTTATCCATTTTTCTGACAAGATGTATAAGGGATATATTAGGGGGTATTTAAATTTACCACGTACTGCAGATGGCCAGAACAAGAAAAGAAAGCAGTGTCTGAGAGGATTGCCCAACCAGATTGGGAGACAGTAACAACGTGTCCTGGGTTCTGCCCTTCAGGGAAGAAGGGTAAGAGCAATTTTGGTTTTAGGTGGGATGGTGAAGAGTGGAGATATTTCCGAAAGTGTATACTATGAAAAAAATATTGTGCTAACCATTAATATACTCAGTAGTATGAAAGACCACCTCTGACACAGGGCAAGAAAACAGATCTATCAAAATGTATCTAAAACTTTGGAAACATATGGGAATTAATTTCCTCTTAACCTCTCTCAACATAGCTTATATTAAGTATACAAGGATACCAATACTCTCTGTACAACTCATGTTGTAGACAATTATTTTCAGTTCTCAAACACCTAAAATGAATTACACTAAATAACTCTGACTAAAGGTTTTAAATGCTAAAACTGGAAACTAAAAACTATTGCATGTGTATTCAAAATGTGAGTATACTTATGCTTCTGATACCATCAGAAGAGTTAACAGCAATGTAAAGCTATAGATATTGTGCTTGAAGTCAAAGTTCTATATTTTCCATACCATTTTTGTAAGTAGTCCAGTGCCTCCAAACGAGCACCAATCTCAAAAGTGATTCCAGGACGATTTGGGGGCTTTTTACTCATCTTGAGATCCTATTCTTCAGTATTTTCTTTTCACTACCTCAGAAGGGAAAAAAAGAAAGTTAGATTTCAATGCATAAAATGCACAGGAAACATAGTGTAAGGGAACAGACAAAATTAAAATTAAACAATTTTTAAAACAATACATAAGACATTAAAATATTTGCTAGTTTTTATTAATTTGAATGAAGATTACCACATCTCTAGGTAAAGTACTATGCCACTTGGAAGCAATCCTGATAGGAAATTAAGAAAAAGGACATGGGAAGATAACTAGTTAAAAAACAATAAACAGATGGGCCACTAAAACTTACTAATGGCTAAAATGATTTATTTTAACTTGAAAATGCCCCCAAAAGAGCAGCTAACAATGATTTTCTGTTTTGAAAAATTAAGAAACCTGAGTGTTCTGGATAATGATTACTGAAATTCTTAAGAAAACAAATTTTTTCATTTAGTTTCAAGAAATATTTCAGTGCTTTATAATACAAAACACTGGATATAACACTGGAAACACAAAAAGACAGAGAAGACAGTAGACACAGTCCTTTGCCAGTGAGGATTCTGACAATTCCTCTTGTGATTGGGATGTTTCATTACCTATGATGCCCTACCTTGGCAGCAAATGATTCAATAATTTTAATTTAACACAAAGTCACAACTGAATTCTTTCTTATACTTCATATTTAAAAAGCAATAATGTTAGGAATTTTAACTCCAAGAATTTACTTCTTCTCTATGTCAATATACAGGACCCACACTGATGATAAAAATGGCTGTGATGTCAAACAAAAAACTACAAGTACCTACTTTCCTCGAGATTATTCACAGGGAAACTATTTTATATCCTTTTGGCCACCTAACATACTTGGGGTGGCCTCTTTTTCACTAATAAGTTTTGAGGAATATAAATACATTTTGAGATAATTTAATCAAAATATAATTGATAATTAGGAATGGAGAAGTCTATCATTACTGGAGGCAGGAGAAATAGCTGACATTTTTTTAAAATATTTAAGATTACTCATGACTATGCTTCCTCCAGTTTAAGAAAAAAAAATACTCTTTATTTTCTATATAATGGATTGGTCATAATTTCAAAGGACAAACATAAAATTCCAATTGCTCTTCCTCTCAGAATCTGACAGACAAGGGGGAAAAAACAGCATGAATATCAGCTCCAAAAATTGTGAAATCAAACTTAAATACTCATGGTTTCGGGGTAGCTGGAGACACCCTCTTGGCATGGCCTCAGCAAATATTAGGCCATGAAAGAGTTAACAGGAATCATGGCCAGACTGGGGTAATGGAACACACTTAGGAATATTTTTTAAAAACGTCTTGTTGGTGTGCAATAATACATGAGGCAGTTATTTAAATGTCTGTGTAGAAATTGAAACAGAATTTTTGCTGTTCTTCACAGGAAGAACTCAGTAAGGGATGGTTCAGCAGTTACACTTAATATTTTCGAGGATGAAACTCAGAGCCCATAATAAGAAGCAATAATTCCCAGTGACAATTAGGAATGAGGTACCAGAAAAGGCAAGATTTCTTTTTCCTTGTGGAAAGCGAGAAGAATGAGGAGAGATTTTAAATCAAGTGACTTCTACAAAATAAGTCAATCTATTGGAGGAAAAAACTTGCGGCAAAAGAGGGGGGCCATGAAAAGGAATAAACACAGGAAGGAAAGCGAAAAAAGAATAGCGCGCACACACACACACACACACAAATGGAAGGATGGTGGAAGCTGTGGGAGATGACAAGTGGAGGGAACAGAAAATCGGTAAGAAGACAAGACACCAAGCAAGTGGAGCGATGGTCAGAGAATGCCGGCGGGGCCGCAGGCGGTGGGAGGCGAGGCAGGACGCGGAGCGGGCGGCAGGAGACGGGCAGGAAAGGCTGGGCAGGCTGGACCCGAGCCCAGCAGCCTCCAGGTTTGACAGCCGCCGGCCCTCGGCAGGGGGGAAGGAAGGGAGGGGAGAGGGAGCGGCGGCGCCCAGACAATAGGGTCGGCGAGCTGTGGGGAGCGCGGCGGGCGGGGAGCCGGACCGAGGGCGACACGGCGCGGGGGCGTCCCGGGCGGCCGGGCGGGGGCCGGGCGGCCTCCAGGCCCCGCCGCCGCCTCTTACCGACTCGGCCTCCTCTCCGCACAGCAGCCGGGCCGTCCGGGGCCGAGCCGGGGCTCGAGCAGGGCGGCCAGCCCGGGCCTCCGCCTCCGCCCAGGCAGCGGCCGGGGAGGGAGCAGGCGCAGGGCGAGCGGGGACGGCAGCACCGGGTCGGCCCGAGGTTGCGCGGGAGGGAGTTGGGTCCGCGCCCTCAAGCCCGCTCGGGGTCCGCTGCCATCGCCTCCGCCTCCACCTCCGCCGCCGCCGGCCAGCCCTGACGCGACGCGGGGCCAGGCGACGTCAGCCGCCCGCGACGCACCGGAAGCGGCCCGGCCGGGCCACGTGACCCGCGAGGGTTGGGCTCGGGCGGCGCCGCGGATTGGAGGGCCGCCCTGGAAGGCGGGGCTTGGCGGCGGTTGGCGGCTGCTCGCGGGAGCCCCAGTCAGCCACGACGGAATGAGGGTCCCGGCGCCCTTTGGCGGTTGTGAAGGGTTCGACCTTTGAGGGATGAGGACGAAGCCCGTGGATTGTCATGGTTGTTCCCCAAGCCGGTCTGCCTAGGACCCTGGGCAAACTTCTGTAAATGCACTGCACACTCTCTTAGGTATCCATTCCTTTCCGCATGAAGAAGAGAGCGAGTGGTGGCCCCACAGAGCCTAGGAATGTGAACCCTCCTGAATGCATACTTCCTGACCGACACTGTGCGGTAAATCTATCGCATGACAATCACCATTGCACAAGTGTCTTGCTCTCCTCAGTCTAGGAGATCCTTGCAGCGCCTCAAACACATTCCTAAGTGAACTAAGTGTGCATGCGCGGGCAGCCGAGACACCCATGGCTACATTGATGCAACTCTTGCAAAGACTACACGGCTAATGATGCCAGAACTATTTTATTGAGTACCTACCCTGTCCCTAGGTCTGCTCAAAGCACAGGAGACAATGTCCCTGCTATAGGACAGTTTCCCTGCCATAGGGGAATCCTACAAGTAGTCACAAAGCAATATTGTCATTAAACATCTTTTTTTTTTTCTCTTTCCACTGTACCACACTGACTCTCAAGTTTTCTAAGTGCATCGTTGCATACAAATGGCATATTTATCTTGCTTCACAGTGCGGATTTAAAATAGCAAAGTAACTCTTTAAGCTTCAATTATAGTGAATTTGGTAAATTAAGCAACCATATTCATATTCATCCTTTTATTCAACATTCATTCATTCATCACCTACTGTGTTTCTAATAGCTACTGAGCTACACTGAGCATGGAGATACATAGAAAAGATATAAATAAGATAGTCTCTAGTGGATGTTTGTTTTCTTGTTTTTGGTTGCCCAACATCTGTACTCTTTTCCATGTTTGAGAATTTTCCCACATAGTTTCATTAATTTAATTCATCAAATATTCCTAAAATCTTTCTTTATATACATAACACCCTTCTTAGCATTCTGTGTGGCTATTTGATTTGCTATAAAATAACATTGGAGGTAAATGGCAATGTTGAAAACTGGTTCACCAAGCTCTCAGTACCCAGAACAGTTTAAAAACAATATTTGAGATGATTGTTGCTCTAGCAACCCAATTATTATGATGAGCTCAGAACCCACTGATAATCTACACCCAATATGCAGTATAAGGAAATAAATGTTTATTTAAAAATAAATATTTACTTATTGGGGATTGCTCAATACACAGCATAATCTTACCAAAACTGACAGCCTCACCCCCTTATGAATCATGGAGGTAGGATCAATCTCCCATAAATAGGACACAAATGTCAGAAACTCATGTTCTCAATCTCCCTTGCATAAAGTTCTGGATTCTGCTATGATGGTTAAACTCTCATACTGAGGACTTTGTATCAAAAAGTTCAAAACAAGGACAGATTATTTTTCTATTTTAATGAGAACTTTACAAAAAGTCCTCCTGATGAGGCAACTTCAAAGAACAAAAATGCAAATGACCTGTAACCCTGGCAACTCAGGAGGCTAAGATAGGAGGATCTCCAGTTCAAAGTTAGCCTCAGCAAAAGCAAGGCACTAAGCAACTCAGTGAGACCCTGTCTCTAAATAAAATACAAAATAGGGCTGGGGATGTGACTCAGTGGTCCCGTGTCCCTGAGTTCAATCCCCCTAGTGCCCCCCCAAAATGCAAATTGAGGTCTATGTAAATAAATGGCTTGAGTGGATTGTGTAGGCTAATGGTTCTGTATGGAATTAATACCATCCTCTAGAGGACCCTTTGGAAAAGAGAGGAAGATTGTCCCATGATTGGGGTATACTGTTGCTATTCAGCGAGGAGAGGTCAGGGCTACTAGATCTTCTGAAATGCACAGTGGAAGTCCCATACCTCGAAGATTATCCCAGGTCATGAAGAAATTCTGAATGTTGGTCCCGACATTCATATGGGTGAACAAAACTGTTCATAATTATGCCTAGAACTGAGTTTCACATATAAGCCTGAAGTATTTTTGAAAGCTTTGAATATACACTACAGGTATGTAACACAAGGGAAGATTGTGCTATTTTTCTAAACATTACCAAGAGTTTATCCCATTTTAAGATGTCATGTTACAGCCCATAAGCTACTAAGTATTTGAGTCACTGCTAGGGTGCACCTGCATCAGTGTAGCTGTGACATTCAGGGTATATCTAAATTTAGGTGCAAGCCCTTGACTACTTCATTGTATCTCTTTGTGAGTAATGGTTGAATTTTATGCATTGAAATATTTTATAATGAATAATTTCCATAATTTTGTCCTTTATATTAGTATTATTCTATTGATATTTTTAAAATGTGTGTGTAGCTTTTTATTTTCTATGAATTTGATTTCAGAAGAGTAGAGAGGATATTACATAAAATGGAGTCGTTAATCTGATAAATGTAACAAAAACCTCATAGGCGGTCATTCCCTCTTTTGACCATATGGAGTCTGAGGTCAGGATCAGGACAGGGAGACAGGAGAAAGACAAGTCTGATAATGACTCCTGAGCCATAGAGTGGAGCTGTGCATCACTATGTCCCCTCTCCTCTCTTCCATGCAGACACCCTTCTTACAGATGGTTGATGCTAGCCATCAGTCGCTCAGTCTCCAAATATAGAAAGAAAGAACTTACAGCTGTGTTTGAGCAGAACCAAACAAGAAGTGGGCAAATTATCTTGAAACAACAGTCGTTAGGCAGAAATCGTGGCTCTAAATTCCTCCAACATTAAATATATGAATGTGGAACCATAAAACTTCCTGGAATATTTAACAACTATATTCCTATTTTAAGGGAGGAAAAGTGACTACTAAATACCAGATAATCTGAGTTACACATAAAACACAGGAATGGTACTTGCACGTGTTCACGTGCTTATTTAATAAAGACAAAGCAATTCAAAGTTTGTTTGCTTTTTTTAAGTACAAGAGTTTAGTGGAAATGGAGATGCTACAATGGACACCCCTGGCAAGCCTCTTCATTCTAGAGGGTTTAAAAATCTTGGAAAATGGAAATAACATCATTTCCCTCACCTGCCAAAAAAACTCACTTATCTTGTCTATCACCATATCCCTTTATTAAGAGACTGGAAATGATGGTGTTCCAGAATTAATCACTGATAGTTGGACCTCCAGGCCAAGGAATGAAGGAGAGAGGCACGCCTCTCCTGTGTTCACAGAGCATTGCCCACACTTCCAATGTATTTCCCACTGTTACATTGTACAGGCTTAGATGCTGTCCTCTTTGAATAAGCAAATGGTAAGAATGGTGGGACATTTCAGTTGATACACACTCTTCTCTCTCTCTCTCTCTCTCTCTTTCTTTCTCTCTCTCTCTCTCTCCATATGTATATATATACATATATACATATATATATATATACACACACATATATATTTACTATAAGTTCATATGCTGCTCAGAAGTCATCTGAGATATTAAAGACTTAGATTTTGAAGAAATGATTTCCCTGGGCAGTCCCACATAAACAGCAGCATTGCCCATACCACATAAAACAGAAAGAAAGAATAATGAGAAATAAGGTAAGTATTCCTTAAACAGAACAGCATTGAATGTGGAATCCACTCTTGATTCCTTACTGGGTTTTCCCTTTCCCAACACGAGGACAGAGGATGGGCTCTTCACCTTCAGCAGCTATGTTGAAACCTGGCATCTACTCTGATTTTGCTGTTCTCTGGTGTCCCCTTGCAGACCCTATCAGTATTTCTCGAGCTTTGGCCTACCAGTCATCTCCATTAGACTTCCTTGGACTGTTCATGAAAATGCAAGTTTCTGGGTCCTAATTTGTTTCTCAGGTTTGGAGACTGCATTTTAACAAGTCAACCCTAAATAATTCCTATGTACACAAGTTTCAGACCTGTGGAGTAGAAAGAGTCACCCTGTAAAATGTAATGCAAATAGGCTTCAGAATAAAGCAAATTTATTCATTTGGGAAATTAATAAGAGATAAGGATGAGTTTTCCTTCTGGGTCCATTTGATTCAGGGATCAAATTATAACATCTTTCACTCAGCTTCATAGAAATTAGTTTGATTCTTGGTGACAGTTTCAGACTTGCCAATGCAGCATTTTAGTGAACACAAGAACAAGTCTTACAAGTCACTCTCTCTCTGTCCTAAACTAAGTTCAATGCCCAACCCTGAATCAAGAGAGTGGTCACATAAGTGACTTGTACTGATGATTTAGCTTAAAATTGGGTTCAATTCCCAATCAAGCAGGTGAGGCTGGACTGGGAGATGGAAGTATGTGCTTTAAAGCAAAATTGGGATACTACTACTTGAAAGAAAGATAATGAAAGTTGGGCAACAAAAATAACTACTATTTGATGCAACTGGCTTATACTTATTACAATTCCAAATTAGAATTTGCCATCCAACAAGGCTAAGAAGGTGTTTCCTGGTTTGCAAAATTTAAAAAACTAATCAAATGAGAGGCAAATCTTGGGAGAGATTGACCTACCATTCATATTCCTGACCCTTTCCATGTTGGCTTTTAGAGGCAGTCTCTCCAACATAGAAACACACTGCCAGGGATTATTAAAACCGGTGGAGCAGAGGGTGAGCAGCAGAACAAATTATCAGTAACCAACACTGAGTCTCTTAGTGATCACTGCTTTCTTTGAGGACAGAGATGACAACTCAGGGGCACCTCAGAGGCAGTAGGCAGCATGCGTGGGCCATTCACACATCATTCATCTGTTTGTTTAATCACTTGGTGTCTTCTTTGGACTGCTTTAGTCAAAGGCCCATCAACCAGGTGGATTAACCAAGAAAAAATTATTTCTAACAATTTTTGAGGCCAGGGAGTTCAAGATTAAAATGCCCATCCATTTGGTTCCTGGAACTCTCCTCTGAATTTGCAACTGGTCACTTTCCCACTGTGTTGGTTATGTGACCATGATGGAGAGATATCTCTTCTGTGTCTT
Source organism: Glaucomys volans (assembly GCA_020662805.1). Classification (NCBI taxonomy): domain Eukaryota; kingdom Metazoa; phylum Chordata; class Mammalia; order Rodentia; family Sciuridae; genus Glaucomys; species Glaucomys volans. The sequence continues at coordinate 525,503 of JAJEJO010000174.1, read as the reverse complement.
GTGAAGGTGCTACTCTCATTCATGAGGGCTCCACCTTCATGATCCAAAGGCTTCAATTTCAAATTTCATCATATTAGGGATCGGGTCTTCAAAATACAAATTTAGGGTGATACAAACATTCAGTTCATTGCCCTCTACAAAATTTTATTTAATTCCAACCTATTGCTAGAAACTGATGTGCATGAAAAAATTAAAGCTAGATACCCATATGAAGGTGACCTGCGTGATAGAAACCACAAAACCAAATATGAACTTCAATACAAACCTGTTTGAAATAGAGATCCTGTGGGGAAATATTCATTCAGACTCAACAAGTCAGGGAAGAAGGTACAGAGGGAGCAGTGTCTGGATGATGCATTGAAGGAGGAGTGAGGCTCAGAGGAGAGTTCTGTGCAGACTCTGTGACTAATGACACCTCATCATTCTTGATAGTTTTGATTCAAGTTCTGACAAAAATATGATTCTTCGCATGAGCATTTATTGAACATCTGCAGTGGGCCAAGTACACTAGGTTAAAGAACATAATGATGAATACACCTAATCCCTGATCTTAAGGCATTGAACAGGATAGCTCAGTAGTGCAGTGTGCCAAGAGGTAACTCGGATGCAGTATGTCTTAGCATTGGGGCAACAGTCAGGGTCACTTGCAACTGGGCATTTGCAATGTATCTCAGTATCTATTAAAAACAAAACAATACCAACATCTCCAAGGTAACCGCTAGACACGTAGATGGAACAGTTTGCCTCTGGGGGAAGGTCAGGGGCAGGGGTAGAGAATTTGTCGGCTTGAGCCTTGCCTGGCAGCCCAGTCTGCCTTAGTACAAATTCTGAGGCAACATGGTCTGTGGTCAGGTATTGTATTACTTCCTCCTTTGCATTTTTGCAAAACTTTCAGCAAAGCCAGTTTCACCAGGATGAGTGTAAATACCCTTTGGTTTTCTTTCTCTTTTTTGCACTCTAGGTGTCTTGAAGATCATAGGAAACTGCAAATTTGAAGGAAGTCAATCCATTAACTTTTTTCTTGCTACTGTTTGCTTTCCTTCTTTTTTTTTTTTAACAGACTGAAAATATAAAACACATCAGAGTTAGAGATTTGGAATAAGACAGGGAATTCTATGTTAGACCTGACACATTATCAGTCTGTTTGGGGATACTTCTCTGATTTGCTTTTCCTTATGTTTTGCAAACTTTGTACAATTGCCCAGTGTCTCCTGATGTCCTTTCTCGTCTTTTTCAGAGACCCATTCATCTACTCGTTACAGTTTCTGAGAGAAGTCCTATTTCGCTCCCTGTGATTCCGTGAAGACACATCTGACCAGTAGAGTCTTTGCTGCCGGGAATGACAGAGATGACACAAACACTATGATTGCTACCTGGGATGCATGCTTTCACTAAGAACAAAGTATAGGGTTTCCATGAACTAACCAAGTCCTGCTCTCTAGAGCCCCTCCTCTGCCCCGTCTTTTCTTAATCTGTCTCCCTCCATCTCTTTCTCTGTCTCTCTTGCTCTCAAAAAACGAAAACAAACCCTGCAATCTGAATATGAACCCTCATTTATCTAAAGCATTTTCGAGAGATTGGATGTTATATAAATCAAAAAAGACACATTAGCAACAAATGAAGTTTGAGAACATCAGTTGTATGAAAGTCAAACCTAAAGGCAAATAATGAAAGTGCTGCTGAAACCGTAGATTTCATTATTCTATGACTGACCAGACATGAAATACTCCCTTGTTATTACAAGGGAATTAAATGAGACAGTTTAAATTTGTGCAAATCTACCCTGGTTGTCTATTTTTCTGATTTATTGACTTTATTGTAACATAATTCAAAACTGAATTATTCTTATGTTCTCCAACTTTTGATATGTTTAATCCCTATCCCGGTGCCATATTACCCACAGGCTATATGACCCTTTGGTGGCATTTGGATTTCAGGATCTGATCTAAACTTATATTGCCAACATCATCTAGTTTTCATAAAACCAGTTTGAAAGATCTTTAAAGATAGTTTCCACAAAGTGTTCATATCACACCTGATACCCAAGAAATGGGTAAGCTAAGTTCAAAGTGCCAGCAATTGAAAAGAAAGAGGTTGCTTGGCGAGGTGGTGCACACCTGTAATCCCAGCAACTTGGGAGGCTAAGGCAGTAGGATCAAAAGTTCGAAGCCAGATTCAGCAATTTAGTGAGGTCCCTGAGCAACTTAGCAAGAATCTGTTTCAAAATAAACAATGAAAAACGGGCTGGGGGTGTAGACCATTGGTAAATTGTCCCTGGGTTCATTCCCCAGTACCAAAATGAAAAAAAAAAAACCCAACCAAACAAACAAACAAACAAAAAAACAAACAAAAAACAGGTAAATAGGTCTCAAAGAATTACAGGTATGGAATGGATATAGGCACAGGACACTTGCTGAAATAAGATAGAAGAAAACAATGCTCACTGTGTTTTTAATGGAATGCATAACTAAAGAGGTGCTAACTTGGTTTCAAGGTGATTATGGATTCTAAATAACTTTCCATTTGCCAACTTCTATAAGCTGAAAGTAGGTTGCAAAGTTACTTAGGTCCCAGGGAAGGCATGTTCTCTAAACTTTGGAGGAGACTAATGAGAGCAATGAAAAAAGAACACTTTTTCTTTCCAGAGGGTAGATCAAAGGGACACAAATAATTATCTTAGCTGCGCTCAGAACCAGGGACTGCATCAGGGAGCATTCCCACCCATGGGGGACAGGGCTTGTACAGCATCTGGGCATTCTATTCCAGAGCCCCTGCGAATGAGCTATTACTGGGTGATGTCCATCACTCCCCTTTCTAAAAAGGAGAGCTTTGGTGGATGTTATTCTGTCCTTCTTCCAGTATTAAGTGTGGGGTAGAGGGGGCAAATGGTTCAGAAGTCTTGAAGTATGGTACTTGAAGTATATTGCCATGACCAAATGGGATTTTGGGGTGTCCTCTAGGGAGAAGCATAAAACACACTTGTTGTTGTTGTTGTTGCTGCACTGCTGGGGATTGAACCCAGGGCCTTGGGCTTGCTAGGCAAGCACTCTACCAACTGAGATATATCCCCAGCCCCAAAATACACATTTTGGGGGGATACCAGGGACTGAACTCAGGGACACTCAGCCACTGAGTCACATCCCCAGTTCTATTTTGTATTTTATTTAGAGATAGTGTCTCACTGAGTTGCTTAGTGCCCCACTTTTGCTGAGGCTGACTTTGAACTCGTGATCCTCCTGCCTCAGACTCCCAAGCAGCTGGGATTATAGGCATATGCCACCACGCCCAGCTCAAATACACATTTAAAGTTAAATGTAAGAGAAGTAAATATTTGTGACTAAAGTGGACAACTAAATTTGCTAACATAAAGAGACCAAATTTACTAAGGCAATAAATTAAACAATGATTCCCACTTATTCCTCCTCCCTGTTCCCCTCTGTATTACTTCTCCAGATGCTGCCCCATGACCTGTGGTGCTCCCCACTGGTGGATTGTACTTCTTTATTCCAAAGACACACAACATGGCCATGCAACATTCTTTGACCAATGACACATGAGTGAAAATTTCAGAGGCCACTTCTGGGAGTTCCTGTGATCCCAGGGACTCAGGAGGCTGAGGTAGGATGATTGAAAACTTGAAGCCAGCCTCAGCAACTTAACGAGGCCCTAAGCAACTTAGACCCTGTCTCAAAATAAAAATTAAAAGGGTAGGGGATGTTGTTCAGTGGTTAAGCACCCTTACGTTCAATCCCCAGTACCAGAGTAAATAAATAAATAAATGTATGCTTTAAATGCCGTTAATGCTTCTGCCAGCTCTCTTTCTCTCTTCTCTCTGAGTCAAGAAGGGGATGCCCCATGGGGGCTGACCCTCCAGCTTAGCTCCTGGAATGATGGCACAAGGAGAAGAGCTATAGCCAATTTGCAGCCAATCTAGGACAAAGGCTGCTTGTCAGATTAAAACAGAAGCAGAACAAGTAGGAGTGATGGGTAATGGGCCGTTGTTTAAAATGGGATTGAACTTCATGCAATTATGGACTCTTGGAAAAGAGCTCAGTTTGGTTCTTTCTTATAAGGGATGCTTGCTGACCTGGAAGTTCCAGGACAGTAGGTCAGGCTCAGAAGATGGGCATGAAGCAGGGGAGAGCAGAGAAAACTGGAACGGACAAGGAGCCAGCTGGAACATGCATCTCTGTCGGTCACCGAGAGCCATGTTGGTCTCTTCCCGTCTCTAAGACTCAGCCCTCTTTGCCTAGGATGCTCTGAGGGGAAGCTGATGATCTTGCCACAGAGTCAGATCCACCCCTGGACGGGGATTTATGAAGCCAATGGAAGTGATCCAATAGGGATGGAGCTTTGGGCTCAATCCATGCAGGGAACCAAAGGATCTGTGAAAATGTGCATGAGCTGCCACAAAATCTGACCTACATGAACCTCCAAATAATCATCACTGCCAAGCTGACCCATGACAAAGCCAGCCTGTGGGGAAATAAAAGTTTATTGCTACAAAACACTAAGATTTGTAGGTGGATTTTTACTGTGGCCTAATTGCTGTGATAAAATGGTGAGCCTCCAGCTCCTTCCAGGATCTGGTCCATGTATCTCCTGATTCTGATGAAATTCCGTGCTCTGTGTGGCAAAGAGCCTAGCCAGATTTAGGCAACAGAAGATCCTATTTTTACACTCCTAAGTGCCTACTGTGTACTAGACTCCATGCTAATCATAGACACCATATCAAACTAGAAGAGCACCATTCTTATGACCCCAAAGCATACAGTGGAGCAGAAGAGAACAGCATCAATAAAAACTCAGTTCATTAACTGAAATTGTGATGCATGCTCCAAAGGCAAAGCTCAGAGAGCTGTGAGCGCTATAACCTGGTCTGGGAGAGTCAGAAAAACTGTACGAGAAAGAGCTATTTGGAAAAAAGATGAAGAGATAAAGGAAACAGCATGTTCCATGGGCCTGAGGTAGGACTACTCTAGAATAAGCTAGAAGAGCTGAAAGTAAGGTTGGTTAAATTCTAGAAGAAAGATGGGATGAAGTATGGTATGGGATTGGAAAATAGGTAACCTAATAAGCCACAGGGATGATTTTGAACTTAACATGAGGCAGAAGCAATGGCAAGCCATTGATAGGTTTAATCAGAGGAGTGGCATAATCGGATAGTCCTATTGAAAAGATCATTCTGGATTTGGGTTGGAAAATGTATTGGAGAGAGGTCAAGTGATATTTGGAATATTAGCCTCCGAGGATCCAGTGGGGATGAGAGCATGTCACATTCAGGAGCTACGCCTACTTGTCCAGCATGAGCAATTAGACAGAATGGTATTTCATGTAATGAAACACAAAGTTCCTGAGGGAGATGAAGCTGGGGTAGGCAAAGAAACCATGAGCACAGGAGGAATTTTAGTAAGAAGGCCTGTTTGTTCATTGGTTATGGTGTTTAAGAACTGATTGGTTAAATCAGCAATCCATATGGGAATTTCCCAGTGTTCTCAAGCATTCTGCCTACCACAGAGCATCCTAAGGAGCAGTCCCGCCCAGAGCTGGTTAGAAATGCTTCCTGACACCTACTTACTTCTACAGGATTCTACGAGATTCCCAGCATGTGGCAGCCTCAGGGACACAGCTCTGGAACACAGGTCTTGGGAGATGTTCTCTGAATGAAATTTCACCAACGCAAATAATTTTAAGAAATGTTGAGATTTTTTTCTCATGTATGGTCACAAGGCCCAATATCATTTAGATGTCTATTTTTGAAAAACATTTTTTTCTAGGATTTTTGTACTTAAATTTGCTATTAAATTTCCCCATACACACATATAACCTCTGTGAAGAGGGGGTGTTGAGCATTCTCTGGAATGCACTTCTAGAAACACTCACTGAGTTCAAGCATACAAAACAAAAGGTTCTGAAGTCACAGCTGCCTGGATTTCCATTCATTTGTTCACTGATTCCACAAATACTAATTGATGACCTGTTATATGGGGTGTACTCTTCTCAATACAGGGAAAAAGAGAAATTAGGGAAAATGACAAAGTTCTCTGGCCTTTTAAACCTTATGTTCTAAGTAAAGAATGTATTGATCATTACCAAGAATAAAGTGCAGAGTATATTGCAAGCTGAAACACACTAAGGAGGAGCATCAATTCAAATAGGCCAACAAAAAGGAATGGTGTGGACGGCCAGTTAGCATGGAGCTGGTGGATACGAGCTGAGGGAGGTGAGGAAGGAAACTCTGACTAGTTGGGGGGCATTCTGGGGCAGAGGGAACATAGAGTTTAAAGATTCGAACTCACTGAGTGAGCCTGAGAACAGGCGAGCCAAGGGGAGCCACAGGGCTGGATAGGAGCCCTTTGCAGTGTTGAGAGGGAGCTGCATTCTCGGCACCTCCATCTGGAGTGGACGACAATCCCATTTGCTTTCTAGGATCCTGTGAAGCTTAATTAAGGTCTTTTATGTGTAATGCTTACTGCAAAACCTGGCTCCTAGAAAATGCTGGAACACATTTGATAGGACTATTATTGCTTCTCAGTTCAGAGTACAAGCAGGAGCTGTCCTAGCAGGCTTGAGTCCCCTTGATGGCTTCTGCTGCCTGGGTCATGTTCTGCAGAAATCCGTGGAACAGAACCTAAAGGGTAAAGGCACCCTAAGAACCAATGGATGAAACAGGTTTTTCTGCTAGCCTCCCCAGCGGAGGCCTCAGACGAGGAGTGGGCTTGCAGAAAACAGGAAGGAGTGCATCCAGCAGGCTTGTGCTGACTGCGTGACTTCCCTCTTCTTTCTTCTCATTTAATTTTTCAAGTCATCCTGTGAAGTACATAAATGTAATATTATTACATTTATGGTTGAGAAAATTGCAACTCAAAAAGCTTAAGTCCCAAATCTGAGGCCACATAGCCACTACAGCAGAGAGTTTGAATCTCATTCTGTGTGACTTCAAAACCCACACACATTTCAGCACCCAAAGCTACCTCAGTGTTCCTGGAATGTCTATTTCTTTTATCTCTTCAATATCACAGAAGTGTGGGGACCCACAAACAGTACCAAGTTCTTTGGGTTCTACTGAAATGTAAATATAAAATCTAAGATGCAGCCCATAGAGTTTATTGTTTTTAAATTCACATTTGTTAGGTCAATATATTACCACCACATGAATTTGCATAAATTCATGCTCCTGTTATTTTATAACATTTCGAACTTAATAGCATCAGTGCATTATCAATATAAGTGATTTGGATAAAGGGCATGACTATGCAGTACTCAGAACTCAATGTAAAAACGAGGATGAGCAAGAAGTGTTTCTTCACGGGAAGATTTCCTCATGTTCCTGCAGCTATAGAGGTGACACATTGGCTCAGAAAAGCACCTCTGTAGTGACCATAGTGTGTCCAGCTGGTCTCACTCACTCAGGGGCTGCAAATCCCCTGCTGCTAGTGCTGGAACCTCTCTGAGATCTCATCATGAATACCACTGACAGGAGTCGGGCAGGAAGTGTGACCTCACACCCTTGCTCTGCCTCTCTTACGTAGATTGTTTTTAAAAGAAAACAAGAAGGGGTGTGAGGCTGACTTTCCCCAGGACTACATGTTCCTCCCTTCTGGGCAACAGCCAGGAGAAACAGAGGGCACTGTCTGAGCACCGGACTTCTCATGCACGCTGCGGGGAATGTGCACGGCATGTGTTAGCAGAGGGGATGGAAATCCCTTTATCAAGAGGCTTCTGCACCTGTTGGCATTCTGATGTTTTACTTCCAGCTGAAGAACTGCTCAGTTCTCGATTTCTCTGCTATCAACCACAGGGAGCTTCACATTTCCGTAATTATTTTATCGTTTATTAATTGAAAGAAGAGATTGGGGACTCCCTCTGGAAGGAACACATATGGGCAAATTATTTTTCAGAGCAACATGCATTGCTTGGATGGAACTGGGAGACAGAGTCTGTTTCTTGAAAGGTTCTAGAGCTGTAACTGAAGTCGTTTTCACTGTTACTAATTCTCAATTAAATGTCAGCGTACTACCTGTAGATGGCCACTAACATTTATAAGACATGACAAGATCTTACTTTCTGCTGTAGGATTTGTTGGCTTAAAAATGAACTTAATGGGCTGGGGATGCAGCTCAGTGGGAAGCGCTGGGTTCAACTCCCAGTGCCAGGAAAAAAACAAACAAACAAAAAAAACTAGTGCTTGAAAAATACTAGCATAGGGTAATCTATGCTGCACAAATTGATATTATATATTATATTGGCCAAAAATGAAAATGACAAATGACATACTAATATATTAGATTGTAAACAATATTATTTTATATTATTAATAAGTGAAATTTACAAATGTGCATTTTTTTGATTTAGAGAATTTTCCAAGGAATGCTAGAAAGTTCTCCTAACATTCATAACGAGTTCTTAAGCTGAGTTCTATATTTCCTAACAAAGTTTGTATATAATTTATTAAAATAATAAATGTGGAGTTGGAGAATAACCTGGTTGAATTATTGTTATAGACACAAAAATAATTCTCTACTAGCTATCATGTTAACTTGGATAACTTGGACAGGGATGGGTGAAGAATCAGAAAAGAATGTAGTCCTACTTCACAAAGCTATGAGTAGATTGATATTTACCAATCTCAGTAGTCAATAGCAGGTAGAACTATTTGATGAGCAGTAAGTGATCAAAGTGTACATAATTTATACACTTCGATATGTGCTTAATTGGTAATGGACAAAGTAAATCATATCCTCACGGGAGCTGAGTTTTTAAATCTCCCCAGTGTTAGGCTATTTTTATACGATTTAGGAATGCTTATACGATTTAGGAATGTCCAGCCTGATATCATGCTGATAACAACTACAGAAAAAGCACTGACCCTCCGTGCCTACCTGTCAGTGGCTCAAGTTGTCTGGGCAAGAGACAGACACCATCCTCAAGCACAACTGGAAAAACTTGATAATGAAGTTGATTTGCGTTGGATGATTTAAATACATATCAGTTTGGAGTTTTCTGGAAGCAGTCATTTTTCAGGCTTCCTGATTAAATAACTCACTTTCATTATTGTATTTGGATGACAAATCAACCTTTGTAAGTCTGGCTTTCTCAAATAAAACAGATTCTTATTAAAGGAAAAGATGATTCAGTGCCCTGAGACAATGGAAGATAGAATACAAAAATCACTGAGGCAGATACAACCTTACCGAAACCCCACAATCTGGTCTCCTCCTTTCAATCCTATATCTCTGTACTATTTCAGTAAACAAGTCTGACTAGTGCAATTAGTAGATGCCATCTGTTTTGGCATCATTTTTCTATTTTTGATATATAGTCCATCTTTTTCTTTTTTTTTTCAAACATCTTTTGCAGAAAATCTGTGAAGTTTGAACAAGCGGCCTTCCCAAGATGTACCGAATATCTCAACTGATGTCAACACCAGTAGCAAGTAAATGTAGGAGAACTGCTCTACGCAATTATCTTTTGAACGATTAGACGCCTTTTAGCAATTTCCTTGCTTTGATTTTGCTGATACTTAGACCATTAACCATCTGTCAGTAGCTTTGCTTCTTAAATGCCAGCGTGCGCCACGGTGATGATTTTGACTTCATTTCTTTCCTTGAGAGAAATGTGGTGTGTTTTTTTTCCTTTCGTAGAAAAAAAGTCACTACTTTTTTAGATGCCTGTGCATAAATGTGAAAGGAGATTGTTTATCAGCTACTATTAAGATGCAAAACTGTCTATAAAAAATGCTGAATGATTTTGATAGCTACTTGCAGAAAATAAGGGCGTTGTTAAAACGGTAGTGGTTTCGAGTTTCTTCCTTCCTCTTGTTATTTTCTCCCCAAACCTCACTTCTAACCCTCCCTCACACACCCACGGTTTTCTCCTGACAAATCAACCAGCCCAATCTGAAAGTCTAAATTCCTTTCTTTGTCTTGGTGATTGTCAGTCATGGAATCAAGTTTCTTGGAGCCGTCTGTTACAAGTATTGACACATCTCTGCACATTATAAAATGCTGTTTGGGAGTTGAGACTATTAATCAGTGGCAACTCTCCCCAAGGAAGTTGCCAGGTCTGTGGTTAAGCTGATCTGAGTGAATGGGTGACTTTTTGTTTTTTTTTTTAAATGAGAAATACTCACAGGCTTCAAACATTGGAAAATTGCATACTTAAAACCAAAACAAAATGATACACCTTTATTCTCTCCCCTCGCCCCACTAATGTCTTCTGCTTGCTACTTTATAGAACTGTCTTAAAATGCACTGACTAGGAGAATTGGGGCCAATGACTGGACCCCTCAGATTACTGAGTAAACTGTAGTAACTAACTCTTGGGTAGTTGACGTTATACTCATGCATAATGTTTTCTTCATTCCTTTTATAAGCTCATTTTGATGATAAGGACTTCTTATTGCCTCATCTTAAAATAAGGAACCTCTAAAGTACTGCTGGGTGTAAGAAGGGACAGAAACTGGAATCCCCAACATTCTTTCTTTCTTCCCTCCCATCAAGGCCTGGTGACAAGCTGTTTTGGGCCTGGTGACAAGCTGTGTTGGGCTGGCTTATGGGACGGTGATGCTAGTTGAAGTCTTCCTGCTCAGGCTGGACACCAGCTGCTCATTCCTTCCTGGCACCACTGTCAGGATCACGTGCCTTGGTGAAGTGCAATGGTTCCTCTCCCGTTTGCTTTGCAGGCTCCTCCAGGTCGGACGGGAAATACGCCACAGAGCTATCTCCGTCATGCATTTTCCCAAGGTAGGCCACAAAGCTTCATGATCAAATCAAATTCCCTTCCCACACGCCTTATTTTGTCCTGACTTGAAAATATCATTTGAACTATCATCTGGTTTTGATATGGTTATATACTTTCTGTTTCATGCACAAACAAAACAAAAGCTAATCTGAAGACAGATTTTATTTTGATTTTTTTTATTTTTTTAGTGGGAATGTTTAGGCAGATATAAATCGTTTCTTTGTTGAATGGAGAAGCTATATTGAATACTGATGAATGGTTGCTTTTTCTCACATCAATGGTTTCTCTGTTTTAAAATTGGTTCTTTTTAGATAGACATGATAGTAGAGTGCATTTTGACATATTATGCATCCAGAAAGATTTCTTAAATATGCTGTCTTAGCTCATTTTATAAATCCATGTTATTTTACACCAATGCACAAGCTACCTGAGTTTTTCACTCCACTCACACAAGTAGGTGCTACCATTTTGTTCAAGAACTGCATAGACTTCTCTTCTCCTTCCTTCCTTTATTCCTGACTCTCTGAAGTTTAACTTTCCCCTGCATTTTGTGAAAAGCGCCCATGGTATATAGGGGTCAAACACTGATATTAGAACTAGCTCCTTCCTGTACATTTAATCTAGGTCTACTGGTGCCACCAAATGAGTCCTGCAGGACTGTGGACAGAACTCATGCCTTTAGAGTCAGATCACCTAGGTCCACCCACCTCATGACTCTGCCATATATCAGCCGTGTAAAATATCTAAGTAATTTGTCCTTCTGCATCTCATTTGTTTTTCCTGCTGTACAAGGTGGTTAACAGTGATACTTAAATATAGAGAGATTGGTGAGAGCAGGCAAATAAAAAATGTGAGGCCAGACTCACGATAAGTGTCCAATAAATAATACCTATTAAAGCAGCATTTCCTTAAGAACTTGGATGCATATATTAATCATGGATAGGCTATTAATTGGAAAAAAAAGAAATTCAGTGGAGCATGAGGGAGATGTATAGAAGAATGAGACATTTTACCGTTCATTGATGGGATTAATTATGTGCATTTTTAAAACCTCTAGAAGTGTTTGTCCCTTACCAATACCAGCCAGTCTTTGTGCCACCCAGAAGCCTGAGCTCCAGGCTCTTCCAAAGCTGGGTCAGACACCTCTCAAGGCAAGACAGGACTTGATCTCTGGGCAGTTGGACTAGTTGCTGGGCTTCCTGTAAGATTAGAGTTCTACAATTGGTAGGGACCTTCTAAGAAAACTCAGCTGTTGCAGTCATTACAAGGGAATTGAAGAGTTGCATCAAGGTCCAGGCAGAACTGTGCTACCCCTCAAAGTGTGTGATGTTGGGGGAAGAATCTCTCTTACTGTAGTGTGGGTGTTTGGAAGAACATCTCCATTTTGTTTACAATCAAGACAGGAGAGACAAAGTCAAGAGGAATAGAGAGCAGAGACACCCCCAAGGTAAAGGACACTGCAGTTGACTCATGTTCAAGGCTGAAACCTTGGAGTTAGAAGGTTCACAGAAATGCAGTTCCGGAAATCCGTAATCTCCTACTTGTCCAGTGCATTAGAGTCACCCCATGAATTTGTGTGTGTGTGTGTGTGTGTGTGTGTGTGTGAGTATGTGTGTGGTTTGGGGACTGAATGCAGGGTCTCATGCATGCTAGGCAAGGGCTACACTCCAGAGCTATGTTCCTAGTCCTCTAAAAAAAAAAATAACTTCAAAACAGTGTCTCATTAAGACACCCAGGCTGGCCTTGAATTTGGGATCCTTCTGTCTCAATCTCCCAAGAAACTAGGATTACAGGTATGCTCCAGACTAATTCTTAAAGAGGCAAAATGGAAAAATACAAGGTAGGAGACAAAGAATGTAGATTCTGACACTGACCTCTCCCTATCACAAGTCTTCAGATCGTGAACTCCCTCCCTTATCCTGAGGGAGTTTCCATTTTCTAACCTATTAACAAGGGGAACAATAACCAAAGGGTGCTGATGAGGTAGGTCAGTGGGTACCCGCAAAACAGTCTCTCCTGGTGTTTCCTAAGCATCTCTACCCATACTGTTCAATATTGTCAGCAATGATTTGAACTAGAACATATCAACACCAGGGATAATAGTTTTGAATGACATCATATAAGTACATTAAAATGTCATGGTATAATCAGAGTCCTCCCAAATTCCAAAAGCACAGGACCTAGAGGTTGTTCAAATAGTGGGTCACAGACTCAGCTTGCAGCACTTCGACTGCGGCAGACACAGGTGTTAACCTTGCATGCAATGATGACATGATGACATTTTGTCTTCACAGCACCTCTACAGGTTGGGTTTGAGTGAACCTTGTTGTACAGGTTTGCATTACAGAAAGCTAAGTCTCAGGGAGTAAGAGTTATTAGCAAGCGGCAGAATCAAGATTCAAATGCAAGTGTAAACTTAGCTCCAGCTACTTGCAAAAACTTTTATTTATTCGTTTTTATTATATACTGACTTTCTTAGGTAATTGATCCTAAAGGGTATTTGATCCTAAAGTCTGGGAATGGATTATGATCAAGTATGTGGGAGAAAGACTAGAAACTGGCAATCAATTCAGTAGTATGATGATAGGTTGGTGGTGACTGTTGTAAATGAAAGAAAAGAATCAAGCTAACATGACTTGGGCCTCATCATTAAAGGCATGATTCTATAACAAAGGAGGTGACAGTCCCAATCTCCTCCAGACAGACACACCTAAAAGGCCGGGTTCCATGCTGGGCATGGTACATGAAAAGATGCTTTAAAAGCTGAAAAATACTCAGATAATAGCAGTCAAATTGTGATGGTGAAGAGATCAAAACCACACTGTGTCATATATAGTTCAGTTAAATCAACTGGAAAACTTTTAGTGTGGAAAAAAGGGAACTCATGCAGGACACAGAAACTACCTTCCAGAAGCCGAGTGGCTGTTGGGTAGAAGATGGAAGGAAAAGAGACATTATGGTTCCTTAGTTCTAGGGAGGAGAGTGAGGACACGGCATATGGTGCCCAAATTAAGGGAGGTGAAGGGAACTATGAGTTTCCAACACCCCAGAAAGGCTATTTTGCAATTTGTCCATCCAAGAAAAGGGACTCATGTCAAGAGTGAAGGCTTGTCGTGTGGGGAAAAGGCTGCTTAGCCACAGTGTTTTCACCAAAGTTTACATAGGAAGAGGCACTCAATGTTGTGTGGTTCCATTTTGAATCCTAAAAGACCAGAGTGTCGCTGTGACGCAATGGGAAGTGTGCACCTCTCTTCCCAAGGGCCAGGTAGAGGGCGGCCATGTGACTGCAGGCCCTGCACACTCATAGAGCTCTCCACGCTCACTCTCCAGCCTTGCCTGCGACTTCCTGGATGGTGAGAGTCCCTTGGAATGCTGCTCCATAGACCCCTTGACAGGCTCCTATCACACCTGTCGCCGTAGCCCCAGGCTCCTCACCAACGGCTACTATGTGTGGACAGAGGACAGCTTCCTCTGGGACGAAGATGGCAACGTAACTCTGAACCCCTCCCAGACCACCGTCATGTACAAGGAGAACTTAGTCAGGTGAGTGGGATTGCAGCGTAAGGGTGTTCTCAAGTCCAGTCCAGACCCAGGTGGCTCATTCACGCACTCGCTCGGCGACCTTTCATTAGGAGCTCATTAGTGCTCCAGACTGTGGAAATCAAAGTGTCATAAGGGACCGGGATGATGGCCCACTTGAAAAGCAGTGAAAGTAAAGTGAAGAGATCCAGGTGCTGGGGTAGGAATCTGTATGGGTTTGGTGGGAGGAAAAGAGCAGGAGGCCTGTTTACCTGGGGTACTGGTTAAAAACAAGCATTCTAGAGCCGGGGACAGTGGACTTAGAGACATAAGATATTAGCCAAAGTAGGCAAGGGAACTTCCGGAGAGAGAGCACAGAAAGGGCGTTCTGAGAAACCCAGTACAATCAGGGCCCTGCAGGCAGCTCGGCAGGAGCCAGCCGAGGTGGGAAGGGGAGGAGTGCCTGAGGCAGAGCAGGCTGGGCACAGCGGTGGGGTGCATGGCAGGGTCCACACCAGGCTGAGGCCCGTGGGCTTCATCCCCTACATAAGGAGGAGCCACCGACAAATTTTATTAGTTCTCAGAAAGACAGCAGTGATGGCTGTTCAGAGGATGGACTGTCGGGAGTCTGAGTGGAGGGTGAGAAGGGGAAAAGCTGAAGGCAGGGTAACTGTGGACAGAGAGGAAGTGGGGCAAGGACAAGGGGTGGGGGGCATAGACAGGATGGTAAAGGGACATGACTTGGACGCTGTTCGGATGGGAATTCAGAAAAGGAAGGACACTTTCATGAAGTGAAGGACGCTGGCATTGTCAGCTGGGTGTGAAGTGGCACCAGTCACCAAAAACAGAAATGAAAGAAGGGTGTGTTTGGAGGAAAGAAGATGAACGGATTCACTTTGGATCAGGGAATTTGGGCAATCCAGTTCATTTTCTTTTGGTGCAAATCCGCCCACGTGTGACTGTATCAGTCAGGTATTGACACAACAATGCTGTGTAACTGATCCCGTGTGAATCCACTCATCTTCTTCCCTCCAAACACACCCTTCCTTTATTTCTGCTTTTGGTGACTGGTCCCATTTCACATCCAGCTGACAAAGCCAGAGACCACTTAATGAAATAGCCCTTCCTTTTCTGGAACTCCCACATCAGAACAGTGACAAAATCCTAGTGACACACAGTAGCTAGTACACACGTTGTACTTGGGTTGAGTTGCTGCTCACTGTACAGGAAGACCCTTGACTCATGGCTGCACCTGGTGGCCAGAGATCAGGGAAATGTAGCCCAGTGAGCACCCAGGAGGAAGAACAGGATGATTAGGTAAAAAGTTTATTGCTTCTGCCACAGTGGCTAAGGCGGATGAGTCAACTGCCCAAGGCTACTCTGAATTGCTCTTTCTTCTCTGTCCTCATGGCCACCCTCTTTCTACAGACCACCATCCCTCTTGCTTAGGTCTATGCAGTTGGTCATAGCACTCTGAATGCCTCCAGAATTACTCACCTCCGGGACCTCTCTAGACTGCTATAGAACGGCTTTCTGACATGGCCCAGGCACCTCCTTCAGGAGAATTTTACTCCATTTCTTTTTCTCCCAGTTTACCTTGATCATAATGACCAAGATTTGTTAAATAAATAAATGAAATCAATATCATTTCTTTCTTTCTTTTTTTTTTTTTAGAACCGGGGATTGAACTCAGGGGCACTCGGCCACTGAGCCACATCCCCAGCCCTATTTTGTATTTTATTAGAGACAGGGTCTCACTGAGTTGCTTAGGGCCTCGCTAAATTGCTGAGGCTGGCTTTGAACTCGTGATCCTCCTGGCTCAGCCTCCCGAGTCGCTTGGATCACAGGCGTGCACCACCACGCCCGGCAATATCATTTCTTATTTGCTCTATGCTAGACACTCTCCCAACTATTTAAGCATACAGTCTCATTTGATCATAACTCCTACTCTACTCTGACATGGATTCCACCTCAACTGGCTGTTACCTGCAATTGAGGACAGAGTTAGCATAAGGCTGAGCTTTTTGACCACAGCTCCATCCCTGACAGATGTTCCCTAGTACCAAGATCACCCTGGTGATCACCAGCAAGATGAAGAATGCTCAAGACCTGCCGTAACCCATGTGAACACGAAGGGCGAACTCAGTTCCAAATGCATCTGAGGGCAGCTGGAGAGGCCCACGGAGTGTAGCCTGCTGTAACGGGAGAACAGTCCCATTTCTTCTTTGCACAACTGGGCTTTGGTTCAGACCCTGAGTATTTCTCACCAGGGTGTTTATGACATGGCTCAGCACATCCCAGCTCAGTCAGACAACTAAATTGCTTTGCTGTGTATTTTGAGTAGCCTCTCTGCTCTTGGTGTGGCCCCTTCAAGCCTTTTTATGTGGCCAAGAATCTTTTGGAAAGGCAAACCCAAGCATGTCACCCCCTTTTATACCCCCTTGCGTTAACATTAAATCCTGCCTTGTCCCCAAAATAGACAAGATTCTTTACTCTCTGCCCAGGTTTACCTTTCCAGCCAGGCCTCCTAGAGTGACCCAATGCAACCCATTTGTCCTTCAATGAGCAGGGCAGGCTCTCACAGCTTAGAACTCACCCCACACGGCCTCCTTCGATTCTCAAAGCCGATGCCTTTCCCCATACTCTCCAGTCAGCCTCTAGGTAATCCTTACAAGCACATACCCCCTACTTCTTTTTGGAGATCTAGACCAGCGACTGTGGAGCCAGGCTGTCCACTTGCTAGCTGGATGACCTCAGCTGGGTAACTTAACCTCTCTAGGACTCCATGTTGTGATTGCAAAAATAGGGTAATCGTAGTGTCCTCCTCATAGGGCTGCTTGAGGGTAACGTGAGTATCCAGTAAAGCATGGAGAAACCTACTGAACAGAATGGGCTCTGGGAAAGAACAGCTAGACCTGCATTATTCTGCATTATTTGTCTTTCCCCCAGAGTAGACTGACCTTTGTGTATGCATGGTTTTGTCTTTATCTCATATCCTTGACATTGATCAAGGACTTGGCACATGGTAGAATTTTAGTTAACTTGTGTAGAATTAATGGAATGATCAGACTTGGGCTATAGACACATATTCTGTGCATAGTCCCTCCATGGGATGCTGTTTCACACCCAAAGTGACTGCCGTTCACAGTTCAGCAGGCTACTTTTGTTTCTTCCCAGAATATTCAGGAAGAAGAAGAGAGTCCGCCGTTCCCTTCCTTCCCTCTTCAGCCTCAGTGCCTCCCAATCCTGGCTGTGTGGAAGCATCTTGGGTGATGCTGACGCTTGTCCAGATGAGAACATCTGGCTGGAGGGTGCCAGGAGTTTGGATGCGGACCACTGCAGTGGAAACGGTGAGCCTGAGTCTTGTTTTCCAGAGTGAGACGTCATCCAAATGGGTGGTGGCAGCCATGTGGTCCAGAACCAAGGTCAGATTCAGAGGCGAGAGTGCTTTGGCTAGAGAGGATGGGCCATGTTATAAAAATTCACCCAAATTCTTTCCGCAGGATCTAAGTGATTGAAATGTGGAGGTGTCCCTGTGGCACAAAATACTCCTAATGTAGATGTGTAGAGTAGCAAGTTGGCAATGGTCAGGAAATACTTGCACTTTTCTGAAACATCTTTTCCTGTATGGGCTGTGGGTGGAGAAATGATACTGGAATCAGATTTAAGAGACCTCCATTAGAGAAAGTGTACTAGGTTCAGGGTTCAAGCCTCAGTCTGGGCACATTGGGATAGTTGCTTTGCTACATCTCAATTTCTTCACTGAGACACAGATATTAACATACATGTGTTTATGTATGTGTGTATTTCTCTTGAAATAGTTAACATCACATGTAACATTAATTGCATATATTACATAATATAAATATATATAAATATGTGCTTATGTATATGTACATACAAACATATGTATAACCACAATGATGTAAACTCAAACCATAATTTCTTATTTATTCACTCACTTGTCAAACTTCCTGATTATCTGCTCTGTTGGCAGCCATCACACTAAGCATGCATTCCTCAAAGTTGAATAAGACGTGACTCTAACCTTGGGAAACTCTTGGTTGAAGATAGGGAGGTACACGTGTTTGTAAATAATTGCAGTATGATGCCTTCAGCATTGTAGCAGATTCATGAGCAATGTGCGGAGAGAATGCCAAGGGTGAGCCAGGGAAGGCGACATTAGTTCAGCCTGGAGGACCCTGGAGGCTCTCAGGGCAGGTAGCATCCTAGCAGGTCTTAGGAGATGCATGGGCTTACTTGGTGGAGATGAGCTGGAAGGATATTTTCAGCTTCCCCCTTCCATCCTCCAAATTGTTGGGAGGATGGGTTTCCCAAGACAAGTATGTGGCCTTGCCTTTCCTTCTGAATTTACAATTTCTTTCAGTATTTCATACTTCCCAACCAGAACTGGATCAATTTGCAGGGTCCAGTGCAAAATAAAATTCAGGGCCTCTCATTAAAAAAAAGGTTCAAGAGTTTCAAATGTTGACAGCAGGGTGTTAAACCAAGGGTGAGGCCCTTCTGGGCGAGGGCCCTCTGCATTCGCACTTCTCCCACGCCCATGGCCCTGGTCCTGTCTTCAGCTTCATCTTCCTTCCCTTCCATGAGTTTCACACAGATCACTCTCTTCTGCCCTGGGTTTCCCAATGGACCATGATCTTCCTGTCACATTCCTCAGGTTGCTTACTCTGCTGGAATCCATTCCTTCCTTCATTTGGAAGATTTTATTGAGGGCCAACTATGTGGCAGGGCCATCTACATACTGGACAGAGTGATGACAGACAAAATTACTTATTCTCATGGAACTTGCATGGCGGGGGGGATGGACAATAAGTAAACTGCACAGCATATTAAGAATTATGAGTGGACGGAGAACAACCCGGGTGAGGTGATGGACGTTGCAAGCTGAAATAAGATGGCCAGGAAGGCCTCCTTCAGTGGGACTGTAAGCAGAAGCAAAGCTGCTGAGCAGGTACCTGGGGGAGGAGGAATCCAGGGAGAGAAGAGAGAGTGTAGAAGCTCGGGGCCAGGAAGCCGCTGGGTGGGGAGGGGCACGGGAGGGAAGTGTGTGTGTCCCAGTGCAAGTAGGGAAGGACAGGAGAGCCAAGAGGCCATGTCCAAGGCTTGGCCGAACAAGCTGAGATGCCTCTGGGGATTTTGATGGAGAAATAACACGTTCCAAGTTACATTTTGGCAAGATAACTCTGGCTGTCCCGTTCAGATTAGATATCAGTGTGAGAGAAGAACAAGGAAACTAAGGCTTGGAGTGATTTCTGGTGGGATGATGGCAGCTTGAACAAAGATGACCCCAGGGGAGGGTAAGAAGGGTTGGGATTCTGGACTCATTGCAAAGGCAAAGGCTCCTGGATTTGCCAATGTGGCTGTGAGAGGAAGAGCGAGGGTTGCCACAGGCTGAGCGTTTCATTCACAGTCTGTCTAGCTTAAATGTATTACCTTGCTTACATTCACCATCTTGTTAAAATATCCCCTGGTCCCTTAAGAAGTAGGTCACATTATCATATTTACTATAATTAGGATGAAACTGAGGTTCAGGGTTTAAGTAACCTGCCCAAGTTCATTTAGCTTATAAACATCACAGCTGGAATTCAATCAAGTCTGCTTGGTTTAAAAGCCCACGTTTTGCTCTTTGCCAAGAAGGATTTTACCCTCCTTTCCAAGGTAAATCCAGCAAGTACCTTGCATCCCAGGCTCAGAGAACAAGCAAGTTGAGTCATACAATATAAGTGTAAATAAGTTAAATGTACCCTCATTGTATGTCTACTATTTTTCTCACCCTGATTCCTGGACATAAAGTTCAAAAATTACATTATCTTTTTAAATTTTTTAATTTATAGTAATTATAAGCTCCTACAAAGTTGCAAAAAAAAATAGTATAGAGAGTTCCTGTATACCACTGATCAAGTTTCACCGACTGGTGGCAATTTATACAACTACAGAATATTATCAAAACCAGGAAATTGACATTGACATAATACTATGAAGATTCCACCAGATTTTACAAGCACTTGTGAGTCTGTTTGTGTGTAATATCTGATGTATTTAAAAAAATAAAATGAGTGCTTTTTTTAAATGAAGAAACAATTCCATAATATGGCCAAATAATTGATTAAGTCAAATACATTCTATCTCCCCACAATAAAAAGGAGGTACATTCAGGCAAAGAAGAAAAGAAAGAAGCAGAGATGTAGGGAATGAACATGGAAAGACAGACTGGATGGTTAGAGAACCTTCTGCACATTCTGAGGACTTGGAATTTATCGAACCAAGCAAGGATGATTTTGATGGATCTTGAACAGGTTGGCAGCCATCAGATATAGATTTGCAAAGTTACCTTCTCAGCATCATGCAGTGAAGATAGGAGGAGGAGGAACTAATGGGACTCAGAAGCAATTGATACCAATCAGCACGATAAGAAAGTGGGTTTGGAAATTTAGCAGGAAAGAGTTAAGGAATATTTTTAGAGGAGAAATAAAAGGTTGGTGACAGAGTATACATGGTGGTGAGAAAGTGGGAGAAGATAAAGAAAATGGATGTATTGACTTTGGTGGGCCGCATGAAGAATTCAGTTGTGGCCCCTGGCTGGAGGACAGTAGGCAGGGTGAAGAGGAGGGCATTTTAAGCTGGATGGACCTGAATTCAAGTCCTGGAACCATCTCTTTCTACTTAAGTGTTCTTGGGCAAGTTAAGAAACCTCTAGGAGCCTCCATTTCCTCATTTATCAAAGAAGAAAAAATAATAGCATATAGAATTGCCATTTGAATGAAATGCAACAACTCATAAAATGTACCATATTAGCACGAGGGCTGGCATTCTATTCAATGAGTACAAGTTCTGAAAAGAGAAGAAAAGGGAGGACTGAAGTCAGGAAAAGATACAATGAATTCCATTTCATAAGGGTTGAATCTGATGTTATTAAGGAACATAGAAAGATACCCAGTTCAGGTCTAGAAATGTGAGAAATATTAAGGAGTAGGAAAGGATCTGAGATAGCGGTTTCAAAGTCATCCTGAGCAGCAGTACAGGTCTCCAGAACAGTGGCATCTACCTAGGAAACCAAGTGCATGCGCAGAAAGGAGAGTTAAGGAAACAATCAGAGTCATGAATGCTGTGGACCAGCACCATCCCGGCAGACCCACATCTGGGAAATCCAAGAGGGAGCTACTGTTCGTATCCCCATTTTCCAGAGGAAGAGGCTGAGGCAGATTCATGCTTTTCATGAGGCCACACAGCCAGGAAGGAACGTGAGCATGTGAGCATGTGCTCCTAAGCACTGAGATTCACTGGGGAGAGGCTCACAGGTCAAGAACCAGAGGAGCATCATGCTCTGTGGAATGTAAAGAAATGGCTAATGACAGTCTGGGAGCCATCAATCCCAGTTCTGTGGCCTACAAAAAGCCTCTGGTGAATAAGTTACCTACTAAATCTTCACTCAGAAGGCAAAGGAGAGGTTATTTTGCCAACTGTTGGTGTCTCTGACAAATTGGCACAAGCATCTTCAGTAATGAGGGGCTTTCATTAGTTTTTAATTGAGACACAACTCGGATCCTCTAAAATTACCATTTTAGTGTATACAATCCACTGATATTTTAGTATCATCTCAATATAGTTAATGCAACCATGACCACCTTCTAATTCCAGAACATTTTCCTCACCCCCAAAAAGAAACCCATACTCACTAGGAGTCATGCCCCATTCCCTGCCAGCCCCTGCCAGCCACTGTTCTACTTTCTGTCTCTGGATTTGCCTATTTCAGACTGTCATTATTCTTTTCAAATTTTATTAGTGTACTGCTGACAAAAACTGCATGTATTTACCATGGACAATGTGATATTTTATATACATATATGTGAAAGGGTGATATCAAGCTAGTTAACAAATCTATCACCTCAAGCAGTTGTGAGAGCATGCCAGAGCCACTCTCAAGCAATTTTTAAGCATACATTACATCATTATTAATTACAGCCACCATGCTGTGCGATAGACCTGCAGACCTGATCTGATCCCCTCTGATGGAAATTTTGTGCCCTTTGGCGGGAATCTCCCCAGGCCCCATGCACATCCTCTCATTCTCTTTGAAGGCTGCCTCTTCTCTTCACTGGCTTGCGCTGTGGCCAAGATGGCAGGCTTATGCTGACCTTCCGTTTGTCTTTGCCAATTTCCATTCTTGGGTTCTGGCCTCCTTCTCTGGAGCTCAGATCTCTTCTAAGATCTAAAGAACAGTAGTTTCCAAAAGTGTGGGGTGGGGTGAGAAATGCTTCTAGGAATCAGTAGAAAAATGGACACCGAGTTACATAGCAAGAAGCAGTGGCCCCTCTTCTTATAATCTTCTGAGAACCCAGGAGACCTGCTCAGTCCAGAGTCCTAGTAGCTTTGGGATTCTCAAACTTTCTATTTTCTCTTTTAACAAAGTTCTTTTCAACAAAGAACAGGCTCGGAGCTCTCCCTCTGTCGGTAGTTGGCACGAATTAACACTACACTTTTATTGCACTTATTTTCACATTTATTTTCTCTTTAGGTCATTTAAGTAACTGATATAAAGTCACCTTTAAATAAAAGCCAAGAATGATACAATTTGAAGACAATATTAAGTGACTAAAAGCAAGAAGCTTCTGGGATATGTCCAAGATCTGGGCAATGTTGCCTGATGACCAAAGTCTGGGAATCTCTGTTCCAAAGGCAGTATTTCACATGTTCAGAAATTAACATCTAGTTTTCCCATCGTTGCCTGTTCAAAATATGTCCAAACAATTTTAAAGCAGTTGGGCCACAGCAGTCCTGCACGTGCATGAGGCACCTTATTAGAATTCTCATGGTTGCCAAATATCTTCTAAATATAACGTACCAAACCACCCCACTCCAAAATCAGTCATGAGTCAACCTGGAGCACACAGGACTTTGAAATCTCTCATCTCCGCTGTCAGCTGTAATCAACTTTCCCCCAGACTTCTTATTTTCTGGATTTACCCCAGGCCCTGTGACTTTTATCAGCAATTTACTTTTCTCTGGAAATATAGCCTAGTTACAAGACTCCAGAAGAATTCAAAATTAAGTTGTTTTTCTGTTTTCTCTCTGTGCAATGGATGCAATCAAACACTACTTCCCCTGATTTTCTGTTGCTTCATTTTCTAGGCGAGAGAGGACTTTTTTTTTCTTTTTTGCCTATTTCATTTGTCCTCAGTTCACCCCATTCCCAGCTGTTGAGACACCTTTTCTCATTAGTTGCAATTCATTCTTCAGCCATGGTGCTTTGCAGCTCCCCAGACCCCAATACTGCAATTTGGGATGTGTTCCCGGTCTGTGAGTCATCCTGAAAGAGAACAGAGAATCCACACAGGAGGACTGAATGGGACCTTCCCCTGGCTTTATTCCCACCCACCCTAGGACAGGCAAAATGGCTGCAGCAAGTCACCTAGCTAGACTTTCTCTAAAACTAATACCCTCCCATAAATGACTGTGTGTGCATGTGTGCACATGTGATATATCTCACATCTTGACGTGAGATATATCTTCTCAGCAAACCCCAGGCACTGCACTGTGTAATAGCTCTGAGAAGTCCATTAACGTAACTGAAACTACCATTTAACAGCAGCTCTGCATTCCCCAACCCTCACCCCACTCCAGACCCTGGAAACCACTCTTGTATTCTCTGCATCCATGAATTTGGCTTCAGGATCCTCATAGGATGGGCTCTGAGATTTGTCCCTCCATGACTGGCTGATTTTACTTAGCTTGCTGTCTTCTAGGTGCATTCCTGTTGCTGCTAATGGCAGGACTGCCTCCCTTATGCAAGGCTGGGCAACATTCCCCATTTTCTTTACCCATTCATCTGTGGGTGGACCCTGGGATTGTTTCCACTCCTGGCCATGATGGCGAGCGCAGGTAAAATGGTGGAAGGAAACCTGTGGGGTTGGCAGGAATCCCACGATCCAAAAGCCCCAGCTCACTGCCTCAGCACCCATGCTGAGCAGGGTCCCAGGTGGAGTCAGGCCCCAACCTGGTCAAGGAGGCCATTCTGCTTCCCCAAAGCCTCCATCGCAGGTCAGTGTCAGCCTTTGCAGGGATAAAAACAGACCCACTCTCTCTGTGATCTCTGTTGCCACCGTAACAGCCTCAGGTTGGGTTTGGCATAAGGCCATAGGTCTCAACCTCCACCTCAGGAGCAACGTCCATCCATTAACAAACCTTGTGCAGGACCAACTATGAGCTGGTGCTGATTGCTGGTGTCTGTGGCAGCTGCGGTGAACTTTCCTCATGGAGCTTTAGTCTAGTCAGGGACACAAACGGTAAACAAAACCACACCAGTGACACATTCTACAATCTGATTTTATAGGATAATTTATAAAATTATGAATAATGATTTCCTGCACCAAGGCAGCCTTCACCCTAGCAGCCACCTCATTACATCCTAGTTGTACATCTTCCATTCTCCAGACCATTATCAGGGTCCTTGCACTGGGTGGTATGTGCAGTGTAGACAATAATTGCACTGAACAAGTAAGTAGATCTTCCCACTCTGTGTCCGGGACGCTTTCGACCCCTCTGCTCTTGTGGCACTGTTGGGAATCCTCTGGCTCGGGGTCTCCTCTGGGCTGCCTCCCGTGGCCTGCCCCTGTCCTTCCTCCCAGCTGGTGTCTTTAGTCGTTTTATGCTCCATACATCCCAGGACAGCATCCAAAGCAGGGAAAGCCTTTCTATGTATTGGCCATGGTTGCTCAGATTCCTGAGTGTTCTCTTGAAGTTTCTACTATGTGGTAAAAATAACCTTGATTTCATTTCTCCTCTGCTTTTCTCTTATCCTTATCTCCAAATCTTGGGAGTGGTGGGGCGGGGACATGTTCCCCGCCACACATCAGGTGTGTCTTTCCCAGACACTCTTCTGCTCTGCATGGTCAGCTCTGCAATGGGTCAGGCGGTAGAGGACACAGCCCTGTCCTTGCCCTGGAGTACTTTCTTCCACAGGATACTAAGTGAAAATAAATAAATAAATAAATAAATAAATAAATAAATAAATAGAATAGAAAGCAAACTGTAAATGGGTTGAAGGGGATGAGGGGAGTGGAGGGGGTGCTGGGATTGCAATGAAGGGGGTTGTGCTCCATGCTTTTGTGATTATGCCAGGGTGCATCCTGGTGTCGCATATAACTAAAATAAATAAATAAAAATTAAAAAGCCCCCTTGTCATACAGGGAGGTTGGGGGAATAAAGCAACCATGTGACACAGGCCTAGAAACGTCTGGGAACAGGCTGAGGGGCTCTTGCATGGGAGAGCGATTCCCTGCAGATTTGTTCAAGTATTTTTTTTTTAAAATCCTTTCTTTAACACCACCTGGGATTTCCTCCACCTTCGGGGCGCTGTCTGCCTTCTCCCTGGATCCCTCCCGTCCACCTGAGTGCCCTCCAGCACAGGGTTGGTAAATATGTACACAGCTGGTTTGAGTCACTCCATAGTCATAAAACCAAGACCCACAGAACAATTCTCCTATGGCCCACAGAAACAATTCTCCTTTTCAGAGGAAAATAAAAAATAAGTAGATACTTAGTTAGCAAATTTTTCATAGGTATACTTCAGCATCTCCCCAGTGTAAAATAAATTAGCGCAATGTCCCCAGACACACACTGACTGTTCCACACTGAAAATCAGGCCATGATCTCCTGGGTGCCCCAGTTGTCTTCTGCCCTAGGGTTTTCTGCCTCATGGCATATGTTTCTCTGGCCCTAGGAGAGTACCTCTGGTGTATCTTGTAATTTTGGGTTGTGGGCTCATCTCCCTCGGGCTGTCTCTGAGGGAAGCTGTGCAGCTTGGGCTGAGAGCTTTCTAAACTGAGCTTTTACATTGGTTCGTGGCACACATCACAGGACGAGTACCAGTCAAGGTGGTTTTAAAATATTGACTTCTCAGTGTAAATTTGAATTGAAAACCTCTTGCTTATACAATCTTTGGGGAGACAACTTCCTCCGACTTGCTGCCTAGACCCATGGAGATAAGCGGTCAAGTCCTCTCTCTGAACTTTAAGTGACTTCTTCTTTTTTCTTAGCCTCCCCTGTCACTGGGGAAATGGACTCAAGTTCTTATAAGAATTCAGTTCTAATTGTGTATCTCTTTACACTGAGTCCTTTTCTCTCTTCCCATGGTGTCATTGAAACCATAGCCTTTGGTTGCTAGAAGCCCCCACCCCCCAGATAAGTTTCAGCCATAACTGTTCAGAGCTCTGGGAGTCCTTGCTCTGGCCTCTGGGAATGTACCATTCTTTTGAGCTCAGCCACGCAGTTTAAAAAATGTCTGTTGGATATGTGCCATCTTTGAAGTCATCAACTCAGGAAACACCTGCGGCCCAGGCAGGGCTTCTGCCTGCTCTTTGTGAGAGGTTTTGCTTTCAAGTCAATGAGCTCTACTCTGGCTCCAGTTTTTACTCAAGGTCACAGAAGTAAAGTTAAGCCCTTGGTGGTCATCACCAGGCCACCAAAGAGAGAACCAAGGGAATTCCTGGGCACATTTTTGCCAGATTAATCTAAGAGACTTGTAGCAAGTCAGGTGTGGTGCTGAACTTTCTGTGAGGTGGAAGGACATTCCTAACACAGTCCTCCTGACTTACTTGGGCAATTTTGGACCTTATAACCCCAGGCTCAAATTCGGCGTCAACAATTACATATCATTCCTTAATATCCTAATGTTGAAGACACCAATCATCATCAGGAGCTAGCATGTTTGAAACATTATGCTATATGATTTTGAGATGAATTTGACTCTTTTTGAAGTAACGTGAGGTTAATTTTAGGGCTGGTGAAATGAATTTGTGTGTGGACCATTGTGGAAGAGAATGGGCACATGTTCTTGAAACTATGTTTGCATTAAATAACCTCTTAGAAGAAAAAACACATTTTTTATACTGTATTTGCCCCAGCATGTCAATATGTTTTATAGTGGGAGGTTGTCCTTTGTCTCACCTTCCTCCTTCCAGAATACAAGCCACATGAGGACAGAGACGACTTCTGTCCAATCCTCTATTGTTTCCCAGCAGCTTTGTCAGTTTCAAATACATAACATTGGATGAATGCCAAATGAGCAAATGAGTGAATCAGAAGAAGGAGTTAGCCCCACTATGAAGTTTAATGCTACAAATATGTGTGGTCTATGTGGTCACCATGCTCCTTCAAATCTCCCCATCTGGTGCCCATCATCACTAGGGAATTATGGGTGGGATTTCCTGTCTCCTTCTATACATGGGTCTTTGAATAGCATTCCATGCTTTCTTCCAGGGCCACCTGGATTTCATCCTATATCAAGCCTCCCCTTATTTTACCTACATACAAATGCTGCCTCACTGTGTGTATAGTGCCGCCCTTCCTCAGGATCCTCCGCTGTCTGCAGCATGAGTTCCTGACTGCTTAGCTGGGAAGTTAGAGCCTCCAGTGACCAGTCCTCAGTCTGGCTCCAGCTTCACCTTCCACTGGCTCCCCTGGGGCACTTTGTTCTGACCACATTGCAATCAGCTTCCTTTCCCAAACCTTTATGCCTCTGGCCTTGCTTATATCTGCATTGAAGCCACTTCTCTTCAGGTTCAAGGAAGAGGAGCACTTAGAAAGCCTCCTGATCCAGAAGCCTTCTAGTCTACTCTGGCAGCACATTAGGGTTACTGTTTTTTTTTTTTTTTTCAATTTTGAGTCATTGTACACAAATGGGGTACAACTTTCATTTCTCTGGTTGTACACGAAGTAGAGTCACACCGTTTGCACAATCATACATGTGATATAGGGCAAGGATGTTTGTCTCCTTCTATTATCTATCCTTCCCCCCATCCCTCCCAACTCCTCATTTTCCTCTACACAATCCATCCTTCCTCCATTCTTGCCTCCCCCCACCCCTGGTTATGTATCATCAGAGATATCGTTCCGCCTTTGGGTTTTTCAATAGATGAATGCATAAAGAAACTGTGGTATATATACACAATGGAATATTATTCAGAGTTACTATTGTTATGAACCATGCATAGAGAAGCCACTGAACACACACACACACACA
>JAJEJO010000174.1:457939-497187 GCA_020662805.1 Glaucomys volans | reverse complement strand
ACACACACACACACACACACACTCTGAACCCACTGAACACACACACACACACACACACACACACTCTCTGAACCCATCTGCCTTTCCAGGAGGGGATTTTGACTGTTCTTCTCTGACTGACAACTGGAACTTGGAGAAGCCAAATGCAGCTTCTGTGAAAGCCTCCTCTTCCAGCCAAATCACATCTCAGCCTCCCGGAGGACGCTCCCAGGACTCTCTTCAGTCCCTGTGGAAAGTCCCTGGATATTTCCAAGAGAACATTGTGGATCATTCACGTGAGTATCTCTATTTATTTATCGGTTTTGCCATTCCCAAAGAATTTTTCCTTTCAGGACTCGAGGATAGCAGAGAGTGACTGATGTGCTCCTAGGAATTGTTATCCACTCATGTGAGAACGGGAGGACCTGGGCCCGTGTCAGAGCCTGTGTGAAGTGTTCACAGGGGAAGTGACTGCCTTTGGTGTCATCTTAGAGTCATCCAAAGCACCGAATGTACCGTGCTTTTTTTCCAAAAATCCTGAAGACATGAGGCATCATGTTAGGCACTGACAGAGCCGAGGAGAAGAGACACAGTTCTCTGCTGTTTTACTTTTTATACTTAGAGGAGTATTGACACATGCCAGAAGAAAAACAAGAAATGGAAGAAAACAACATCGTTTTTTGATACTGGGGATTGAACCCAGGAGTGCTTTACCACTGAGTCACATCCCCAGTCCTTTATTTTTATTTATGATTTTGTGGCGGTGTCTCACTAAGTTGCTTAGGGCCTCACTAGGTTATTGAGGCTGACGTTGAACTCTCAATCCTCCCATCTCAGCCTCCTGAGCTTCTGGGGTTACAGGTGTGCACCCCAGTGCCAGCAGGAAAAGAGCATCCTTTAGTGTGATGCCTTCAGTGTGATGAAAAGAAAAAATATCCAAATATCCACAAGCACAAGTGAGTCTGGAACGAGTCTAGCAAGCGAGTCCCTCATCTCTAGGTCGCTGGTATCAGGCTCTGCTCTCAGGTTGGCTGTGTTGCCAGTTGGCCAAGAGCCAAAGCCCTGCTCCCCAGGCGGTAGCTGGAACTCTGTGAACCACCACAGAATGAAACTAAGCAGTTTCCCAAACTCTAAAATGCAACAGTTCCATCCGTACGTACAGATATCCTACTTCTTACCTGGTGAAGACTAAAATAGCTCAGGTAAAGCACTTTGTGTCACTTCCACTAAATACTCAATGAATGTGAATTTAGCATCGCCTGAAGGTGAGATTACACGGAAACACCTTCTATTCGCCTTCACAAAATCACTGGCCTGGACTTCACTGGCCACCCCTTCCCCTGCGAAGACCAAGGTTCCCTGCACATTTCGTTCCTAGTGCAGCTTTGAGCTAAGTGTTGGAGGGTTTTGTGAGCTCCCTTTCGAGCTGTTGGGTTGACAGGAGAGGTAACTTTACTGCACAGACAGTGGCCAAGTTATCAGCACTGAGGAGGCTCGGCGGCCTCCCATTCCAGGAGCTCCCTTCCCTGTGCTCCCCAGGCCCCCAGGGCTTCTGTCTCATGCCCAATCCCTGCACTGCTATTGCATGCTTACCTCTGCGTGGGAATCACCCCATCTTTGAACTGGGAACTCCTTCGGGATGGACACTAGGTCACAGTCATCCACAATTCCTCGTGCCTGGCACAGAGTCAGTGCTCTGTGACCGTGGTGGCCCATTTACAAGTGTTCTGGTTCCAGTCTACAGATAGGAGCACTGGAAGTCAGCGAGGCCCAGGAAGCCTTCGTACTCCTGGCAATGTTCTGCAAGAACAGATGGCTGCTCTTTACCATCTGGATTGTCAGGGCAACCTTCTGTGCCTGGAGGACCCCTGCTCTTCCTTAAGGCCCACTAAAGAGACTTCTCTTCCCATCTGGCTGGTGGAGATGATCCTGTACTTCCCTGTGATTCCCTAGCACCCAGTATACACACCTCTAGTCAAAACACGTATTTCCCTCCTCCTTGTTAGGCTCGGAAGAGTTGAGGGATCAAGATCTCCATCTCCACACGTAGATTCTGAGTGTAAATTCTGTTCCAGGTGATATTTCAGGTGCTGGAGAAACAGTCACAGTACCACCTCATCTCTGTCTATCAGGGCCTTTGACCTGATGGATGGAAACACAACTCAACGTGAACTGATCAATGATGGAACCTATTCGTTTATGTTAATGAAAATTCCAGGCATAGAGTGGAGGATTCTGTCCATCTCTGTCTTTTGTTGTCTCTTCTTTTCTGTCGGTGTGGCTCTTTAAAGGTCATCTTGCCATCATCTTCCTGGTGGATTTGCACCTTGACTTTTCTAATTTCCAGTCCAACAGAAAGAGCTATCTGACTGGAATTATGACCAGAGGCTGGAGATAAAGTTTTATTGGTTTTTGAAGGGTTCCATGTACATGGAGCAACTGGGCACTTTGTAGAGAAGTATGTGAAGCTCCAAAAGCCTTGGAATGGATTCAATGCTGGGAGGGAAATCACAGAAGCCCAGGAGTCCTCCTAAACCAAGCCCCAGGAAGGCAGGAGAGGGGATTCCTCAAGTGAAATATGGGTGCTGTCTCCTCAGTTAGGAAGTGCGTCCCGACTATTGTGTACAGCCTTGTGGGAGAAGACGGAGCAGTAGAAGAGAACTTTTAATTCAGTGTGAAAAGAGTGGTAAGGGAGACAGGAAGGAAGGTGATGGAGACAGCAGAGGGACAGCTCAGGGCCAGGGTGGAGGCTGGGGCAGGCTTCCCCAGGGGTTAGACCAGAGACACCATGATGGGCACTAAGCCAGTGGATGCTGAGGAAATGTGCCTGAAGACTGGCCCGGCCAAACACTCCTCTTTGTAGAGCTTGCATTTACACCATCGCCCCTCAGAGTTCAAGTCTAGAGATATTTGCAGGTTTTCAAGCTGGATTTTTTTCTCTCAGGAAATGTTTTCCACATTCCACATTAAGTTGAGGGAGGCAAAGAATAGAAACACACTTTAGAAAGGTGGTTGAGTGTTCAACTGAACCCACAATAACTTATTTAATTCACAGTATGTATCAATACCATGCATTTTCAGTGAATCATCTGCTACCGCTACGTTTTAAATTGCCAGTCTTCAGTGTTCCACCCACATTATGGGCTAAGGAGGTTCCGTAGTTTCTTCAATCCTCATTCATAGCATAAATAGCAAAAATAAATGCATTCATAAAGCCATTCCAAGTTTCAAACAACTGTTGCAAAACTGAGCTTTGGAAGCACTTGGCAAAAATTAAGTGGAGATCTGTTTATAGATTCCTTTGAGTTTTCTGTAGTAATCTTTAAGCCAGCTCTGATTTTCTTCAGGTAATTAGGGTACTACTGAGGTTCATGATTGATTGAACTGTCATGCTCAGGAGTGCAGGAGGATCTGCAGTCATTTCCACTGTGGCTCGACAACACCGAGATATCTCATGGTTTGCAAAGAGCTTGCAAGGACAAACTCTTTCATGATGTATGTCTCCGTTTGGGTCTTTGGAGACTGCCAGTATGCAAAGTTGCAATTGTCTCTCCCTGCCCGCTTCAGACAAAACATTATGTTCGGTCTAGATGTGGTTTCTACGTCTTGGCTCTGGCACCTCATGGCTGTGTGACCTTGGATCATTTTGTCATTTCTCTCAGTTTGGGGTTTCATGTTTGCAGAGCTAAGACAATGTCAGCACCCCACATGGTTGTTGTGCTGATGAAATGAACTGATGTGTGAAAGTTGTTTGTGAGTGAAAAGCCCTCTACTGATTTTAGGCATTATTATTGTTACCTTCATGATCATCATCATTGTTGGATTTCTGACATTAGTATAAACTCTGCAAGCCTCTGACTGACATGAAAGCAACAGGCAACCCTGAACCATGTAGCATACCCTTTTATTTTATAGTGAGAGACAAAACTGATAATTTGCATAAATTGTCTAATGAATGGTCCTGTTTAATGTTAAGTGATTTTATCTCATTACTTGTGACAAATTGCTTGTGTTAGTCAGCTTCTCACCCTTGTGACCAAAATCTCCAATGAGAACAACTGAAAGAAGGATAAGTTTATTTTGGTTCATAGTTTCCAATGTTTAGTCCGTGATCCAGAGGTTCCATTGCTCTGGGTCCTAGGTGAGACAGAACATCATGGCAGAAGCATGTGGTGGAGGAGTACTGTTCCATTCATGGTGGCCAGGAAGCAGAGAGAGCAAGAGCGGGTGCATGCACAGGGCTCGAGGTACAGGCCTGTGATTACCCACCTCCTCTAGCCATGCCCCACCTGGGAACCTTCCTACTCTTACACAGAGCTTTAGTGGGGACATCTCATATCCAAACCGTAGCATTGGTTAAGATGATGTGCGTTTGATGTGTGTGTGTGTGTGTGTGTAAAGAAGTTTTGGTGTCATTTTTTGTTCCAAGATGATTTAAGCAGCCATGATTTCTAACCCATTCACTTGTGTTCTTCCTATTAGAAACCAGTTTGTTACGAGAGGTCTCCCTCCAGGCAGTCTTGCTTACAGCATGCCTCGTCATTTCCCTGTGCACAAGGTAATTCAGATTTTATTTTCATGCAGGAGTATTTCATAACTAATGGAGCATAACTGATGATTTCCTTGCCTTATTCTACAGAGCATTTCAGGCAGGTCTGTGGTTAGGATTTGTTTAGGTGTCCCTCATGGTAAGTGCCGTTTTTATCTCTTCCCTCCCTCCTCTCATCCTCCAGCAAAGCACACAAAGCCAGTGTGCCTTGCTTAAAATTGGATTCTGCCATGTGTTATCCTTTGTTTAAAGACTCAGTGACTCACTCCTACTTTGGATAGTCCAAGTGTCCCTTCCTGGAATTCAAGAGCACTTGAGGTCACCAGTAGGGAACTCTCCTTTTCCTTTTGTATTTTTGGTCCTAATGTATGTTGATCCAAAAAAGAATAATCAGTAAAAGACTCTCCAAGGAGTAACAATGAATGGGGATGGGCAGTGAAATAGGTTGAGGCAGGAGAAGCTTTTCAAGGCAAAAAGGAAGAGGATGACATTAGCTATTTTGAAACCCTAACCATTGGTCACAGTGGCAAGTAGGAAAGGTGACAGTAGTCTGAAGTGGAACAGAGCTCCTGGGCAGATGTCCCTGAAGAAGCACTTTTTGTAGAAGGTTGTGGTGGCCTCTGGGCAAACTTGTGGATCTGGTCGAGTCTTTTGTGATAATTACTACCAGGCAGTCATGGGTAGGGACCCCTCCTTCCTCACTTCCCAGCTTTCTGTAACTTTCATTGGAGTTGACACGAGGGACTCCATCTTGATTCTGACAACATTCACTTTCCTTTTACAGATGCAGTGTCTGTTTCAGGGAAGTTCACTTAGCCCCCCAGAGCACGTGGGAGTGCAGCTCATATCTGACTCCAGTTGTGCCTCTGCTCTGCCTTCTGTCCCCTGTGTCCTTGCCCTGACTTCTTTCTTTGCCCAGGATTGCAGAACAGTGAATGAGGCCCTTGGCACCAAATCTACTCATGCCTCAGGGCCTTTTCACCTACTGTTTCCTCTGCCTGGCACAAGTTTTCTACAGATAGCCTCATGACATGGGACCTCACTTCTTTGTGGAAACTGTTCCAATGTCATATCATCCGGGAGGCCTTCCCTGACAACCTGCAGGAGCAGCCCACCCCTCTATTACACACACTCCTGGCTTCACTTTTCTTCAGAGTGTTGATCACCACCTCCCTGTCTTAGGTTCATTTCTCTAAATAATAATGACCTCGCTGTCCCTCTGGGAATGTGAGGGACGCACCAGAGACACCGTCTCTCTCCTCCACCTCTGTACCCCAATGCTAGGGGCTGGTTAATGTTTGTTGAATCAATGAAGCAAGGTGGGCAGCAGGACAGGGGGGCTTTGCAGTCCTCCCTCTCTGCTCGGCAGGTGCTGCCTTCTCACAACTCCTGCCTCTCAAGGGTCAGGCACCTCCACAAGCTGCTTTTTAAACACCAAGTCCCAGATCCTATCCCTGGAGACACTAATTTAGGTCTAGTGAGAAGTGGCATTTTAAAACAAGCTTCCCAGTTAATTATGAGGTTTGAGAAGCATTTTTAGAGTACAATGGGACCGAGAGAACAAGAAGGGGGAGGTCCTATGGTTAAAAATAAATTTGCAAAATTCTGCATTGCGCATCCCAAGTTGGAAGATCATAACGTGCTTTATCACGGCGGCGCCCAGTGAAATCGTGCAGTGAGGAGCTGCAGGTCTACTTTTTTTAACTTAGTATATCCTAAACTTCTGAACCAGAGGGGGAGACCTTCTTTCATTTCACAGGATTATTAGCATGTTCCTTAGGTTAATTTATGTGGACCCTCTTCTGCTTTAGAGGTAGAGTTTCACTGCCCAACCCTGGAGGGGTGAAGTGTGTTTAGAAACTAGCTCCAGAGAGAGGAGTAAGGAAGCGGGAAGGCAAATTCACTGTGGCAGCACCTGACCAGGGCCACCTCGGGTGCATGTGACAGACATCGACAGGGGTGGCTCTGCTGACTGAGTGTGCCCTGGACACAAGGCAGTGGGCATGGCTCTTCACTCCATGGTCCTCCCAACCCCAGTCTAAGCATGAGAAAAATAGGCAGGGAGCCCACACCGAGGGACCTTCTCCACATGATCTGAGCAGTTTCGCTCGGATGGAGGTCATCAAAGCCAAGCTGCCACAGCCCCGAGGAGCCTGAACACAGTGGATGGGAGTGTGGAACAGGAAAGGGACATTAGGAAAAAATGGAAACATTCAGATGAAGCATGGAGTTAATAGTCAGGCACCAGCAATGGCTCTTCAATTGTGATAGATGCGCCTTAGGTGCATCTATCCCAAGGTGCCAGTCGTAAAGGGAGCCAGCAGAGAGACACCTGGGAGCCCTCTCTACTGTGCTAGTCAATTTCTCTGTATATCTAAAGTTATTCTAAAATACAAATAACTCAATTAACGGGCAAAGGAACTAAACAGATGCTTCTCAAAAGAAGAAATACAAATGGCCAACAAATGTATGAATAAAATGTCAAACATATCTAGAAATTAGGTTAATTCAAATCAAAACTACATTGAGAGTTCAGAATGGCAATTATAAAGAATACAAATAATAATAAGTGTTGGCGAGGATGTGGGGAAAAGGAACAGTCATACATTGCTGGTGGGACTGTAAATGAGTGCAAAAATTATGGCAAGCAGTATGGGGATTCCTCAAAAACCTAGGAATGGAATCACCATATGACCCAACTATCCCATTCCTCAGAAAGTATCCAATGATCTCCAATCAGCATACTATAGGGATGCAGCCACATCAATGTTTATAGCAGCATAATTCATAATAGCCAAGCTGTGGAACCAACCTAGGTGTCCTTCCACAGAGGAATGGATAAAAAATGTGGTATATAACCATAATGCAGTATTACTCAGCCTTAAAGAAGAGTGAAATTGTGGCATTTGCCAGTAAATGGACAGAACTGTAGAATACCATGCTAAGAAATAAGCCAGACCTAGAAATTTAAAAGTTGAATGTTTTCTCTCGCATGCAGAACCTAGATCAAAAGAAGGGGAAAACAGGAGAGAATCCCATGAAAATAGAAGGGAGAACAGTGAAGCAGAGGAAGGGGATCAATGGGATTGATGGGGAGGAGGCAGGAATGGGAAAAGAGAGGAAATGTGGAATGAAATTGACCAAATTATGCTATATATACATGAATATTCCACAGTGAATTTCACCTATATATGTAGCTATAAAGCACCAACTGAAAAACAATAAATACTGAAACACTGGAAGACCAGTAGGGTAGAGGAGAGGAACAGGGGGAGTTAGTAGGGGAGGGAAAGAAGCAGTACTAGGGATTGAAATGGAGCAAATTATATTCCCTGCATGCATGATTATGTCAAATGAGCCCGACGATTATGTCTAACTATACTGCGCTAATAAAAGCTCTTAAAAAGAAAAATGAGAAAATATTTATCTTCAACTATATATTTGAAATGGTTATACTGAAATAAAAGAAGTTATGAAAAAAGATGACAGACATCGTCTATAGAATTACATTCACGTAGAAGTCAAGAGAAGACAAAACTTATGAATTATTATAGATGTAAAAATAGTGGTTAAACTGGAAGAAACAACAAAGGAACCTTGTAGATTTCTGAATATATTCTGTATCTTAATCTAGATAGCATTTACAGGAGCTTATGTTAAAATGTCAAAATCGAAATGTGCAATTTATATGCTTTACAGTGCATATGTTAGAGCTCAATTTAGAGAAAAAGTTTTAAAAATTCATAAAAGAGATGTTTGAAAAGATAGTCATCAGATTTTAATCATGACTGCTACTGGGTAGTGGCTTTTTAAAAATTACATTTTCTTTTATTTTGTACTTATTTTTTAATCTCAAGCAATTTACATTTTGAAAATTAAAACCACAAAGGTCTTATTCTTTTCTTAAAAAAATAACTACCCTGAGATACAGTCACTCATCAGATTGGAAAGATCCAAATGTTAGATAACACATTTTTGGCAAGGCTGGGAGGTAGCAGACGTGCTTCTACATTCCTGGTGAAATTTTTAATCATTAATACTCAAAATCCCTTAGGTAGGACACTTGGACAATTTCCATGGAACTTAAAATTGGATTTCCCCTTTGACTTTGCTATATTCTTTCTGGGAATTTATCTTGCACATATGTTAGTACCTGTGAAATAACACATATAGAATGGTATTTGCTTCATTTAAAAAAGTTTCTTATTTTATTTTGCTATTTATTTTTTTAAAGTGTAGTTTTTTAGTATATTCACAAAGTTACACAACCATCGCCACCACCTAATCACTGAAAAAAGAATCCTTTTTTCAGTGGACATGGCTGGGCATGGTGGTGCACCTCAATAGTCGCAGCAACTCTGGAGGCTAAGACAGGAGCATTCAAGTTCAAGGCCAACCTCAGCAACTAAAATAATTCTCTGTGCTTCCTTAGATGAACACCCCTCCTCCCCAAACTCCCAGAAGTCTCTCATCTGTTTGCTGTTCCTATAACCTTGTCTTTTCACAAACTCTTAAGAACGTAGTTAACACAGTATGCATCCTTTTTGGTTTGTCTTCTTTCACAAAGCAAAATGCATTTAAGATGAATTAACATCTTTGCAAGAATTAATAGCTCATTCCTTTTTATTTTCATGTTAAATTTAGAAGTAATCATTGCAAAGAAAAAAAAAAAAACAAAGCAAGGAGGATAGGAGAAGGGGTAGAAATGAAGCTTGGATTTTATATTGAACCTTACCCCATGCGGGACCATAGGTTTTCCCACCACTTCTGCTTTCCTTTACTTCCTTACTTTTCCAGAAAAGAAATTCTTTCTCTTGTAGAGTATTCTGCTAATATATGATTAATGCAGAAAACTTTCCACCTCCCCTCTATGACACATCCTTCTTGTAAGAAAAGGTACCAACCTGTAGCAAGAAGAAATGTTCCTTTGTAACAGCCCATGTGATGGATGCACCCTGGCTTGTTTATACATTCACCTATTGAAAAGCACCTTCGTTACCTCCAGTTTTTGACCATTTCAGATAAAGTTTTGGTGAAGGATCATATACAAGTTTTTTAGAGACAAGGTTTCAACTCAGCTGAGTACACAGTAAAGAGAGTGATTGCCCCGTGATATGATAAGCTCGCTTAGCAAGAAGTTACCAAGCATCTTCCAAACTGTTTGTACCCCTTCATTCATATCAGCAATGAATGGGCATTCTTGTTGCTCTGCATCCTCTCTGCATTCCTTATTGTCATTTCAGGAACTTTAGCCATTGTCATAGGTATGGAGTGGCACCTTGCTGTTCTAATTTGCTTTACTCTAATGACAAATGATGCTGGGCATACCTTCTTATACTTATTTTCCACGTGAATGCCTTTGTTGGTGAGGTGTCTGAGTGCCTCTTCTGACATTTCACCCAGTTTTAAGTGGGTTGTTTTATTATTGTAGAGTTTTCAGTGTTCTTTATATGTTGTGAATAGAAATTCTTTATCAGATATGTTATTTGCAAATATTTTCCCCAAAACTCTACCCTGTCCTTTCACTGACTTAGCAGAGTCTTTCACGGAGAGAACTTTCAAAAATTTTTTCATAAAATCCAATTAATCAAATTTTTCAGGGATTGTGGACTTGGTGTTGTGTTTAAAATCTTGTTGTCAAACACAAGATCACATAGGTTTTCACTTTTGTATTACTCTAGAAGTTGTTTGTTTTTACAGTTTATGTTGTAGTCTGTGGTTCATTTTAGGTTGGATTTTGTGTGAGATGTGATGTAAATGTGGAGGTTCATTCTTTTGCATGTGAATATCCAAACGTTCCAATATCATTTGTTAAAAGGACTATTCTTTCTCCCTTGAATATCTTTTGCATTTCTGCTCAAAATCAGTGGTAAATCACCCTTGGGTTTGATCCCCAGTACCCCCACACACAAAACTTAATTTACTAGCAAGGCGTGGTGACACACACCTATAGCCCTA
Organism: Glaucomys volans; assembly: GCA_020662805.1. Lineage (NCBI taxonomy): Eukaryota > Metazoa > Chordata > Mammalia > Rodentia > Sciuridae > Glaucomys > Glaucomys volans. The sequence goes on along the minus strand of JAJEJO010000174.1, from coordinate 486,701 downwards.
GCAGCTTGGGAAGCTGAGGCAGGAGGATCATGAGTTCAAAGCCAGCCTCAGTAACTTAGCGAGGCCCTACACAACTCAGCAAGACCCTGTCTCTAAATAAAACATAAAACAGGACTAAGGGTGTGACTCTGTGGTTAAGCAACACTGGGTTCAATCCAGAGTACAAAACAAAAAAGCAAATTTGCTGTATCTCTATGAGTCTCTTTCTGGACTTTCTATTCTCTTTCATTGATCTACATGTCTATTCTTTTGCCAATACTGCGCTATCTATATTACTGTAGTTGCATAGTCAATCTGGACATTATAAGTCCATATGAAGTCTAAAGGACATTCCGGGTGTTGGAAATCACCATCAGCATGCTGAATGGCAGCGATCCTGTTGTTTCAGGTGGTATGTTGGAGGAGTATTAGCCAATCTCTTCACGTGCACGCTGGTGATGACTATTGCCTGTAAGTTACTCTTTTGCAAACCACTGCTCTCTGATTTCTGTGTTTTATTTGAATTTTCGTCATTTAAAATTTGTTAAAAATGTTTTCTCCCTCCCACCCAGATGTTGCCAAGTCATTGTTCCTCAGCCTCACCAGCTATTTCAAAGCCACGGCCTGTGCCTGGTGAGTGTGGCCTGTACTGTCCTCTTCCTCTGGAGGAGATTTCAGGAACGTAGCCTGATATCTGAGAGTGGTTTCTTCTGAGTGCTAGTTGACAATGACTGCTTACGAAGAAGGGTCCTGACTGTTCATCCTGAAGCGTGCTTTCAGTCTAATGGTATCATCCTGCCTCCCAAATTCTAACATCAAAATTGAATTAACTTTTAAGGCAGAAGGACTTAGGAAATGATATGAAAAGAAGCAGCCTTTTCAATTATTTCAAAAAGGTCTTTTAAAGACTCATAGCCTTGCACTTTATAAATACTCATATTAGGAGACCTTCCTCTCGGTTTTCCGAATGGCGGGCACACCGCCCATTAGACGTTGTTAGGAACCGCAACCCCTCTGCCCTCTTACTTGCCTAGCGATGCCCCTGGGCACTGGCTCCAGTGGTGCAGCATATTTCAAAGGGTGAGGTGCTCAGAACTCCGACAGTCCACGCCATGCTGTCACAGTGCAGGATGGCCCGCGTTAACCACCTTCTCCTCACTGTGGCTACCAGAGGCCAGCTCCCAAGGCTTAGAGATGGAGGCCTGTGATTCAAGTCAGTTGATCGGTCTGTGCTCTGAACATTGTGTTTCCCTGGGGCTGAAATCTTTGTGTTAAATATGAAATCACAATGGGATTGAGTGAAGACTCATTATGTTTACAACTCCAGGCAAAATTGATTTACTGACACTGTGAGTGACACTTCCAATAATTTCTAGGCCATTCAGGCTTCTGGGGGCAGCCACTGATATAGCTAAGTGTTGTTCAACCTGATAGTTAGAAAATTGGGTCCGGGAATCAACAAAAATCCTTGATCTAAAACCCTTGCAAATTAATGACCTTTGTTTAAAATTCTTTTTAAGACATCTGCTTTTCTTCCTCAGACTCTAGGTTTCTTTCTAGATCTATGCAAAGCTCTAGGTGTGCCTCATCCAACATTCACTGCTGGTCTGTGCTCAGCTTTGCACACTGAGGTGACCACTAATCAGGACTGGACAACCAGAAATGTCTAGTCAGAAGATCGTCATCCAAGAGCTATTTTTAAAATCAAACTTTCAGAAGAGAAAACATTATTATAATTGTCAGTGAGAACTGTATGAATTCCTTCTCTCTGGCTCTTTAGATTAGTTTGTAGAATTAGTTGGAAAGAGAGTTAGTTTGAAGGGAAGCTCTGGGTGCTGTCAGAGTTTCTCAAAGTGCCCGTGGGACTTTCTGCTCTAGAGCCAGCAGAAGAGTTGATGTAAATAGCAGGGTCTGAATCCCGATGCCAGCCCTTCTGAATCAAAGTTTCTAGGGCAGTTTTCATTTTTAGCAAACTCTCCAGGAAATTCTTTGAACATTAATTATGAGAATCTTGGGGAAGATAGTTCCTAAAATGCTTTACCCCTTGATTCCTAAAGAAGCAGCAGTACTTACCTGCCAAATCTTCCTTGAGAACTATGCTGTGTTCTGGTCTGCCTGGGGTGCCCAGTTCAGCTCAGCAGACATCACGGAGTCTCTACCAGGGATGACAAGGTTGCAAAACCAAGACACATGGCCAGACTTAAGAGTTCAGAGTCTGATGGGAGTAACACACACATAAAGGGCAAGGTAGGGTTGGATTTTAATGGTAAGCACAAGTGTGGAACTAGCACAGAGTCCAAGGGAACAGCAGGAAGGAGAATTCTCCACACTAAGAGGGGCAGACTGCAGGCCAAGAGGGCTTCCTGGAAGAGGCAGCACCAGACTGCACAGGTTTGCACAGGTTGCTGCCACTTGCTGCTTTGAGCTCCTTGCTGTTCCTACTCAAAACAGTTACATCAGGACCACAGTGATTTCCTACATGAGCATTCTCATCTACAGCCTCACTCTGGAACAGGATTTCTTCATCCATTATTTATGTACATAATTTGACTTCTTCTTCTCTCATTCCCTCTCCATATTTTCCTGTTTCCCACCCACCTGGCCTCATACACACACTCTGCATTTAAGATCTGTGGACAAGGACCATTGACTCATTTTTGTATTCACCCCAGTGCCTTGAAACTCGTAGGTCTCCATAAATATTCATCAAATTCAAGGTATGCACGGCATTCATTTCTTGAAGTACTTCCTTTATAGGCAAGAGCTCTGTGCCTGGATATTAAAGATTTGCAGTTCTCTTCCTCTTATATAAACATATCCAGAAGCTATTAAGCCCAATACATGATTATTCATATCAAGATTGGAGGAGGACTCATAAGTCTCCTCCAACATCACTGAGGAGACTCCAAGGAAGTGGATGGCGAGCGCCCAGTGGGTGCCATGAACATTGGAACAGCAGCCCTCCACACCCATCCTGCTCCCTGCGAGCTCAGATGGGATCAGCTGTCTCTTCCTCAGCATCTCCTTCTCCTGGGGTCACATCCCTTTCACTCCACTGGGCAATTCTATTCCGACTGCCTTCCTCCTTCAGTTCAAAACCTGCAATTGTGGGGCGATTTATCTTGTTCACCAATGACTGGAGTGTCCCTTGAAAACCAAGGCGAGCACAGGTGTCCCCTGTTGCCAATGTTGTGTTGGCATCAGGGTGCACATTCAACATGTTCACGACCTCCTAGTAACAAAACAGGTCCCATTTGTTCCTTCTGCTATTAGAAGGAGGAAGTTATAATCAAATACTTGGTGAGTGAATGAATCAACTTTGGGGAATGAAAATGCAGGGGAAACCCACCTGGAATCTATAAGTCGTTCTATTGGGGGTGGATGAGAACATAGGAAATGGTAGTTAACTAAGTACTGAGCTGGGCTTAGGGCTTTCCACCTCCCCAGTCCTTCAGAGCACAGAGCACTGAGAACTTGGAAGAAAACAAAAACAGAAAGTTACTCCGAGGCTCCATCCAGTCTCCCTACTTGTGATTATTCCAACTAGTTTTGCATGTGTGTGATTAGACATCACATTTCCTATGCATGTATATGAATTATGCATTTCTTTTCTCCTTTCTCCAATCTAGGTTTGCCAAAATTTGACAACCACTTAGGAATGCCTCTGATGAATGTCTTCCATCTGAATATCCGGAAATTGTCCAACTTGTAGTCTACTTGGAATTGACGGTTTCATTTGCAAGGAGTAAGCAGCTGGATAATTGAGGGGGAAAAAACATTTTAATTTGGCTATGGGATTTCTTTTTAAAACCTCAGTTTCCCCTCACAATGGTAGTATGCTTATGATAATCATATAAATTCGCTTTTCCTTTGCAAACACTGGCAGTTGAAAAGGAAGGGACTGGGGGATGACAGAGAGCAGAGTGACTGCAGTGCTCAGTCCTGTGGTTCCCCAGGCACTGCTTCTCAAGCATCAGTCTTCACTGGAGAGTACTCTGAGGGGCTGGTAGAGTGTGGATTCCTGGGTGTGCCGGCCAGTGGGTGCATGCGCCTCACCAACCTGCTTTCACTGACCAATGAAAATAAGTTCATGTAATCAATTCCAGCTGGGAAGGAAATAAATGCAGTTTGTACATATAGTGTGACACTGTGCCAGTTCATCCTTCTTTCCACAGAGATTATTTCTGTCCTCTCGGTGGGTTAGGGATGTTCCTGTTGCCCACCAAGATGGCCTGGGCCTGCAGCAAGGGAATGTCACCATGTCTGGGTCCAACGGGGCAAGGGCCGAATGTCCCATGGGACAGTACAGATGTCTTCAAAGCACAGCAAAGGTCTGGAGTGACTCCTGGGGAATCTGAAACTTCGCTGCAGCATTTGTCAGAATCAGGACTGTGTTTGATTCTCCAGTCTCATTTATTCATTGATTTAGTAAATAGATAATTAATCAACCATGTGCCAAAAGCTGCACTTGCTGGTGGGTGACAACAAAGAAGATGGTTGAGGTCCTGCCCCCGTGAGACATGTTTCTGTAGGCTCCAGTCACTCTGAAACAGGCAGAAGAGTCATTTTTTAAAGCTCTTATTGTCAAAATACAAAAAAACAAAAACAAAAACAAAACAGAAAATAAAGTTAAACAAATGTGTGAATTAATAAATTATTATATGGAAAAGACCCTTTTAAGAATCAAATATGAAGCCAGGCATGGTGGCGCATGCCTGTAATCCCAGTGGCTCGGGCCACTGAGGCAGGAGGATCGTGAGTTCAAAGCCAGCCTCAGCACGGGCAAGGCGCTAAGCAACTCAGTGAGACCCTGTCTCTAAATAAAATACAGGATAGGGCTGAGGGTGTGGCTCAGCGGCTGAGTGCCCTTGAGTTCAATCCCCCGGTTCCAAAAGAAAAAAAGAATCAAACATGAAAAGAGACAAAACCTCGCTAGCTATGCAGCAGCCTCCAGGTGCCCTCCGAACGCCCCACCTTGCAACACCCACTGTCATTATTTTCGTGGTGATTACTTCTGCACCGTACCTTGAGTTTCATCGCCCACATGCATCCTACATACCAACACAGAGCACACTTCCTGTGTGCTGGTTCATCTCACGTGTCTGCAGGGTCTCTCTAATGGTTCCTCCCATTCCCAGCCTTTGAAGTCTGTATCTTATGAAAACTGGAGTGTCTGTCCTGTCATTTCCTCAGCTGAAGTTCTGCTAGTTGCATTCCTGTGGTGAAGTTTAATGTTTCCTTCAGTCTTCCACATTTCCTACCCATGGATAGTTGATTTTAAGCTTTCATCATTTTTAGTTTTGGGTTTCTGGGGGACAACACTTTCAAGGGCAGTGTCATCATCTTCATCAAGAGGGACATGATATCCTTCCAAGTCATTGGTAGCCATTTCTGTTCAATGCTTAGACATTTACCTTATTAAGAATTGAAAGTGATGGAATTCCAATGCAATCATATCTTCTTCATTGATTTGTGGGGCTGTGTTTGTCCAGAGAAACATCTGCCATCTGATTACCCAGTGTTTTGATGTTATAGGAAAGGGAGAATGAATGCCCACCTCTCTCCCCTTGGTTACCAATTTTCAAACAGTTCCTTAGCATCTTTCAAAGTGGTGGGTTGCTATGTATGATCATTTTATATGTATAAAGGAATTATGGTTCATATACAGATCTGTGAAGAAAGTATGCATTGCAGCTTCCAAACTGTGCATGCTTTATCCCTCCCCAAGATGCCAAAAGGGTTGGGAAAGTAAATCAAAGTGTGAAAATAATCCTAGAGAGTAACTCAACTTTTAAAATTCAGCCAGTTTTTTTTTTTTTTTCCTGAGAGCATGCTCCCTGCAAGAACTGAGCCAGGGACACAATGCTTTAAGATGGGGGGTTGCCTACCTTCAGGGAGCTTGCTGTCTAGTGGGGAAGAATGCACGCGTGGAATGAGGAGGATGAGTCCCGTGTGGCCCAAGGTGCTAGGAGGTGCAACAGGACTGTAGCAGGCTGCCACTCACCCAGCGTCTTTGTCCCTTCTGGCTGTGATAGTAAAACACCATAGACTGTGTGGCTTAAATAGCTAACATTCCTTTCTCATTGTTCTGAAGACCAGGAAGTCCAAGATGAGGGCACTGGCTAACTCTGTCTGGTGAGGACCCTCTTCCTGGTTTGTAGATGGCCATCTTCTTTCCACTTCCTCCCATGGTGGAGAGAGAGACCCAGTGTCTCTTCCTCCTGCTATAAGGGTCCTAATCCCATTCATGGGAGGCCCATTCTCATGACCTCATCATTTCCCAAAGGTCCCACCTCCTAATACCATCACATCTGGGATGTGTCAATGTCTCAGTTTGGGGATAGCAGAAACAAACTACCCCAAAAGTGTGCCCGGTATGGTAGAGATCCACTATTTCCTGAAAGAAGCCTGACTCTTTTGTCTTGTGCTCCAAAGACCTTTATGAGAAATATTGTTTTATTGTCCTAGAAAGTTCAAGTAATTTATAGTTGTTCAAGCTCATTCATCCATACACAAATACAGCCAATCTCTCCAGCTATTGATCACCTGATACTTACACAGTATTTTCTAGGGACCCAAATTTCTTTTTAATGAAGAATAATTCTACTCCCAAGGAACAGATGTCAGCAGACAGAGAATTGGCTAAGCATATGATTTCAAGTGTCAAATATATTTAAGAACCAAAACATTTTTTAAAAAAGCATTTACTAAGTCAGAATTTTCAGTAGTTTAGGTGACTTCTTCCTCTGGGTTAATGAGAACTGCGGTATTGTATTGTCTTCTTGAGAGTTAAGGAAGGTGAGATATAGCAGGAAAAGAAAGATATCAAAAATGGGAAGAGAAGAGAAGAAAATGCAAGAAACTGTCACCGTGGTAATTAGCAAACTGTAGGAGGAACGCCTGAGACTGCCCTGGCCATTTCACGCTGCACGTTCTACTGACCCCACCCACCACAACCCCTGGGCACGATGTGAATGTTCTGAGCCAGTGCAGCAAGGCCATGGCCCCATCATTTGGTCAAACACCAGTCAAGATGTGCGGAGAAGGCATTCTGTAGCAGTAATTAATGTTCCTTGATTGTAAGGAAGGCAGACCTCCACAGTGTGCTGAGGTCTCATTCAGGCCTTGAGAGCAAAGAGAGGTGTTTGTTTCTCCAGAGGGAATTCTGCCTCCAGACTGCAGTATAGACTGTAGTGTAGATTCTGCATGAGTCTCCAGCCAGTAGACTCAAGACTGTGGCATGTGTCTCACCTGAGTTTTTAAACTGCCATCTGGCCTTACAGATTTTGGACTTGCACTTCCCAGAGACCACCCTATAAGTTAATTCCACAAAATTAATATCTCTCTCTGCTCCCTGCACACACACACACACACATATACATGTTATACATGTGTGTAAACATATGTATGTATATATTTATTTATACACACATATTCAGTGTATTGTATTAACTAAAGTTTCCCCAACACAGATTCAATAGGATATATGAAATAAATATAACCATATATATATATAATATGTAATATGAAGAGAATATAATTTAATAACATACTACGACCAATAAAAATACATGATATAAACACAGTATGTGATATGTAGTATATTTTTACAAGACACATTATAACCAATAAGATATATGATATGTAATATTAACTATAGATAATATGGAGGCATATATCATATTGGTTTTGTTTCTCTGGAGAATCTAACAGAGCCGGTATGGAAACTGGCATTCTGTACATTTGATAGATAACCCTAGAGAGGTTAAGGAGATTTCCCAAGGGATCTGCCTGCCCACTGTCTGGCTCCTCCTGGGGTTGATGGATGCTGAAAAGGGTAGTTGAGGGGATGTCCCACCTTCAGGATCATTACACAAGGTGTAATGAGAAATGCTAACACAGGAGAAAGTTTTTTCCATGAGGCAACAGTGAGGAAAGTAGGGATAGAAGGAACTTACTTCTAACTCAGGACAAAGGCACTTACTCTCATCACTCCTATTCAACCTTGTCCTTGAACCTCTAGCCACAGAAATCAGGCAAGAACAGAAAATTAAAGGGGTATGACTAGGAAAGGAAGAAGTCAAATTATCTGTTTGCTGATGACATGATCCTCTACTAATAAGACTAAAAATACTCCACCAGAACACTTCTTGAGCTGATAAATTCAGCAAAGTAGCAGATAGCAAGATCAGCATACAAAAATCAAAAGTTTTCCTATGGGCCAATAAGGAATCTTGTAAAAGAAATCAGGAAACCAATTCCATTCACAATAGCTTAAATTCTACTTGGGAATAGATCTAATCAAGGAGGTGAAAGAACTCTACGATGAAAACTACAGAACCCTGAAGAAAGAAATTAAAGAAAACCTAAAAAGGATGGAAAGACCTCCCATGTTCTTGGATAGGCAGAATTAATATTGTCAAAATGGCCATATTATCAAAAGTGATACACAGATTCAATGCAATTCCCATAAAAATACAATGACATTCCTCACAGAACTAGAAAAAAATCCCAGAATTTATATGGAAGAATAAAAGATCCAGAATAGTCAAAGTAATCCTGAGCAAGAAAAGCAACATTTAGCAGTACCACATTACCTGACCTCAAATTATACTACAGAGCTATAGTGCCCCAAACAGCATGGTATTGGCATCAAAATAGACATGAAGACCAGAAGAAGAGAATAGAAGACAGAGAGACAAACCCACATAGAGAGTCATCTGATACTAGATAATGGTGCCAAAAACATGTGTTGGAGAAAGGACAGCCTTTTCAACAAATGGTGCTGAGAAAACTGGTTATCCATACGTAGAAGAATGAAACTAGAGGAATTAGAACAGAAATACTGCAACTGCTATAAGAAAAGATGAGCTCAACACCCCAACATATGAGTACAAGATACCTAAAGTTCAAGAAACAAAACCAAGAATCAGTATGTGGGACGTCGTCAAATTAAATATTTTCTGCTCTGAAAAAGAAACAACTAAGAGCATGGGGAGACAACCTACAGAAAGGGAGGAAATCTTTGCCAGCTAATCCTCTGGTAGGTAATTAATATCCAGAATTTACATGCAAGGATCTAAAAAATCTCAACACCATAAAACAAACAACCAAACAAATAACCCAATCAATAAATGGTCACATGATCTAAACAGACATTTCTTAAAAGAAGAAATACAAATGGCCAACAATTACATCAAAAATTGTCACCACAATCAATCAGGGAAATGCAAATCAAAACTATAATGAGATTTCATCTCACTCCAGTCAAAATGGCAGTCATCATGAAGGGAAATTCTTGACAAGGATGTAGGCAAAAAGATATACTTGTACATTGTTGGTGGGACTACGATTTAGTATGACCACTTTGTAAAACAGTGTGGAGATTCCTTAAAAGACTAAGAATGGAAGCACCACATGAAGCAGCTTTATCACTGTTTGATATTTATCCAAAACAACTAATATCAGCATGCCTTAGTGACACATGCACACCAATGTTGGTGACAGCATGATTAACTATAAATTAAGTTATGGAACCAGCATAGGTACTCAGCAACTGACAAACATGAAGAAAATGTAGGATACATACACAATGGAGTTTTACTCAACCATGAAGAAGAATTAAATTACCTCCTTTGCTGGTAAATGGACAGAACTGGATAGCATTATGCTAAGTGGAATAGTCAGACTCAGAAATTCAAAGGGCAAATGTTTTCTTTCATATGTGGAAGCTAGGTGTGGGGGGTGAGAGAGTGAATTAAAAAAGGGATCTCACAAAAATAGAAGACAGACCAATGGAGTAGAGCAAGCAGAATGCGGGGAGAGAAAAGGGGAGGAAGGGAAGGTACTGGGAATGAGGTTGATCTCATTATGCTATCGAGCACAATCCCACTATTATGTATAATTATAATGTACCAATTCTTTTAAAAGCCAACTTTCAGGGCAATCTTGCCCTTTCCTTTCTTCTTGCATCTCAGGCTTCTCCGATCAACTTCCTTAGAGAACTGACATGCGTGCCATGCAGACGGGAGAGACGCCGCCTGCCATTGTTGGTCCACTGCAGGGCCTCTGCCTGCCTAGGCTTATGCAGCTCTAGGGGTCTGAGAAGCAGCTACCTATTTAACACACGCACCAGGTGTTCCCCTCTCTACCTATAACCCTCACTGTAGTCCTGCGTCAGCTGTCACTAGCTGTCACAACCAACATGATGTCCTCTTGGCCAGGCAGCCTTCCTTCATCTTGCAACCATGCATGGCCTCCCAGCCTTCCTGGAGTGTCCTCTCTTGATTGCATCAGGAGAGAGCCCTGCTCCTTCCCTGTGGGTTAACCACAGGACTACACTTAGGCAGCCTGGTGAGGAAAGCAGGGAGTATGGGTGTTTAGTGAGCTCCAGCCACACTGTCCCATCCCTATTTTAAAGGTGAGGAAGCAAACCTCAGCACGGATGCCTGGCTTGCTGTGTGACACAGCTCAGAGATGGTGGGGCAGGGCTTCTTCCACCCCAGGTCTCCAAGATTGCTGTGCCATTGCCCCCTCACACCACCTCTGCAAAGCCTCTCCAAGCAGGTATCTACCTAGCTACTTTCAAATGACTGACATGCAGAATGATCTATCTGTGCTGCAAGGATGCCAACTACCACCCCAAGAGGAATCCCACTGCTGTGCACAAGGCAGCAGACGCCGACACCTGCCAACTTGGCAGACTTTGCCTCCATGCCACTTCTCCCTACCAGGCCTAGATGAAGGTCTAATCATGTATTTTTTAAAAATCTATCCCACTGTGCTGGCTGTGTCCCCTCCATCTGTCCCATGCTGGGTGAAATCTGCTACAGCTGCAAGCTACACCTGCTAGGGAGCCAGGCATGGTACTCCAGGGCAGGGGCGATTCAGCAGGTGCATGCTAAAACCTGGCAACCTCTTTGCAAAAATTTTCTTATCCTTTTGTAACCTTAAAGGAAATAAAAACAAAGAAAAATGAAGCCCCTAGGAGAAAACACGGGCCAGTGTATCTGGACTTGGATTTTCAACAGGAAAGTCATTTTGCATTTGCCTCACGAAAATGGAGGGCCCCCCACTCCTCCGGCCCCATCCAAATCCAACAGCTACCTTTGTGTGGGTGAAGCTCAAGTGCAGGCTGAAAATGATCTGCTGTTGTGGGGGAGGGGTTAGCTAAAACCCAGTGCCAGGAGGTCTGTTTTCTTTCTTTTTCTTTTTTTGTAAAAGGAAAATTCAAGGAGTACATTCCAGAACCTTGCACCTTCCCAACTCCCTAGCTTCTTCTCCTGCTGAGTGGCATCCTTTGAACATCAGCTTAACAGACAGCATGATACTCTGAAGCCAGACCTGGCCCCGGGCTGGGCTGGGCCCCAGCTACTTCCCTGCTGTGTCTTTGGACAAGCACCTCACCATTCTGAGCCGTCTTCTCCAAGTCCTTAAAATAGGATGAGAATGTTGCCATGTTACCTGTTCATGGCATTTCTATGAGAATCAGACAAGTCCATGCAGGCAAAGCACAGTGCCAGACACAAGGCAAGCTCTTTCAAAGTGGGATCTCTGTGCTTCCTCTCTTGCCATTTTGGCTGTGGTAACAGTAAGGTTAACAGTAATAGTAGTACCAGTTCCTGGGACCTTGGGGGATTTCTCAGTTGGTGGGTGGCTACTAGAAGGGAGAGCAGAATGAGGGCAATCCGGCTAAATAAATAACTTTTTCCAACATTGAACAGAAGGCAGAGTGGAATGAAGACATACGTGTGGATTTTGAAGTCAGCAGATGTAGACGGAGGCATAGGCACAGACTTCGTGCTGGTCTGTTGTTTCCAGCTCTGTGATTTTGGACCTGTCGCTCAGTTCCTTTGGCCCTCATATTCCTCATCTGTGTAGCAGGCCCAAGTTCAAGTCTGCGGCCTTCTCTGAAATGAGGCTGCAGTATTCATGTCACAAGGACTTAAATAGTGGCAGGAGAAAAATAGCTTCTCTAATTTGAATTTCTTTGTTTTGAAAGTGACTCAGCACCATTTTATTTAAGTGAAAAAGAAAATTCAAGTAAACACAAGTGAAGGAAGTGACCCATCATCTCACAATGAATGTGAGTCTAACCATTACGGACATCTTGGTGGGTATCCAAGAAGTCTCCTTGGTTGTGGGCTGATAAGGGACAAAGACAGGCTGCCGAGGGAGAACTGGACCAAGAAGATGCCACCATCTGGGGTCAGTGACGTCACCATTGCCTGCTGGAAGCAGATGACAGACCCAGCTCCCTGCCATCAGCTGTCACAGTGCACCGTGTCATCCCGCCCTGCCCTCTAAATGGGGGCAAAACGGCCACACAATGAAAGTCAGTTCTGATCTGAAGACACTTTGTCTGAAGGGAAGCAGGACCTGCACTAAAACCTGGGGCACTGGGTTGTCACCGCATCCTCCCTCCCTTCCCCCTCCCCTCTTCTTGGCTGGTGCAGTTCAAAGGTGCACTGTCTAATGTGCCAGGGAGACAAAGAGTAGTGACATCAGTGTGATGAGCAGTGAGGTGGCAATGACTCTGGGCAGCCCTGCCCTCCTCTGCTTGGTAACAGACAGACGCTTCCCAGGCGTCCTTGGCCCTTCTGCAGTGCTCAGTCCCAGGCCTGTGTCCAGGGCCTGTCTTTCTTCACGTCCACCACTCCAGGGGGCAGAGGCCACTGCAGTGTGGTCATCACTCTAGTGCCTAGCCAGTGCCCGCTGCAGGGCACTTAGTTAATACTGACCCGAAGGATGAAGTTGAAATGGTATGAGACTTGGTGGTGTCCAGTGGACATCTGCTGTCTTGTGTGTGTGTTGCCCTTGGAATGTTTGTGTCCTCCTGCACGCATGTTGATATTTCATGGCCATTCTAACAGGATGGAAAGGTAGGACCTGTAAGAGGTGGTTAGGCCATAAGGACTTCACTCTCATGCTGGGACAGGTGCTGTTATAAAATGGTCCACGCCTGTTCTCTGCCTTCCCACCTTCCCTCCTGGGATAATGCAGTAGAAGCCCTTTACCAGATGCAGGCCACCTCCATCTTGGACTTCCAGCCTCCAGAACCGTGAGCCAACACATCTCTATTCATCATAAATCACCCAGTGTGTGGAATTCTGTGAGAGCAGCACAAAATGGACTAAGACACACAGTGTCCCTTCTGCTCCAAATCTGGTTCTTGTGACATCCTCTCTGTGGGCAATTATCCCTTCTTGGGGGAATTCTGGTGTTTAGGGGGACTGCTGAGTTCAGACCCAGACTCCAAGCCCTAAGGACAATGGAGGCATGGGACACAAGCTTGGCAACCAGATTCTCTTTCTTTTCTTTCCTCCCTTGGGGTGAAAGGAGGTGATTGGAGGAAGGCCAGGGACAAGTCTCCAGAAGTGGGGTGCATGGTCTCCTGCTGATGGGGTCTCCCAAAGCCTAACTGAACAGGTCTCTCTTAGAGTCCCTGAGGAAACTCAGGGTCTTTCCAATGAATTCCTTCTTCTAATTTAAGTTGGTCAGAACACAGTAATCTTTCCTATATATAAATCAGTATATGCCTATAAGTGTGTGTGTGTGTGTGTGTGTGTATGCTTCTTGTAAAATTTTAACAGAACTGAAATGTACATAACATAAAGCTGAACACTTAAAACTGTACAATTCAGTGGCATTTAGTATAGTCACAGTGTCATGTGCCCACCCCCTCCATCAAGTTTTCTTTGATGGAGAAAACATTTTCTTCAGTCCAAAAGGAAACTACTCATGAAGTGTGGCTCTCCATTTCTCCCTCCCTGGGGCCCGGCAACTGTTATTTTTCTTTCCATCTCGGATTTTCCATTTTCCACATTTCATACAGTTGGAATCATGTACTCTGTGGCTTTTGTGTCTGGTGTGTCTCACTTCTTGCGATGTTTTCAAGGTTCATCCACATCCTCACATCTATCTGCATTCATTTCTTTTATGGTTGGGTAATATTCCATTTTGTGGATATACCACATTTTGTTTATCCATTCATCCACTGATGGCACTGCTTATTTCTACCTTTTATATATCATGAACCTTTCTGAAAGGCAATGGGTAAAGTATGGATTTGGCAGGTAAAGAATATGGGAAAGGAATTCTGAAGAAAAGGGAGCAACTTTTACTGGGGCATAGCATTCTCCTTTCCTCCTTCCCTCCTTCCCCTCTTCTAGGCAACCAGCTAGCTTCGCTTAGCAGGCATAGTGATCTTCTCCAGCACACCCAGATCTCTCCACTTGCCTGTTAAAAGCAAAAGCCCCCATCCCACCTTCCATTTCTTCTTGCAGCCTATACTGTGGCCACCAGCTGCCCTTGTCTGTCCTTAACACACCAAGTTCTCTCCACTTCAGGCCTTTGCACCTGTGGAACACTCTGGCTACAACGCCTTCTCCCTGAACTTCCCAAGGCCGGCTTTCTCTCTTCCTACAAATGCCACCTCCATAGTCAGGCCATGCCTGCAACCCTAGGTGTGTCCCCCCAACTCACCCACACCACTCCAGGTCATCTACCTACCTCCTCATCAGAAAGAATCACTCTTGTTTATTTGCGACGAGTGCTTTTTGTGTGTTCCCCCTTTGTTATGTTTTTAATATTGGTCTCCATCTGCTCTTTCCTCTTTTCACTAGAACAGAAGCTCCAAGAATTTGTTGAGTCACCAGTGGAAAAAGTGGTGCCTGGCATAGAAAGTATTCAACAGATAATTGTTTAATGAGCAGATGGCTGAGCAGGACCCACTGGAGAACTGGCAAGGAATATATTGTGTCTGTGCAGAGAAAGAACCTCGGGTGGCCCAGGGTGGGAGCGTTGACTGTGTCCTGATTTTCCAAGGCACCCTACTGAGCGCAGGCTCATTCTAATTTAGCTTTAAACATTCTCTGATGCGATTCTTTAAAATAGAACTGAAGGGCTTGAATGTTTGTCTATTGTTTCTGTATCAGAATCAGCCTAGAAACCTTAGAAGTGAGTTGCCCCTGAGAGATGATTTTTCAAGAAGGAGGTATTATGGAGGTTGGGAGGAGTCAGATCTTCATTTTCTTTACACGCTATGTGGTTTTAGAAAAATTACCTAACTTCTCTGAATTTCAAGTTTTTCATTGGCAAAAATGGAACATATGAGAGGATTACAGCTCCCCATGGTCTATGAAAAAATGTGAGGTGGGTTTATATGTACTTACTGAAGATTCACCCTCAGAATCTCCCTGGATTCTCTTGTGCTATGAGGAAGATTCTCACTTCACTATTGAGAGACCAAGAGGGTAAGTTGCTTGCCTGAGGTCAATTGTCAACCACTGGAGGAGCCAAAACCAGGGTCTCAGGTGTGTCTCCAAGTCCAATTCTTCCTGCCTACCTCACTGGGAGGTTGTGATGATTTTTGAATATTAGCACATGCAGTCCATTTTCTCTCCCATGCTGATTGCACCACTGTCCCTCTCTCCTCCCCGAGACCTCCACTGGTCTCACACCACTGGTGTGACACCATTTGCACTGCCTCCTGCCCTCTCCCTTGGAGAACTTCCTTCTCTATCTCTCTCTCCATGACAACTTCTGCCATTCCCCTTGGTAATCTCAACATACACACAGATGTCCCCTTTAACACTCAATCTATTAGTGTCTTTCTTTGCTTTTTATTTTTGAATTTTAAAAAAGCTTTGAGTTGTAATTTATATAATGTTCATTTGTTCATTGAACTATTCAATGATTTTTTTTAGATTTATAGGATTATGATTGTTGCCTAATTTTAGGACATTTTTATCACCATAGAGAGATCCCTCCCGCTATTCGTGGGCCCTGCTCATTCTGTTTCCTTAACTCTAGGCAACCTCTGACCTACCTCTCTATTTGTGGGTTTTCCTGCTCAGAAATTTCTTATACATGGAAGCATACAGTATGTGTCTGGTTCTGTTTTTTAACATAACATTTCCAAGTTTCACTTTTTGTAATATGAATTGCTGTCTCATTTCTTTTTGTGTTAAAATAATATTCGATTATATGGCTATACCACATTTGTTAGTCTATTAAAATTGATAGACATTTGCATTGTTTTCACTCTTTGGTTATTATGGAAAATGTCAACATGAAATTTATACACAAGACTGTGGGGATACATATTTTGGTGTTTTTTGGGCATGTAGCTAGGAAGGGAGTTGCTAGGTCACCTGGTAAACTTGTGCTTCCTTTTTAAAGACAATGCTTTCCAGAGTGGGTATACCATTTTTCACTCTCGTCAGGGGTGTGTGAACACTCCAGTGTCTCCACGTCCTCTCCAACATTTGGTGATGCCTATCTTTTTGACAATAGCTGATTCTGGGTGTGAAGTGAGACATCATTGTGGTTTTACTTTGGTTAATGGTGTTGAAGATATTTTCATGTGTTTCTTGTCTGGCCATTCACCTTCATCACTTCCTGGCCACTTACAGTCTTGTCTTTTACCCCAGATCCGTCATAGACTCTCACAGTCCAACCTTGGAGCTCATCATTCCCAGCCAGTCGACACCCCATAATATCGATTTTGAACCTCACCCCTTAACCATCACCATCTTCCCAGCTCACTCTCTCTCTCCTCCTTCCAATAAGTTTCTCAACCTTTCTAATTCCCAAACTCATGAGATCTCTTCACTTGTCTTCATTTCTGCTCTTCCTCAGCTTAGATTCCATGACCATCATGACAGTCCTTTCCTTGCAGCTCTTTCCATTCATTGCACTTTCCTGGTAAAATGACAATTCCTGCTGAATCCAGCCCTGTATCTTTTATACAACTTCACCCATACACTGAACGGGGCTTGAGAAAGAACACGTCACAAGACCTTCCTTTGAATTCCTGACCCTAGGGAAAGACTAACAGCAGTGAAATATTTTCTCCTTCCAGGTTCTCTTATTTTCTTCTCTATAAAATCTTGCTCTGACTCTCTGGGAATTTCTTTTCACTTTCTCTGCTCTGGGTCTCCACATCTCCTTCTCTATTTCCTCCCATCCTCTTTCATGGTTCTGAAGCTCTTAGAGGTCACCCAGATCTTTTCTTTACCCCTCCTGCCTCTAGAGTCACTGTGCAGGGTGCGGTTCTGCCTGGAGTTGCTGATGTGCTCCTCTTACATTGCCCCTGGTAGGTTTGCATATTTGTAGAGGAGAATAGGCAGTGCTTGGTTATTTGGGTTGGAACTATCTCAGACTCTCCCTATTCTCTCTGCACTCACACATGATTGGTTCAAGTAGACACTTCCTTCTTCCAGGGAAATAGGGAGGAAGGGGAAATTAGGACATGTTAAGCTCCCGACAAGGTGGAGGCTGGTGAATGGACCTGGGTAGGAATTGGGGGAGAGCCAGGCTTCAGACAGAAACCCTGCACAGGGCAGTGAGGAGGTGCCATGATGTGGGAACCTGTGGAGGTGCTGGGCCAGAGTTATAGTTTGGCTACATGATGACTATGATATCTCAATATCTGGACATCAGAAATATTGCTTGGTCTGCTTGCATTTGTCTTTACTGCTGTCCTCCTTCTCTTCCATCAAAATCTATTATTAGAACAAATCATTTCAGAGATGTGCCTGGTTCCACTCAGTTCTGCAAACTTACAGCTCTGAAGTTCACTCTGAATCGAGCTACTCCAACCTCCTCTTTTATTAGTGAGAAAATGAGGATCTAGAGAGGAGGACTGAAGGAAATGCATGAACTAAGGCCACTGGGAGGGTTAGGCATATTCATGACACAATGTCTTACTAAATAATAATCATTTCTTTGCATGCCTGAGAGGGCCATCCTTGAGCTCTCTACCTCACCTCTGGTTCAGTAACCAGCAAGCCCTACTTGTTCCTTGGCCCATCCACCAATTTATGCAGTAGTGACCACATAACACTATTCCCACTGCAAGGGCCTCCACTTGACACCAATAGCCTCCATACTGGTCTTTCTGCATCTGCTCTCACCTCTTTACTTTCTCAGACAGCAGCCAGAAAAGAATCGTTAAAAGTCAATCACATTACATCACCCTCTTATTTAACACACACCCTGGATTCTCATTGCTCCAAAATGGTCTCTGAACATCTGGATATGGATTGCCGGTTACTGTGTCTTTTACCTGGTTCTGCTCTGTAGTCTCATCTGGGACCACTCACCATCTCACTCATGTCCTCCGGCCACGCAGGCCTTCCTCAAACCTTTCAAATTCATCTTGGTTACTAATATTATTCTGTTGTAAAAAGAACCCAGGGACCTTGGAGAATGATTGATTCTAGGACTCGGGGTATGAAATGTACAACGTGAGCTTGGGTCCTCTTGTAGTGCCACAAATTAAAATAAGGTTGCAAACAAAACACAAGAACACAATGATGGATAAAGTGACATAGAAATCAACTGAAAAAACTCCCAATGGCCAAACATGAACTCATTTCAGCAGCAAAGTAAAATCATATTGTATTCCCTAAGCAAAGCACAAAACAAATATCCACGATGCTGGAAATATGTGAACAGAGGAGAATAGACCATTTCCTCTGCAGAGGTTCAAATCACCCACAGACACTCCATGCTTGGAGATTGGCATAACTCCCCACTCCTCCAGTATGAGCTGCCCCTAGGCACGATCTTCCAGAGAGTCCAGACTGAAAACGAATGTAGGGGGGATGGGGTGGGGGGAGGGTTTTGGAAATAGTAATGTTATAAGCAGAAATCGGACATATACTCCATCCAGTGATCAAGGCTAACATCAACAGTGATGCAAATGTGGAAAAAACAGACCCTTGATGTGATGAAAATGTCACCCTAGCTCTGTGGTCTCCCTCAAAACCACCCCCAAGCTCCATCATTTGAAAAGTTGCAGGCAGTCCTAACTGAAGAACATTCTACAGAATAGCCTGACTAGTGCTTCTCGGGCTGTCCAAGTCATCAAGAAGGAGAAAAGAGTGACAAACTGTTCTAGCCAAAAGGGCCCCATGGAGACAAGACATGTAATATGTCATCCTGGATGGGATCCTAGAAGAGAAAAAGAACATTAGGTAAAAGCTAAGGAAATCTAAATAAAATATGGACTTCACTTTGCAATAATGTATCAATATTGATTCCCTAAGTGTAAAACTGGGTGTGGGAATATAAGAACTCTCTGCATTATTTTTGCGATTTTTCTGCAAATTCTAAAACTGAAATTCATGGAAAATGGTCATGACACATGTTGATTTTTAAAAGCATATTTTAGGGTCATGTATAGAATATATTCTTATTTTAATAAAACAGAAGAAAATGATGCTAAATTGGAATGAGCATAAATGAGTATGAAAGACACAAGAAACTTAAAAATGTTAGTTTCGGAGCATGGCATTGCATTGGTGGGGTGACATTATTATCTTATTCCTTCTTTGTGTTGTGAACACGGTGTAATGAGCATATGTCTCTCTAAAATATTTAAAAGTTAATAAACCGGGAGAACAGAACCTGATAGTTCTGATGATCAGGTTCAGGTGCTGAAGCTCCAGTTCTCTCCTACTCTACGGCGTTTACATTTCAAATACAAATAAGAGCAGTTGGCATTGGTAAGTGCTTCAGAGCTTCCAGACCCTTTTGCAGGGTTGCTTTCTTTTGGTGCCCAACTAGCTCTTAAGATAGGTTTTATTATCATCCCATTTGGCAGAAGAGGTAAAGAGCTGTTCAAAGATGTTTTAGTCAGCTTTTTGATGCTATGACTAAAAGATCTGACCAGAGAAATTGTAGAGGAGGAAGAGTTTATTTGGGGGCACATGGTTTCAGAGGTCTCAGTCCACAGACAGCTGGCTCCATTGCCCAGGGCTCTAGGTGAGGCTGAGCATCATAGTGGAAGACTGTGGTACAGGGAAGCAGCTCACATGATGATCTGGAAGCACAGAGAGAGAGACTCCACTCACCAGATACAAAATATATACCCCGAAGGCATACCTCTGACGACCCACCTCCTCCAGCCACACCCTACATGCCTTCAGTTGCCAGTCAGTCAGTCCCATCACAGGATTAATTTACTGAGTGATTAAGGCCCTCATAACCCAATCATTTCCCCTCTAAACCTTATTTCATTGTCTCACACATGAGCTTTTGGGGGACACCTCACATCCACACCATACCAGAGGACTTGCCCAAACTTTCTCAGTGCATCATTTGGAGAACAAGGCATGAATGACCTGATGTCTTGGACCTTGTACCCTGCCTCCTCTCTAATCATGACCTGGGGATGAACACCTCATTGTAGTCTAGACAGCAGACCATGGAGAATGATTTTTGAGCCAGATTCAAAATCTTCTGGAGGAAACAGGCCATATTAGTTTCGATTGTAATTGTAATCCTAATGACACAGGAGGAGTAATGACACAGACAAGAACTCTTGGTCCCACTGCCTGTGTTGTAATATGCATCCTCCAAACCTTTAGCCACTTTAGTTTTAACATAAGTGATCTTAAAAATATTTATAGGATTTCTTTCCGTTGCAAGTAAGTGGTAGTTAACTCAAACTGCCTTAATAAAAGGAAAATTAGTATTTTAGGTGTACCCAAAGTCCCAGGTTGACCTTCTTCAGGTACAGCTTGCTCCAGATGTGTGTTCCATGTCCTCAGGGATCTCATTTGTTCTTCTCTTCCAAATGCTGGCTTCGTTCTCCTGTGGGCTCCTCTACTCAGATGACCAGAGAGCTGCCAGCAACCTCCACGGAAATAAGTGTCTCCAAGAGTTCTAGGAAGAGTCTCAGTTTGATGCTCTTTGGTGGTTATCCCTTGACTTCATGGTCTACCTGGGTCATGTCTCCACCCCTGAACCAAATGCAGAGTTCTTATTGGCCAGACCTTAGACAGGATGCTAGTCTACAGCCTGCAGGCAGGGTCAGTCACAGCAAGACCACATGGCTAGTGGAGGGAAGCTCCTTGGTGAAAACTCAGGGTTCTGCTACCAGAAGAAGAAAGAATGGATGCTGAGCAAGCAGAACCAAGAGATGCTTTCTACCCCGAAGGTTAAATACTGCCCATGGGAAACCAGATGCCTAGATTACCAGGTTGGGCAATGGGTAAGAGGTGAAAGAGAAAGTGGCTAACAAGTACCCACCTAGTGGGAACCTACTGTGTCTAACTACAGTGCTAGGTACTTTCAATACCCAAGTTGGATGTATTATTGGCTACCATTTGCCAGGTAGGAATTTTAGAGTTGGTCAGTCAAGTAAACTGCCCAAAGCCACAGAGCTAGTAATATATTCAAACCCAGATTTGAGCAACAATATTATTCTTTACACTATATCACAAATTAGGGGAAGGAAGGAAGGAAGGAAGGAAGGAAGGAAGGAAGAAAGAAAGAAAGAAAGAAAGAAAGAAAGAAAGAAAGAAAGAAAGAAAGGAAGGTGTGTGGCTGTGGAGTAGATATCAGGGTGTTACATTTTACCATTGCTTCAGCTTATCTGAAGTAGTTTAGCATTCTAATAAAGTAGTAATTTAATTTTCTGTATAATTTTTACATGACTTAAATGTCCTAGGAAGAGTGAAGAAGAGGTTGCAGTTTCTGGAAGACCACATCCAGTTAGTATTTAATGGATTTGGCAGCAAATTAGCATACAGTTAACAGAGTCAAATAGGGAAAGCCACAGCAGTGTAATTCAGTGTAGACCTTGAGCTAGGCAGTCAGAGTTCAGCCCTGGGAGCTCCACCTTGGGCACATCACCCATCCCCTAAGCTTCCTCCCCTCATGTGTACGCAGGGACAACCATGCCAACTGCTTTGGGTGGTGAGGAATAAATAGGAGAATACATTAGAGCTCAATGAAAGTGTGGGTCCACCCACCAGGGACAGAACTAGAAAGCTGCCCATCTAAAGAGGGAAGACATCATCAAGGTAAGGGAAAGCTCTCTGGTAGAGCCACCTCAGAGGGTGACAGTGACACTGACACTGTGGTGAATGTAAGCGTCTGCTGGGCACCTGGCCATCTTTGTTGGATAACTAGTAGGACAAATGTGGCCAGTGCTGTGTGTAAGAATAGCAAAGTAGGAGCCCATCGGACGGGAGGAGAGGTCACACACTCAACCTGTCCCAGTCTGGATTTCACACACCTTCAGGTCCATTCCTCTGCCAGCCTTCCTGTCACGCTTTCTTGTTTCAGTGAACAAAGTACATGAGAAAGAAGGAGTCAGGATCCCTCCTGCTCCCTTCTGGATAGGTTCCAGGACTCTCCTCCCAAAGCTTCTGGAACATGCCCGCTTCTCTCCATCACTGTCCTCTCCCTGTCCAGCTGCCACATAATGCCTTGCTATCCATTCCAGAAGCTTCTCTGCTGCTTTCTCTGCTTCCAGCCCCCTCTCTCACTCCAACCCACCAACATCCACTTTCCATTCTGCATTCAAAAGTCTTTTCAAGATGGGAATCGGAACAAATCACCTCCAAACGTTGTGAAGTTCCAATCCCATTTGGAATCACGTCCCGCCTCTTTACAAACACAATTATTTGTGTCCCTGCTGATGCCATGGCACCCCTTCTTGCTCACTGGTCCCTCTGTGCCAGCCTCCTTTTTCTGTTCCTATAGCAGGCCACGTTTTCCCCACTCAGAGAGCTTTTGCATTTCTCTTTCCCTGGGAAAACCTTCCCTTAGCTCTTAACTGTTTCCTTCTCACCCTCGGGTCTCACCTCTTCTGAGACGGCCCTTGTTCATCTACTCTGACCCCCCAAGCAGCCCTCTCTCCACTCACCCAGCACTCCCCTCCCCTGTCACAGCCTGAAGTATCATCTGAAATCCTTTTATGTAGTATTATTTGCTGATTATTTGTAACCCCCATGAAGATAGAGGTTCCAAGGTGGCCAAAATCTTTTTAGTGTTGGTCCCTATTCTGTCCCCAGCCTCAGGGGCTCAATACTCTTTGCTGAAAGAAGTACCAAGCTCATGGACGAATGGAATCCTCATGTCCATTTACATCGTGCATCTTTATATTAACTGCATCTTGGATGCACACACTCATCAGTACACACTGTACACATGTATTGTATTATTGTACTATACCTTACACGTATGTACACATATTATGTGTCAACTTTTTAAAATGTTGATTTTGATTTAAAAAAAAAAAAAAGAGAAAAACCAGACTTTGGAATAGATGATGTCAGTCCTCCTCATTCATACAAGTAGAATCTTGAGAATATAGCTTCTCTCTAAGCTGGAATGGATAATTTTGAATTCCCAAAGACTCTGAGGGCAAAGCCTCTCTCTGCCTCAGGACAAATGGTGCCCAGCAGATCTGTGTGACAGGGAAAGTGAGACCCCATTCAGCAGCTGCCACCAAACTTGAGAAGGGTTGATTGATATGTCAAAGTCTTTTCACAAAGAACATAAATCAAAGAAGATGACTGACAGTGAAGTAAACATTTTAGAACTGGAGTAATTAGGAATATATTAGCAATTAAAATAAACTTATTATCATTAGCAAAATTGGCAGTTACTCGCAATTTCCCCAGGGGCCTCATTTCGAGTTTATCCTTGTAGATTATATTAGGAAGGATTAATGTTTTCAGAGATACAGTTTTAATTTTTGTGGATCTCATTTACTCCTGTCCCTGTCGGCAGTTAGTTGAGCTCAGAGTTTCTCAAATAATAAACTCGTGGACACCAGGTTTTTATGCACTGGCCTCAGGTGTTCAACATGGAAACTGAATAAAGCTGTTGTTTGCTCATATCTCAGAGAAAATTAGATTTTTTAAAAGTTTTTTTTTTTCTCTCCTCATTCTTCTTCAGGCCTTCAGCACCTGCCACCACTTGTCTCTTAGGAAGAGTCAGAAAATGATAAAAACCACTGAACCTGAAGCAAATACATCGGTCAGGGTCCAACCTGGGAAGCACCTTTCTCAGCTTAGAGCATCTTCCCGTGTGGAAACACCAGCTGGCGGTGAGCCCCTGCGTGGTAACCGGCAGGACTGAGCTTTCTGCCTCCTTGGCCCTGTGGCCCTGCTCTTCCTTGCCCGATGGGGAGAGTCTCTGCTAGCGTCCATGTGGCACCAGTGATGGTTCTCCATCGTTAACAATGAAAATGATCCTGGAGATAGAATCAAAAGGACTGGAAGAATAGTGGGGAGCTCATTTACATGATGAGAATCTAGGCAGGTATGTAGTGAAGAATTTGGTTTAGACTAAAAAGAAGTTCTGGCCTTTCTCCTCAGCTTCTAGGAGGTAATCTCATGTTTTTACTTCTGTGGGGACCTTGGGTCACAGTGATTAGTCTAACATGTGATTTAGGGCAGGGGTTGGCTCTAACCACTCAGTTTAGGGTGAGAAATGACCATACCAGAAACACCAACAATGTGACTGAAGGCCGAGGTGGGGGCTCTGGGTCACAGGGTATCAGTTGATCTGGAGACTATGATTACTGACGTGAGCAACCCACCAGTCAACTGATCATGCCTAAGTGATGAGGCTCCAGTGAAATGTCTGGACACCAACACTCAGGTCAGCTCTCCTGGTTGGCAGTGTGGTACTCCACATGAACATCCCATGTTGATGCTGGGAGAGAAACGTGTCCTGTCCATGGAACAATGGAAGCCTCTGGACTGTTTGTTTCTTCTTGGTGAATCTTCAGCTTTCCCTGCAGTGGTAAACTGCAGCTGTGAGCACAGCAGCTTTCAGTAAGTTCTGTGGGGTTTCTAGCAAAGTTTTGGAACTGAGGGTGATTTTTGGAACCCTCCCACCCATAGGTGTGCGGTAGAGTCAGACATTTTACTTGGGCAGGATCTGGAGAAAACTAGATGCAGGAACCATATTGACCTTCCAGGTGAAACAGTCTGGACAGGACACCAGAGTGGTGGGCTGGCTGCACTGTATCCATCCATGTGAACAGACTTAAATATCGTGTCTCCCATGCTGGCTGATTTTCCACAGATAGTAGAAATATAGGAAGGTTATATTAACTTCCACAGCAAGAATGTAATTCCTGGAACTGCCCCTTGATAAGACCCAGATGATAGACATGGAGCACAAAGCATGCCAAACATCCTCTTCAAAAGTAACACCATGAGAGATGATCAGCGTGAGCAGGATTCTCTGTTGTGTTAGAGAGTCTCTATTCAGAAGAATTGGAAGACTGAAGCTGGGAAGGAGCCAGAAATGACACAGGCCTTGACCTGCAGGGACACCACTGGCAGGAAGGAGCTGGGAGGGAGTGGAAAAGCCTGGTTTGGTGAGGGGAGCAAATAAGGAAATAGGAAGTAGGTCAGAAGACCTGAAAGGAAGAGGGCATGCCAGGTGCCCATCCAACAGAGTGGACATGATGGGAAATGACTGAAACATTTTATTTCATCTGCTTTACTCTGAGTGCATTTGAGACTTGCCACTAGTAAGAAAGCTTGTGTTCTTTATGGCAGTGACTAACTGGATCTGAGCTTTTACCCTGGGGCAATATGTGAGGGAGGTGTGACTCAAACAGATGGGTAATCTTCTCTGACAGTAAAGAGCTTAAGTTTAATTAATGGAATCTAATACATATGTCGGTATTTTATGCTATTCTACTTTTCAGGTGAGAATTATTGGCTTAGTTAAACAGGAAGGGAATCTCGAGTTATGGGACTTTGGACTGAAGAAGAGCTCTGGAAACTATGCTGCATGGGGTGCAATGGAGGCTGGTTGATCTGGGCACATATAGCATGGGCCTCAGGAGTACCAGAGGGCATGGGGCTGACTTTGGTTCATGGTTTTCAAACCCCACTTTTGTCCAGCTACCCATGAGTTGACCCATGTATTGTACCTTTGACATTAAACACTGTCAAATCCTGTTTTTTCCCCAGGCCCACACAGACAAATCATTGGTTGGATTGTATCAGTTCTCCAAAGGTTAGTGCCTGACACCTGCTTCACCCTGAGATAATCCTCTTTTATGTGTCTTATATTAGGATTTGAACAGAAGATGTAGGTTGCTAAAATGAGGCTTGCAAACCACCAAATGCAGCTTCCTGCCAGATGAGGGAGGCATCATCTTCTACAGAATGCGGACAGGTGGCCCAGCCCATTACACACATAGTGAAAGGGGCTCATCCACTCCCCCAGGCAGGCAGCTCCAACATTTCAACTATTTTTAATTGCATTAAAACTAGCCACAAATTCAAAACAAGTAGTTAAAATATCTCATGATTTTGTTAGTTAAAAATTCTGGCAGGGATCAGCTGGGTGATTCTTCTGTTCCATGTGGCATTGACAGAGGTCTGTCATTTTTGACATTCAGTTGACAGATGATCTGGTTTAGACATTCCTGTGTCTGACTCCTGGCAGGGAGGATGTAAGGCTGGGGCTTGGCTGGAGAGATCATTCTCACTTGGCTTCTCCAACAAGGTGACCTCAGGATGGTCAGTCTTTTACATGATGCCTCAGGGCTGCGGTAGCCAGTGCTCAGCAGTGAGGAAGCTGCGAGGATTCTGAATGAGCTAGCCTTGCAAGTCAGAGAGTTTCTTCCTTTGCACTCTCCTGGTTAGAGTGGTAGGAAGCATATTCAGAGGCAAGGGGAGGGGAACTAGCACCATCCTTCAACCAGGATGGATGGAAAATAATTTGCAGTCATGTGTTACAACCTTGGCATCTCAAATAGAGAAGTTTGGAGCATTAGTTACAGGCAAACACTAAGTGCCATCTCTTTTAAACCTTGTTAAAATACAATCTAGCAATCGTTCCTATTTTTCGATGAGGAAACTGAGACTCGAAGAAGTTAAGTCATTTGCTTAGACCTCTGTACTTGAGGCTTCAGTGATGAAGTAGGACATCTTGGTCATTATCCTCTGAAGATATTCAAATTAGTAATAGTCATTCTTAAAATGTCAACTCCTGCCTTTATTAAGCTAATGGAGATGGGCAGAAGTTTGAGCAAATAAATTTAGATAATCACTTATAATTCAACCTACACTTGATTTTAAAATATGCATTGGTTATTCCATTTGATTATTGAAGCCTCTGATGTTTGGGTAATTCTTATTCATTTGCACAAATTTGTACCCACAGGCATGGGACAAGGAAGCATGGGACAATTATATAGCCATACTGTTCTGCCTCTCTTCTCATTTCCTGCTTTGGTCCACCACGTGGGAGAAGTCACCCCTCAGACTGATTCCTAGACCAGCTTAAACACTCCTTCCCTCTCCCCGGAGGCAAGGTGAGCACTTCAGTTTGATGTTCTCAGATCTTTTTTGTTGGATTGGCACAAAGTAGACTGGATTTCTTTATCTGAAAAGTGAGCAAAATAACAATACCCAGGTTTTATGGTGACCATCTACAGAGGAGATTACTTGTTTTTTAAAAAATTAATAGTTAACCCATTTTGTCAAGTGTTTTTCTGAGGGTTTTGTGCATATTTTGTCAATCGCTCTGCCCAGAGACTGGCATATGGAAGGAAGGGAGAGAGGGAGGGAGAAAAGAGGAGAAAAGTGGGAAGGGAAGAGGGAAGAACGAAATCATTTATAGAGACACTAAAAACTAGGGAGCTTGGTTTAGTTGTTATTAAGCTGAGATGAAGAGACTCTTTTGAAGGAAAATTAATGGAAAGTACAAAGAAACTGTAACCACAGTATTGGTTACACATCATAAAAATACTAAATTATATATAGCAATGAAAATGAGAACCACAGAGCTTTCTAGGTCAATGTCCCTGGAGTTTATCCAGCACAAATGAAGTAGGAGGACTATTTTCTTGTGACTGAAATTATAAAAAAAAAAAAAAAAAGCTCTTCAAGATGTATTTCTTCTTCTACTTTCTATATACAAAATGTTGCGGCAGTTTGCTCAAGAAGCATTGCTCATCTTGCTCTATTCCCAGAAGCCAAAGACATGAGTCAATTTGGAATAAGGATTTGCATAAACAGACAGGCATCATGACTCTTTAAACTAGATCATTCATATTGAGTGAAATAAACTCGTCTTTACTCAGAGATGTCACGTTGTGATTTATTTCCCAATTTCCGCTGCTGTCAGCAGGCTGTAACAATCAGGGCACGTGGCACACATGTCCTGCATACCCATGGGTCCTCTGTTTCTAAGAAATGCGGTAACTGAGTGTTGAGGAAGGACACAGCATGACCGGTCCAGCCTGGCCGATGCAGATAGCAAAGGAGATATTCCTGCCTACTTCAGGAGCTCAGTTCTTGTGTCCCAGTGAAAAAATGTAAACACAAAAAGTCAAGCCAGGAAATTTTATTACATGAAAGTGCACGGACAGGAAAGTAAGGTTCAAGCAAAGAGCACTGGAGAGAGGGAGAGTGGGTTGTCTCCAAGCAGAGAATGAATTCATCACTGTCTGGTGTTTGGCAGGAGAAGTGGGACTCACTTTCTGCAGTTTTCACCAAATAGATATTTAATTTTTTCACTTCAGACAGGGCAGTTTTTGACCTTAGTGGGTCTTTTCCAGAACTGTCGTGGTGACCTCCCACTCAGGGGCTCCATCCTTAACTCAATTCTTTGTTCAAGCCTGTGCTGATGTCAATGACCAGCAACCTTCATCTGAGGGCACCTGCACTATTAATGAAATTTCCCTTCTGGAATAAGACAAGAAACCTATGGCCACACCAGACTTCCTTAACATGACTCCCAAAGCGCAAGAAATAGAAGCAGGAATCAATGATTGGGATAGAGTCAAACTAAAAAGCTTTTTCTCAACAAAGGAAACAATCAGCAATGTGAAGAGAGAGCCTTCAGAGTGGGAGAAAATCTTTGCCACACACACTTCAGATAGAGCACTAATCTCCAGAATCTACAAAGTGCTCAAAAATCTTTACACCAAGAACACTAATAACCCAATCAATAAATGGGCCAAGGAAATGAACAGACACTTTACAGAGGAAGATCTACA
>JAJEJO010000174.1:387794-453994 GCA_020662805.1 Glaucomys volans | reverse complement strand
TCTCTCTCTCTCTCTCTCTCTCTCTCTCTCTCTCTCTCTCACACACACACACACACACACACACACACCATGCTGAAAGCCCAGCCTTGCAGATCCCACTAGGAAGTAAGGGCGTCCTATGATTCTCTGAGTAGCTTGGAGAGAATTGGAGAGAGGCCAGCGGCCCGCGGAGGCCGCGGAGAGCCCCGGTGTCCTCCGGGGAGCGCCCCGAGGTCTCCCGGGCTTTTCCTCGCCTGGGGCAGGCGACGCGGCTCCCCGTGGCCCGGCGCGGCCGCCGTAGAGTCCCCGTTGCCATGGCTCCCGGTTCCCGCCTGACGCGCAGAGCGGTGGCTGGCTAGAGCCGAGCGAGTCCTGGGGTCCGGGTCGGGCTTCCCGGGCCGGCGAACCCGACAGGCGCCATGGGCCGGAGTAAGCGACCCCTGCCGCCCTCCCCGCCCTGCGCAGCCCGTGCCGGTCCCGCCGCGCCGGCCGGTCCCAGGAGCCCAGGTTTCCAGTCCTCCGAACCCGACAGGCGGGAGGGGCAGAGGGTTGGCCGGACCCAGGGCCGCGGCCGCGCGGGTTCGGCTTCAGCGCCCGGTCGGGGCCCGCGCCGCCTCGCCCAGCAGCGGGGGCCCGAGCAGGTCCCGCACGGCGTGCGCGGTGGAGGGCGCGGACTCCGAGCCCGGCGTAGGCCAGCCCTCCGCCCTCCGGGGCGACTTTGAGCCAGGCACTTCCCCTGGGGCCCCAGCCTCCTCATCTCCGAAATGAAGTAGTATTGGACAGACGCAGTAAATGTAAAGTGCTGTGAATATTCTGAGTCCGCAAGGTGATGGGATGAGCAGTTTTTTTTTTTATTTTAGATTGAACCATTCTGATCATCAACACGCTTTTGATCCCACAAATGGCAATTTTGTGTATCTCTACCTAATTTATCACTTGCCATTGTGAAAGTGTTATAATTAATATTCTTTATTTAAGAGATGATGGTAAATAATGGGGTCTCTGCCCTGGAGTTGCTACAGCCTGGAGCTAAATGATGGGGTCTCTACAGCCTGGTGGGGAGCAGGGCAGAGGAGGTGGGGGGAGGAGTCTGTAAATGTTAAGATCACATTCCTAACAGTCACCAATAGATATTTCCTTTGAGAACTTCATCCCCACCTTTGGTGGGTCCCACATATTTTGTTTGTTTTTTTCTTCCTAATCAACATTTTTTTTTTTCTTTGTGGATTATCCTTTGCTCTTTCTCTGAATCTCACCCACTTTCATTTGTTACATGGTTAACTTAGCAGATTTACAGCTCTGCTCCGAGTCATTCATTGAGGATCCGTTGGTGAACAATTCAGGTTGGCCACCTTGGTACAGGGAGAAGGCAAACAGTCACAGATGGAGGGGTTGCGGTCTGCTGGGAGAGGGGTTCCTGAGCCCTGAGAGGGCACATAGGGACCCTGACTCCCAGGTAGGTGGAGACTTCTCCCAGGAAAAGGAAACAGTGTTGCCTGGAAAGGAAACAGTGGAAGCTTGGAAACGTGAGAACAAGGCCTCTTGATGGCCATTGGGGGAGCCCAGGTGAGGAATAGGAAATAATAATAATAAAAAAAAAAATGGAGGGCAGAGACAATGGAAGCCCCCAGAAAAAGGTGGGTGGGACTCTGGTCACACAGGTTTTGGATATTATACTGAGAATGCAGAAATCCGCAGGATTTAAAATTCACAAAAGAGCTGTGGGGAAACCAAAGGGTTTGTTCCTGGACATGACTTGGCCCCATAGAAGTTCAGGTGGCAGAGATGCTCTGAACCCAAGTCCTGGCAGCAGGACAAATGACAACTTCTCTTATGAGCACCCCTCTGTGTGCCAGGCCTGCTTCAGATGTTTCACACGTGTTCTCTCAAGGATGCCCTCTGGACCTTGCACTGCACCACACTGCCCCAACCAGGGCAGATGGACGGATTTGAGAGGTTCTGCTGCTCCACTGCAATTCCTCTGGAATATTCCATCTCCCTCATACTTCCCTATAAATGGCCTCTGTCTCATGCTAACACTTCTTCCACTTTCTGGAAGGGTTGGGATGTACAGCATATTATTTTTCCTTGAATTTGTGGTGGTGCGTATCAGTGGAGGCAAATGCCACAGTTTTCTTTGTGGGAAGGTTTAAAGTGCATATCTGATTCCTTTAGAAGATAGAGGTTCCTTCAGCTCACACTGTCTTCCTGGGTGAGCTTTGGTAGGATTTACCCACTTAGTGTAAGTTCTTGAATTTTTCACACAAAATCATTTATATTATTCCCTTATTGTTCTCTTAATATCTGTACGATAGATATCACTTTTCTCACTCTTAATATTGGCAATTTGTATCTTATCTCTTTTTACTGATAAGTCTGGACAGAATTTCACTAATTTTATTTTCTTAAATCTTGATATTTATTGACTTTTTGGCTATTTTTTGGCTTTCCATCTTATTAATTGCTATTATAATCTTTATTATTTACTTTCTTCTGCTTATTCTAGTTTTAATTTGTTCTTTTTCTGGTTTCTCGAAGTGGAAGCTGACGTTCGTGATCTTTCTTGTTTCTTACTCGAGGCATTTAGTGCTATAAATTTGTAGCTGTATCCCATAAATTTTGATATACTGCTTTTTCCATTTTTCATTTTGTTCAAAATGCTAATCTCCCTTTTGATTTCCTGATGTCCAGTGTTTAAAAAAAAATTACTTTCATACATTTTGTCTGGATTTTAAGGTATTTTCAGCTGTGAGAGTAAATCCTATCCTATAACTCCATCATATCTGAAGCTAAATTCTCTGCTGCCCTTACAGTAGTGTCCAGTCTTGTTCCTATGCTTTTTCCATCCTCTGGTTCCAAAATGAAAACCTCATCATGTGCTACCATTGCAGTCCTCTGGTTTTTACATTTAGTTTTAATAGACAATTAGCATCTCAGCCTTTCATGACCAATTGTGTGTAGCATCAACTGCCCAGTACCAGTTGTCTATTGTTTCCCCATGTTTCTCTAATGTCTGCTGTATCACATCAGTGCATTCCCTCCAGCTGCTGTCTCATCTCTTTTCAACACCAAAGTCTCGATGATTACATAGCTACTTCAGGCTGGGGACTGTGTTCCACAGACCACGGGTAATGGTGTCCGTATTGCCATTCCCATTGCATGTGATCTAACTCCAGATCCCCAGCTTAGCTAGCAACTGCTTTCATGGACCTCTTTTGGTGTCAACTATTCCAGGAAGCAGACTTTTAGATGGAGGTTAGCATGCAGGAGGTCTGTGAGGTGGTGCTCTTGGGGAAGCTGGGCAGGGATGTCCCTTAAGGAAGGCCTCAGCTAACCAACCCCAGGAGCTCTAAGCTCAGAATGGACCTGCTGACTTGTCCAAGTTGTGAGGAAGGGCTGGTCTTTTACAACCACACATCATCCAACCATTGAATTGGGCTCTCCTGGAAAAGGATGTGACCTTGGCGGAGGTAGGTTTCTTCAGCTGAGGGCTGACTGCTGGTGGAGCTCCCATCAGCTAGAGGAATGAGTCAGTTCTGAAGGGGAGAATGGGCAGCAGGTTGTATCATCAAGACAGCCCAGGATACCCTCCTCATTTCTTTGTCTAGCAAACATCCATTCCAATTTCCTGATTTAGTTAGACTTCACCTCCTACAACCCTCTTCTGACCTGTCTCCTCTGACTCAATCTCACTACCCACCCTCCTTTGTATGCATGACTTTTTGTATGCTTCTGTCATCCCCCATAGTATGTTGTGCTTTTTAATAACACCCTGTATGTCATAGCCCCTGAAGGTATCACTGGATCAGGGTATAGTATGAATACTTGTGGTCATGAGGGAAATCCTGAGCCAGTAGGAAAAGATGGAGCAAATATGTAATCCCGTTTTTAAAAGTTTCCATTTAAAAGGGTTTTAAAAAGTTTAGATGCTACAAGAGGGAAACTTCACCTATTTGTAACCCCTTTATATTAAATATCTGTTTCATATGTATATCTGCTATGTCTTCCATGATGTTTGAAAATTCTGCAAAATATGCTGTACCTATATATTGGTTGATTTTATTCTAATCCAATGAAAAATGCTATTTATAAAATATGACTCTTCTCAAGAAGAGTCAATTGGAGTCCTATATTTTGTTATTTGAATTTTTCTAAAATAAGAAAGTGAAGGCAATGTTTCATCTAGTCCTTTGGCACATTCTTTACCATCAAACAGGTATTGTAATACCGTCTCTCTTGAAATAGTCTTATGATGACAGACTAATGCTTCCCAAGAATGTTTAAATTCCTCGAATGATCTCACATAAGTGCAGTGCTGCGTTATGTGGAGTAGGAATTTCTAAAGGTGACAGTGAATGTTTGGTTTAGCTTAATATGTAAAACTGCAAAATGCTTTCCCATTTAAAGGTGTGAAACACTATAATCTCCATGCACCATGTAGATATTTTGCAGATTTCTTCTTGGGGACTCTGGTTTTCGCAGTGATGTTTGCCATTACAGGTGAAATGGTGCTGGGTAACAATTCCTGAGTGCTGTAAAGCCATATGCCACACAGCACTTTGCTTATTATCAAAGAGTTCAGAAAAGGGCCACTGAGAGGTTACATACCATCGTGGCTCTTCCTTCTGCTGTGCTTCTCCACTTTTCAGGTCTATCTGAATTGTGTGTAATTGCTGCTGCTGGGCAACCTGCCCTCCTCTCCTTGGTGCTTGAACTAGTTATCCATGCTCTGGGATATCCTCACCCCACCCCTTTAAACTCGTAGTGATTTTTATCATCCTAAATCTCATGGTTAGGAGACAGAGATGAACACAATTCCTTTCTAATATCTGCATGCTTCTGAGAGGAAAGATTTGATCATTGCATGCAAAGATTAGTTTTACATACATAATAGCATGATCAAAAGAGTTTCTTAAATTTTGAGAGATGTAGCAAGAAAATATGGAAGGATATTTATTTGATACCAGTATGAACTTTATCAGCCCTGTAAGTCTTGAGAATTGACAAGATTGGCAAAGTCTTAAGAGTATAGAGCTAGGGAAGCCTGTGATTGACACCTTGAGTGGATCCCAAGAGCCAAGAAGGCTGTGCGGGTGCCCATATGTCCATTCAAGGTCAGAGACCAGGTGATGCTTAATATGCCACCAGAGTTCCCCCAAACACATTTGACCCAACCATGGATGGCAGCTCTTTTGGAGTTCAAGTGAGGAAGGTTACATTTTCAATATGGATGCCAAACTTGAGCCTCCATCAGGATATGGTGCCAGAATACAAGGAAAGCCCATGTGCCAAGTTAGAAATAAAACTGCTAAATAAAGCCTATCTTTCTCTCTTGGGAAGCATGCCATCATAATAACCCAAAAGGCTACATTTAATTTAAGCTTCTCAGACTACTTGAAGTTGGCCTGGGGAGAGACGGACCTCTGGTCTACTCCTCACTTCTCTTCCCACCCCTGGCAGTATCCAGGCCCCATGCTCACATGTGATGGTGGGTTCTGTAGCTACGTACCATTACACACTGGGGGTCTGATTAGTGAGTAACTCCAGCTTTTCATTAAGATTGTTCAGATAATATTGGTTGTGCCATTTCAAACCCTTAACCCACACTACATCCTTGTAAAGAGAATTTTTGTAGATAAATTTCAGATAGAGAATTCATTTTAAATGCATAGTAACTTTATCATATTCTCAAATTGACTGTGCCCATTTACTCTGTCAGTTGATAAAGCCGTTAGAACTAACTTGGTGTATAGTTTTAATACCTTTCAGATTTGGTTTTCAGGAAGTTTTGTTTTTGCTCCACCCCCCACCCCCCTTAAATAGAGCAGAATGTGTAAGTTGCCTTACAAAATAGTAGTGGCATTTCAGCGACATTACGGTGCAGCTAACAGTAGGGGTCTCAGAAAGCCAGGGCTGGTGGGGCTCCCCTTCAGCCTCCGTTGCAGCCAGAGTCCCGTCCCAGGACCAGGTTTGCAGCCTCTCTGCCTGTCAGTGGAGCCAAAGCCTGGCACAGCTGGAACATTCCTTACTTGGGGTATTTTAATCTCAGTACCTCTATAGTGCCCTTGTCTTTTTTTCTAAATAACTGTCACTGCAACACCCTCTTTACTACCATGGGAAGTAGCTAAGTACAGCTAACTGCACACAAATGGTTGAGTTCATACATGTTTTTACATTAAAAAAAAATGCCAACTCCACTTTTAAGGATGTGGTATAGCTGTGGGGCAGCCGCAGGCGCTGTGGAGAGCTTGCCTCAGCTAGATGGATCTGTGCCTTCGGGAAGCTGGGGAATCTCGGCAGCCTCTTATTTGCTCATGCTTGAGGTGGCACAGCAGAGCACTTGAGACCACAGGCCTGGTACTGGACTCTGCATTAACACCTGACTGGCACTGACTGCCAAGACTCAGGCCCGTTGCTCAGACTCTCTGTCCTTGGATTCCTCATCTGACCAATGTAAATAAAAACTCCACATACTCACACTTTAATAGATGCAAAGTATTTAGAGTCGTGCCTGGCACCTTGCAACTGACAATGAGTAAGTCTTCATTGTCCCCTAGAATGGGCATGCAATATTCTACCTCGAAAGTGAGGGTTCAACTATAACTTTTTTTCCTGGCACTGGGGATTGAACCCAGGGACACTTTACCCTAAGTCACATTCCCAGCCTTTTTCATTTTTTAAATTTTGAGAAAGGGTCTTGCTAAGTTGCTAAGTTTGGTGGCTTGCCTCGAACTTGAGATCCTCCTGCCTCATCCTTCCCAGCTGCTGAGATGACAGGTGTGCACCTGTAACGTCTTGAATAGAACTAGAAAATGCAGAATTTCTCCATTGTCTTTGACTCTTTGATTTTGGTGCATCTTATACAGATGATCCATGATTTTATTTGTGGTTCCAGCAGTGGAGCATGGTATGGTTCTCCAGCCTCTTGGTGACTTTGTTATCATATTCTTGACCTTCCTAGTCTGGGAAGCCCCACGCTATACATCCTTCTTGCTAGGGAGTGGGCACTAACATCTCTGCTCCTACTGCGAGCAGCTTTTTATTTCTCCTGAAAGCAAAATAAGTATCACTTACTTTGTAAGATTACAACCTAAGACTTGGGTGTTCTTTTCCTTTCCCTGAAGCTGTACTTAAATTAATAAGTATTGATTAAATGAATGAGTGAGTGGCCCCTCCTTATTGAACATTGGGAGATATTCTCCTGTTTTCATCCACTGTCAGCCAGACTGTCTCTGGGCGGAACTTGTTCTGATCGGTTAGTGGATCTCATCTGGTCTGACATGATACCACAATCCCACAATGCTGTCCATGGCAGCATTGTGGTAGTCATAAGTTGTCAACTCTGTCTTCATCCACACAGCAAAAGATACACAGACCCACACATGCAAACACAAATATGACACCACACAATAAGGCCCCATCACATCTCTTTCTTCCCTCTAACTCATATCAGGGCATCACAGGAACTCCAGGAGGAGGCATCACTATCACTTTTCTGATCTCATTCCTTTTGAAAATCACTTGGGCCTGGCAAATAGACATTTAACAGCAAAGAAAAATAATGCATTAAGAACATAATAGCCCGATGACGAACAATGGGGATGGAAATGTAGTATGCAACAAATTTTCTTTCAGTCACAGAAGATCTCATTAGGCGGAATGCTGAACACAATGACTGTGTAATTTTTTCCCTGGAGGAACTCTCCTTGCATCAGCAAGAAATAGAAAAGCTGGAACATATTGACAAATGGTGCCGGGATTTAAAAATTCTCTATCTTCAAAATAACCTCATTGGAAAAATTGGTAAGTTTCAATACTTTCTTCTAATGATGTTTTAACATTTTGAATGGGCGAATTCTAGAAAATGCAGTGTTATTCTTAGAGGAAGCAGTAACTGAAAAAGAACAACGTGGGCATTAGGCATAGCCATCTCTCGGGAGACGTGTGTTGAATGTTTGCCTGAACCTTTCCACGTGTAGTTAGTCTTGTTGCCTGAGAGAGTCTCCCATTAAGATGCTGGGAGGTGAGTTAAATGCAAGGAGCACATTAGTTGACCTGACTTTTTAAAAAAGTTTGCAAGGGAGGGAGATATAACTCAGGCATTTTGTGTTACTTTGGGAAGTCAAAAGGATTATGTGGGACTTGATAGATCCTAGTTAGGTTACCACAGACTGCGATGGCCAACTCTGCCATGTTGTATGTGTGCAAGACTCAGTATTGGGCATTAATAGGGTTCTAGTTTGGAATGAAAATGAGAGGTAAATGCAGGGTTAGGTCTCTGAAAATCAAACATTAGCATTACAACTAATGAAGCTTTTGGAAGAATGTGACTGGCTTAGACTTGCAGCCACATAGGGTTGCTAATACAGCCCCCGAAATAAGCTTATCTATCCTGTCACATGCAGGACTGGCAACCACAACTTTCCCTTATCCACATGTGCCCTTGACTTATGGCAAGAGGGGGTTGGGACATGTGCTCTCTGCAGACAAAGATTCCAGGAGTCAGGAAAGCGTGGGACTGAACATGCCCAGTTGCTTCTTCCAATTTACCCATCAGATAAATGGGCTCTTCCCCCACCAGTACTGCTACCCTATCTCCATGACAATGGATTAAGGGGCAGAGAGGAGAGGGCTGTGGGGTCACCCTAATGGAGATCTGGCTGCATGGAAACATGTTGAGTGTTGACAGCGCTTTTGGTGGTAAAAGCAAGCACAGGCTCTGGATCAGGTAGACCTGACTCTGAACCCTGCCTCTGCCACTCAGCTGTGTGAATTGGACAAATCAGGTAGTGATGTAGTTGTGTCATCTATGAAACTGGGCTAATAATACCCAACATACCGATGGGTGTGGGGATGACATGAATGATGTGTGTCATGCCAGGCTCACCATGCGCACGCACTCTAAGATGAAAACTACTGTGCTGTGCCACTGCTTGCTGCTCTGCAGGGGGACATTACCCCAGGGGTCCCTGGCCAGCCCAGTGAAGGCAGAGCAGAGGGAGGAACGGGTGGACTTGGAGGAAAAGGGCTGGAGTTGGTTGAGGCAGAGAGAGTACTCACCCTTGCTCTGCAGGGGAGCCCAGAGGTCAGCCTTCAAGTTCATAGTTAACTTTCAGTGGTGACCTGCAGTTACATTTTCAGTTTTCAGAGATGTGTGTGTGTGTGTGTGTGTGTGTGTGTGTGTGTCATGGTGAGTGTTACTGACATCTGCAGGGGAGAGACCAGGGACACTGTGAACCATCACACCATGCCCAGGGCAGCTTCCCACAAGAAAGAATTTCCAGTCCAAGATGTGAGCAGTGCTGAGGTCGAGAAACCCCATGGATGATTGAAGATGGGGTCTGGGATTGTAAAAAACCTAGATTTGCATCATTTTTGGAAGATTTACTAAAACTCTCTATGTTTCTTCAGATAATTATTTTTGGCATCTTTTATTTTGCCAGAAATTAGAAACTCTGGCACATTGTTCAATTAAAAAGACTTTTACAGAACACCACCAGTTTTTCTGCACGGGCTGTTGAAGATCGGTCCTAATTGTACACATCTAAAAGAGTTCCTGAATTTTAATCTCCACAGCTGGGTCCATCACAATCACTAATTAGTAGCATAGTATTTCATGCCTTTTCAGAGCTGTGAGAAAGCTTAATTTTTTGCTTCCAAAGTCTTCTTAAATTAAACACTCTTTTAAATCCTAATAATGGGATTTTCAGTGTGGCTCCACCCACAGGCATTTAAGCGCTTATTTAGCAAGTGCAACTCCTTCTCTAGGATTCAAATCTTGTGCCTTTGGGGTAGAAGTTTGTGGAAGGGTTTCTTTCCTAGAGCTCTGCTCCTAACTGAGAGATGCAGATGGGCTGTGGAGGAAGCGCTCCGTGGTGTTGATCCAGTGTGAGCTGAGGACCATCTGGGGTCCCTTTGAAGTGCAGAACCTGTGGGGGCAGCTCCAGTACGCGATTTCTCAGCAGGTTCC
Organism: Glaucomys volans; assembly: GCA_020662805.1. Classification (NCBI taxonomy): domain Eukaryota; kingdom Metazoa; phylum Chordata; class Mammalia; order Rodentia; family Sciuridae; genus Glaucomys; species Glaucomys volans. Next base: position 444,045 of record JAJEJO010000174.1, on the reverse strand, counting down.
CTATGGGCCTCATAAAGCCCGGGGTCTGCAGAGCTTCTTCCACCTGAAAGGAACGTGTCCCCCTCCAAGTTCATGTTCTACTGTGCAGTTGGTGATAACTGCTTTTCCACATTAGGGCTAAAACTCTCAGACCCCTCTTCCCACTTCCTGAGAGGGTCTTATCATTTTCCCTAATAGTCAGTCTCTCTCTTTCTCTCTTTCTCTCTGTCTCTCTCTTTCTCTCTTTCTCTCTCTTTTACTCCTAACCACCCTGTCCCCTTGGTTTCTGATGAGTTAATTGAGGAAGTTCCTTTCAGGGACTCTGCAGCAGGTGGAGGGCTATACATAGGGCAAAGATAAAGGAGGGAAGGGACGTCTTGGGCCGGGTGCTTCAGTGTGGGCCGGCCTGGCTCTTTTAACAAGGGTAACACTGAGTATTTTTGTTCAGGATGCAGCTAGACGTTCTGTCTATCATAATTCTTGGCACGTAGAAACCTCCAAATCTGTGACTATTGAATGCTCAGTGTTGGTAGGGAGCTTTTTGTAAACATTAGTATTACTTAAATAATTGCAGAGAGAAACTTTATCCTCATATCCTCATTTAAAAACATGAGTACACTGAGGCCCCAATTACTGAAGGTTGCTCTCAGGTCTAAGGGAACAAATACATGGTGTGTTATAAATTTTTATATGAGCTGTTAATGATGAGGGTGATGATTATAAATCATCATGTTGGATTTTCATAATAGCCCTGAGAAATGGGCAGAAAAGATATTATTTAAGTGAGGCTGTCCCAAAGTCACATTCCTTAGCAGGAATTTCATCTTTCATGTCATCTTAGAAAGAACTGTTCTTTTAAGGCACACTGTAGTGATTTAGTGCCAAGCTCCAGAGTCAAATTTCCTGGTTGTAACATGTAACCTTGGATGGGTGGATTAATTCTCTGTACCTCCGGTGTTCTCATTTGTATAAAAGAGACAGCAATAGATTCTACCTCACAGGGTTGTTATGAGGATAGATAACATATGCAAAGTGCTTACAGCATTGAGTGACACGGTGCAGGCACTCGGCAGGGCCAGCTCCATCTTCTGATCAGCTGTTTTTAAAAGGCCCCATCCTACCACGGTACCTTGGCTTGTTTCTACTTCTTGTTTTGTCTATGTGGTCATTCAGATTTTTAGAAAAGATAGTCCTGTACCAGGATGACTTGGGCTTTAAGTGAAGGAAACCTAATTCAGTGTGACTTAGCAGTGAGGAAATCTGGTATTTTACAGCATGATTTTAATAGCCATAATAATAATAATCCATCAAGTTTATGATTTTCATAATAAATTATGTAAAATGTTTTATTTTGAAAGTTAATTACATTTTTAATTATATTTCAGAAAATGTTAGCAAACTCAAGAAACTTGAATATTTGAATTTAGCTTTAAACAACATTGAAAAAATTGAAAATTTGGAAGGTAAGAATTTCCTTCTTTTATTTTATTACAAGTTAGATTAAGATTTTTAAATTAGTGTTAAAGAATAATACAATGAGCTATAAGTATACTATTAAACTGACATCTTATATAAACCTTATATTTGCTATTCTTGCAAAACTTCAAACAGCATATAAATTCAAACCTGGGACTCCATTCCCCTTCCCAGCCTGGTGTGTCCAGAGGGAGTGGAGGGTGCACTGGTGAGTAGCAGCTGGTGGGCTTCATTTTGCTTTCTATCACTGGGGTCCTACTGTTTTGGAAATGGGTCTCTTTGGTGTCATTCCCTTGCTCTTGTCTTCAGGCAAGGGGACTGGGCTGGATGACTACAGATGCCTTGTCTAACCACTTGCCCACAGTGGACATTAGGGGGCTTTCAGCATTTGGCTGTGAGAAGCCTGGCTGCAGTGAGCATCCTCCTGCATTTCACTTCATGTTCACATGCACCGGTTTTTTTCAAGGATTTTATTTAGAACTGGAATTCCTGGTTTTAAAAATGCATATTTTGAAATATGCTGCCAGATTTTTCTCCCTCTAGAGTGCACCGACTTATACTTGTCCCTGGTCGTCTGTGCAAGTGCCCACTTCTCCCCAACTTCACTAATGCTTTCTCCAAATGGTATATTTTTAGGACAAGAATACAATGTTGTCTAATGATTGTTTTATTTTGCATCTCACTTCCTATTATTGAGCTTACCTAGAAACTTCCAGATGCTCACTGAGCGTATTTCTTCGAGTATGGATTTGATGATGTTTTGGATCTCTGGCCACCTTTTCTCTTACTTTGTCCTTTTCTCCAATGTGCATTCCAGATGTTAATCCTTTGTCATATATGTTACAAATATTTTCTCTTGGTCTCCTGCTTTTCTTTTATTAAAGTTATGATGCTGGTTTGTAGAAGTCTTACTTTTAGTATCTTTTCATTTATGGTGCCTGAGTATAGAATTTCATATTAAGTTCTAATTTTAATGATTTTATTGTTTATAGTTAATCTCTCCATCTTAAATTCATCATTTAAAAATGAATCAAAATGTACTTTTCCCCTCAATGTCTCATAATTGAAATATATGGACTGTTTTTTAAAAAAACAGTTTGAGATAATCCACATGCTGTCAATTCGCCATTTTAAACAGAGAGCAGTGGTTTATAGTGTGCTCAAAGGGTGTGCCCTCATCATCACGGTCCATCTCAGGACCTTTTTCTCACTTAAAGGAGACACCATGTCCACTAGATTCTCTTTCCATTCATCCCTGCCCTAGCCCCTGGCAACTTTGAATCTACTCTCTTTCCCTAGCTTTCCCTCATTCTGAGCATATATAAATATTTATATACACATACATAAATGGGATCACAAAATAATATAGTCTTTTATGTCTAGCTCCTCAAGGTTCCTCCATTACCAGACAAGTTTCAGTGCTGCATTTCTGTTTATGGCTAAATAGGCTAAATAATATTCCACAGTATGGATACACCACATTTTGTTTGCCACTTCCATTAGTTGATGATTACTTAGGTTGCTTCTAGTTTGGGAGGTTATGAAAAAGCTCTATGAACATGCATGTTCAAGTGTCTATGTGAACATGTGTTTTTGATTAATTTGGTATATACCTAGGAATGGAATTGCTAGGTCATGTGCTAATTCTATGCTTAACATTTTGAAGAATGATCGAATTATTTTCCAAAGTGATTTCACTGTTTTACATTCACCCTAGCAATTTGTGGGGGCTCCAGTTGATCCACAGCCTTGCCAGCACTGGTTATTTTCTGTTTTTGTTTTCATTATAGCCATCCTAATGGGTATGAAGTGCTATTTCATTGTGGTTCTCTTTTAGTCAGCTTTTTTCTGCTGCTGAAACAAAAGACCTGAAAAGAACAATTAGCAAAGTTTATTTTGGGACTCATGGTTTCAGAGGTCTTAGTCCATAGATAGCGGCTTCATTACTCTGAGCCTGAGATGAGTGGGAGAGTGTGTTTGAAGAAAGTGGCTCAGGACATCACACCAGGAAGCAGGGAGAGACAGCTCCCCTCACCACACAAAAACTATTTACCCCAAAGGCATTCCCTAGGGATCGACCTCCTCCAGCTACACCCTAACTGCCTACACCCCCCACCAAATTAATCCCTATCAGCAGATTAATGCACTGATTATGTTAAGGCTCTCATCACCCCGTCATTTCGCCATCTAACCCTCCCTGCATTGTCTCACACCTGAGCTTTGGAGGATGCCTCAGCTCTAAACCATAACAGGTTCTGATGTGCATTTCCCTAATGACGAATTATATTGAGCATTTTTAATGCGCTTATTCACATGGTCTGTATTCTGGACCCTGATGGGATACCTGATTGGCAGCTGCAGTCTTCCGCCTGGTGGGTTCTCTCTTCAGCTATCTTGATGGCATCCTTTGATGCACAGTCACCTTATGCTTTTCCTTTCTTGAGATGTCTTTGGTTCTACTGTCAGGATAGGATCATATGAACCTTATAGAATGAACTGGAAAAATGTTTCTTCTATTTTTATTTTATTGATCGAGTTTGTGAAAGATTGGTGTTAATTTTTTACATTTGGTAGAATACACTGGGAAGCCTTCTTGGTCCTAGGTAGAAAGATCCTTTTTTCAGTTCCCTCCCCCCTCCCTCCCTCCTTCCCCCCCCCCCCCCTCTCTTCCTTCTTCCCTCCCTTCCTCCCTCCCTCCTTCTCCCTGCCCCTCTCTTTCCCTTTTGCTATGCTTGCAATTAAACCCATGGCCTTTGGGCATGCTAGGCAAATGCTCTACTACTAAGCTACATCCCCAACCCCTGTGTAGAAAGAATTTTGATGACTGATTTAATTTCTTCAACTTGTTATAGACCTGCTTAAATGTTCTTTTCTTCTTGAGTCTGCTTTGATAGTTTATTTCTTCCTAAGATTTATCCATGTCACTTAGGTTATCTCATTCATCAGCATACAATTTTTTCTAACTATTCTCTTATATTCCTTTTTATTTCTGTATGATCAGTAGTAGTGTCCCCATTTTGACTCCTGATTTTCAAGTTTGAATTTTCTTTTTTCCTTCGTCAATATAACTCGAGGTTTGTCAATTTAATTGATGTTTCCAAAGAACAATCGTTTTTGACTTTGCTGATTTTCTGTTTTATATTCTCTATTTTGTTTGTTTTCTAATTTTTATTGCCTCTTTTCTACTTTTTGCTTTTATTTTCTCTTTATTTACTTATTAAATAAAGGGAAGGTTAGGTTATTGATTCAATAGTTCTTTTTTTCTGTGTAGTCGTTTCAAACTGTGATTTCCTTTTGAGCACTGCTTTTCTTATATACATTAAATTTTGGTATGTTGTGTTTTTAGTTAATCTCAGAGTATTTACTGATTTCCCTTGTGGTTTCTTCCCTGTTTCATTGCTTATATTATTTAATTTCCACATATTTGTGAATTTTCCAAATTATTTTCTTTTATTGATTTCTAGTTTCATTCCATGGGGCTCAGAAAGTATACTTTATGTGATCTTAAATTAATTGAGACTTCTTTTACAGCTTAACATTCTGTCTACTTTAGAGGATGTTTCCTGTACACTTGGAAAGAATGTTTATTATGCTTTTCTTGGGTGGAATGTTCTAGTAATGCTTATTAGGTACAGTTTGTTTGTTTGTTAATTTTATCTTCTTTTTATTTTTTGAAAGTGATGTTATACTTGTTCTGTTTGTTAGTAAAAGCAGGTTTTTGAGTTCTCTTATTGTTTATTTTCTCTGTCAGTTCCGTCAGCTTTTGCTTCATGTATTTTGGGTCTCTGCCTTTATGAACATATACACTCTTTGTTGTGTCTTCATGATGAATTGATCTTTTGTCATTGTAAAATGTCTTTCATTATTGCTAATAATAATTTTTGCCTTAAAGTCTATTTTGTCTGAAATTAGTAATCCCTCCAGCTCTTCTTCTATTTTGTTTTCTTTTTTTGGTTTCTATTTTCTTGATATGACTTTTTATATCCTTTAACATTACAACTATTTGTGTCTTTGAGTAGTGTGTCACTTTGGCATATTGATGGATCATGTTTTTATTTTTAACCCATCTTGTCAATCTTTGTCTTTTAAATGAAGAGTTTTATCCATTTACATGTAATGCAATTAGCAATAAGGTAGAAATTATATCTGCACTTTGCTATTTATTTTTTATGTATTTATCTGTTTTCTTCCTCTATTTCTGTATTACTGTCTTCCTTTTTATTAGTTTCTATTTTACTGTTTTAATTCCCTTTTTGTTTCTTTGACTGATTGAGTCATTTTCTTAGTGATGCCCTGAGAATTACAGTTAACATCTTGATTTATGATGTTTACATCAATCTCAACTGAATTTCAATTGCTTCTATGTAAGTGTTTCTCATGTTCCTCATTTACACTGTTATTGTCACAAATTGTATCTTTATACATTATGTCTATCAACATAGATTTATAATTAACTCTTCTGTTGTCATTTTTAAAAATAAGTTGGGAGAAAAAATAGATACGAAGAAAAAATATTTTATTGCCTTTTATGTTTACCTATGTAATTACCATTATTGAGGGACCTTTCTTTTAAGATTTGAATTTGAGGATTTAATGCCATGGGGGAACATGATACATATATTTTTAAAGTTCAGTGGGAAATATTTTTAAAGTTCAGTGGGGAAGAAATTACAGACACCTTTATTTCAATAAATCCAACTCTTCTTCTATATTATCTTTAGTCATGGTGGCTATATCAGTGTGCTGATACTTTCTTCTACCTCTGAAAGCTTCTTTAGGATTTGTTGACCTTGACCTCATCAAATTTCAGACATAGATTCAGATTCCTGACTATTTTGTTGGTAGGTGATTGGGAAGGAATGGAGCTTTGGTCTTTAAAGTCCTGTTATGTCACTTAGTTTAACTGCTATTCCACAATGCTTGCTTTGCCCTGTCCACTCTTTCAGAATTCCAGCTCTGTTATGGCAGTGGGGTGTGTTTGATAGAGTTCCCTGACAATCTTGTCATCAACTCCCCAGCTCAGGCCCTGAAGTCCATTGCTCCAATGACTCTTGTTCATGAGGCTCTCATTTTTTGTGGATATTCCAGAATTTGGAAATGACAGCTTAGATGTGATCCCACCATGTTTTTTGGACTGAACACTCAAAAATGCCTCCAGCTGGCTGAAATCCATATCTGCAGATTCAGAAGGCTTCAGAATTCCTCCCTAGTGGCACTTGCAGATAGAATGGACTCAGGAGCAGCTCCTTTATGGTGCGAAGGTGCCCACTGCGGTGTCTTAGGCCAGGCCACTGAGCAGCCCACCCAGGGGCTTGCACCCCCAAGCTCCTGCCATGGCCTGGGAAGGCCCTGCCCCCTATGGCTGAGCCAGGCCCAATCTTATTTGTTTCACATGAATTTGAGTTACTTCCTTGTATGGGTTTGTTTCAGCTGAAAAATACCCTGTAGGATTACTTACAGTGTAGATCTGGTTGTGACAAATGATCTGGTTTGACTTATACATGTTTTTATTCTTTCACTTATTACTCTCATCATCATCATCATCATCATCATCATCATCATCATCATCATTTTTGGTACTTGATATAGAACTCAGGGGCACTTATTATTGAGCTACATCCCCAGTACTTTTTTTTTATTTACTTATTTTTTTTGAGACAGGTTCTCACTAAGTTGCTGAGAGTGACCTTGAACTTGTAATCCTCCTGTCTCAACCTCCTGAGGAAGTTGGTATTACAAGTGCCACCATGCCCAGCTGTTTTTCAATTTTGAAAGATGGTTTTCCCAAATGTAAAATTCTTGATTAACATAACATTTTCCTCCTTCACTCCCCTTTATCTTTCTCTCTCTCTCTCTAATTATCTGATAACTTTCTGTTCTCTGTTTTCTTTGATTTCCCTTAGAATTTATTTTAATTGGGTTTTGATTGTATTGGATTGAACTTTCATGTCTTTTAACCTGTATTTCTTATTTAAATCCCTTTGTTTTGTTATCCTTCAGGCTGGGATATTCCACCAATTTAAATTTCAGAATAATTATTTTACATTGATTCCTGTTCATTCTCTAATTCAGTTCTTTCACAGTGGGCTCTTTATTTGGGTCATAATTCCTACTCTTCTGAATTCAGTCCTGTACCCTGGTTGCTGCTTTTTTCTGAGGTTTGTTGTTACTTTATGGATGAGATGGCTTCAAAAAATTTTTTTCTAGGTACTTCTTAGAATTCTTTGTTTTCAATTTCTTCTCTCTTCCTTTGTGGTTTTCTGTTTTATTTGCAGTGTTCAGTTTTGTGCTGTTTTTCTCTTAGTGGTAGCACTTGGTATCGGATTATCATCACAGAGATTGGGGGTGTGAGGTGGCTGGTGTGGGCTGGTGCGGAGGCTCTGTCTGGCCTGGCAGGCTGCAATCTCCGAGTGGGTGGAGCATGCTGACTGGCAGCTTCACTTCAGAGCCAGGGCCTGGAGCAGAGGCAGGCAAGCTGCTCTCCCCACCCAACTCCCATCTGGCAATAGCTACAACTGGGAGGACTTGACTAGGTCATGGTGGGCTTTGTCAATGGCCTGCTAGTGTGCAAAATGGATATGTCAGTGACTATCAAGGTTAAGTGGCAACAAAGAAATAAATATGCATCATCATAGCTTTTAAATTTTAACCCACAAAACCTAGAAAATTGTCATTATGAATCCCTCAAGCACAGCATCAGCGCAAAATCTGAGATGAGTCTTCCTATCTTTGGCTTTTTCTGTCCCAGGAATGAAATCACTGGCTAACAGTACAGCCCTGTCCATGTGTTATCCGTGGACAAAGAGGATGAAAGCCTTTGCTCTATATCCGTGTTTTGTGGCAGTGAGATTTTAATCAAAATGTCAGAGAAATAATTCAAAGTTCCGCTCCAGGCGGGGTTATCCAGGGCTGGTTCTCACAGGGCCTGAGTTTTGTTTTGTGGAGGGATTGTGTATCCACCACTAGAGGGCGGCATGGTCGCTATTCTCCTTTAGAGCGCGGCCGGCTGCAGCCTGCTGTCCACCTCCAGCCTTTACCTGACAGGTGTTCCTCTACCTTCCAGCTCTAAACGGAAGGACTGGCTGCAGAGTACTTCGAAGACATGTTTGATGGGGGTAGAGAAGGAGGGTGCATTTTATCTGGTGTCCAATATGTGCTTTTTATTTAATTTGAAGTGTTTGAGGCGAGAGTGGGGAGACGGGTAGCTGCACTCAGCCTGCCTGCTTGAGTTAATCTCAGTATGATTTTTAAAATAAGTTCTTTTTTTTTTCTTTCTTGGATGCAAAACAGGCTGGTGTCTATTGTTCTTGTTCCTTTTTTCTCTTTTCCCTGTTGAAGAGTCACTAGGGTCAAATCAAGTGTCCTGTTTTTGCATCCTTCCTCCCCACCCCCCACCTGGAAGGAGGGCTGGGGTTGCAGACAGTGCAGCTCCCCCGGCCCCCTCCCCCCGACCTGGGCCAGTCATCCTGGCAGTTGTCCCCAGGGTCACTGGCTGGACCTCTGCTGGACAGGAGACAGGCTGGGACTAACCTGAAAACAGGAGCACTGACTCCAGAGGGCAGGTCCCCTCAAGGTTGGCTGGCTGGGCAAGAAACTGTAGGATGGCGGAAGTGCTCTCATTTCTTAGGTATAGGCCAGGTTGGGGGAAAGTTCAGATTGTTCACTTTGAAGAACACGATGAACATTTGGAGGGTCCTGGGTCCTTCCTCTATAAAATCCAAAATATATGACATATATTTTTATGAAATATATGAAATTTTCACCTTGTTGGAGCCAAATATTAGCCTTTTCTTTTTTGCAAGAAAAGCATTCTTAAAATGTCTTCCAGAGCCTCCCAAAGTAACCGCCTTGCTATGTAACCCACATCTTAAGTCGGACTACCCAGATACTCTTCCACACTTATCAAATCCATCCAGCATTTCTGCCAGTGGGAGGGGCATGCAGCAGAAGTAGACCTGCTTGTGTTTGTGTGCGGCTTTATATTCATTCTTCATAAGTGGCTGAATCCACATTTTTATGATTTAATAACTGAATTTTCAAATGTATTGATGTGTTTTAAATAACTCCATATTTTTTAGTGCTTGAAGTGTTACTAATTACATTTGTTATTATGCGTGAACCTCTCTGAATAGCTCTGTGCAGATCACCTGTGCTTCCAGGAGAGGTGTTGGAGTGGGACCTCTTCCCCCAACTGAAATTTCAAGGGTGGGAGGCAGCCAATTTAAAAACCTATTTCACACATTGTCAGCTACATGTTGAAAGGTATAACTGTTATAGTCCTGCCAATATCTTTTAAAATTTACCTGTATTTTTACTAATTCAGTAGTCTGGTTTTACTTTTCTTTTTCATTTCGTAAGTTTTGAAGATGTGATGTTTTTGAATTTCTATCACCTATGTAGTAAAATCTGAAATATGTAACTTTGTTTTTATTCATTTTAGGTATTAATATTTTTAATAATGATTCTTTGAAAAAGTTAACTGATATATAATACGTATTTGTGGGGTACCATATTATCCTTTTATAGATGAATACATTGTATAATGTTTAAATTAAGGTAAAATTTTCTACCTCCTCAATCTTTACTTTATGATGAAAATGTTCAAAACCCCTTCCATTTTTACAAATGTCCGTATACAGCATGGTGTTATCATCTACAGGCACCCTACACTGCAATAGCCCACTACAAATTCTTTTCCCATCTAACTATAACTTAGCTGTTAATCAACCCTTCTCCATCCCCCCTCCCTTCTCTCCAGCTTCTGCTAACCACCATTCATTCTACCTCCAACTTCTATGGGATCAACTTTTCTAGATTTCATGTGAGTAGGATCACATGGTACTTGTCTTTCTGTGCCTGGCTTATTTCACTTAGCATGGTGACCTCCAGTCCCACCCATGCTGTTGCAAGTGATCAGCTTTCCTCTTTTCTATGGCTGAATAGTATTCCACTGTGTATCAGTACTGTTTTCTTTATGTATTCATTGGACACTTGGGCTGTTTCCATTTCTTGGCTGTTGTGACTGTTACTGCAATAGCCACGGAAGTGCAGATGTCTCTTGGATATGCTGATTTCATTCCTTTCGATATATACCCAGGAATGGCATTGCTGGATTATGTGATCGTTCTATTTTCAATTTTTTTAGTGACCTCCACACTGTTTCAACATTGGCTATAATAATTTACATTCCCACCAACAGTGTGCAAGGTTCCTTTTCCTCTACATTCTCACTGGCATGTATTACTTTTTGTCTTTTTTCATTTATAAAAATTCTGACTGGAGTAGAGTGAGTCAATATCTCACGTAACTTTGATCTGCAACATCTCATGCTTGATGGTGTTGAGTGTCTTTCCAGGTACCCGTTGGCAATTTGGATGTCTTCTTTTGAAAAGTGTTTTATTTAGATCTATTGGCTATTTTTAATTGGATGGTTTGACTTTTGCAATTGAGTCGTTTGAGTTCCTGATATGCTTTGCTCATTAACCCCTGGTGAGAGGTATAGTTTGCCAATGTTTTCTCCCATTCCGTAGGTAGGTTGTCTCTTCGTTCTGTTGTGTGCTTCCTGTGCTGTGTAAATGGTAATATGTTTACCATAGTAAAACAAGGGGAGTTTAAACTCAAAGTGCTATACTGTGATTGAAAAGCAGTCTTTTGGCAATGTCCTCAGACTTCCAAGCCCTGCTCCCCAGAGCTGCCACTCTTAGCTCTGTGTTCCTTCTGCTTCATGTGTCTACAGATGTGCTCATATGGTGTTTGCATCTGTATTTCCAAGTTCTGAGGTCATGTTCCTCTGCTCTTTCTTGACCTTCCAGTTTAAATATCACCTATTGGCTTCCTGGATGTGGAGGATGTAGATTTCGTTCCCTCCCACCCTCCTTGAGGCTCAGTTCCCTTCACCCACCCTCCTCACATATTCATGTCACCTGACCGGACGTCCTAACGAGATGCGGAATCTGTGGAGACTAGTCTTGAACCCCCACTTGGTTGGAAGGGGAGACTGCCCTCACTTCCCTGTGGGTTCTCAGACTTTCTTATCTCACCTTCCTCCCCTCATCTCCAGCTAGTCTGGCCCTCTCTACCACTGTGAATTCCAGGCATGTCCTGCCCAGGCCACCCTCTGTTGGGTGGTGACAACTGTGTTCTGTGTTTTAAGGTGATGATGATGGTGATGATGATGATTTGGCAGTAAATACTGACACTGTCACAGAGGCCCTCAAGTGTACCAGTTCAGAAAGGCTTTTCAACTGAGCAGATCTGAGTTCAGACCCTAAGCCTCCATTCAGGAGTTGGGAGAACATTGGTAATGTTTCAGTTCATTTGTTTTAGAGTTCTGATGATCCATCTCAGCGCCTCCGAGCTTAGAACCTTACCCTCACTCCCTGCGTGCATACACACATGGACAGAAATTTGCGGGTCAGGCATGAGGCAGGCAGGTGGCTGGTGGTCCCCCTTGGATCCCTGGCAGCACCGGAGCAGCTGATGTCAGAGAATCTGCTTCTACGATGGTTTTTGTTACCTGACTGGCGCTGCTTCATGGCCTGTGTCCACACACGTAGATTTTGTTCTTTCATGCTGCCCTCGAGATTTCCGGGGGCTCAGGCTCTCATAGCACCTGAGCTCAAGGTAGGCAGATGTTCCTTGTGGCTTCTGACAGGTCCCAGGTAATGTTCCAGGAGCAGGCCTCCCAGGTGAGCTTCTAGAAGCTCCAGCAGAAGCTGCGAGCTGTGGAATTGTGCCCATCTGAGAGGCCCAGGCCTTCACTGTGGCCCCAGTCCACTGTCAGACAGGTCAGGAGGACTAGGTACCGGGAGGGGGAGAAGGAGTGGATGCCGGCTCTCCATGAGGAGTGGCTGGAGCACCCTAGATGGCAGCCTCTCAGAGCCCGAAGCCCACACTCGGCTATCTGACCTAAATAGGGACAAAAATTACTCTCCCTCCCTCTCCCGCTGCCTTCACTCTCCCTCTCAGGTGAAGTGTTAGGATTAAGGAGTAAGATACTGTTTGTGAAGAGGCTCATGCAGAGTAAGCACTGGATCCATAAAGCTGGTCAGCAGTGTGTGCCCAGAGAGCCCATCTGTGACCTCCGAGGAAACTATGATGACTTTTATCTTTGTTCTGTATCAATTTCATACATTTTCTCTTTTTGTTTATTTATCTACAAAATGTCAAATATAGCTATGTTGCAAATGTTCTGAGACTCGAGTGAGCTGCGCTCTGATTCCCTCCTCATGGTAACGTGCCCGTGTCTCCCTCCCACCTTCCTGCTGCACTGGGCTGGCTGCCTCTCTTCCCACTTCCTTCACATCCGAGGCTTCCCCATGCTCAGAGAAAGCTTTGAAAACCGTCATTTTCAATGTTCTGTAATAGTTTATTGATTACATGAGAGGTTTCTTAACCATTTTTCTAATTGGGCATGTCAATTTCTTTTTTAATTTGTGCTGATTTATTTTTTAGCATTAAAATGTATTTGTCAGGGGCTGGGATATAGCTCAGTTGGTAGAGTGCCTGCCTCGCAAGCACAAGGCCCTGGGTTCAGTCAAGGCCCTGAGTTCAATCCCCAGCACTGCCCCCCCCCAAAAAAAAATGTGTTTGTCAAAACATAAAGTGCAGCTATCATGGTCACCAGGTGGCACTGAAGGAATCTGACATCTGACGTACACTGAGTCTTGCCAATGCCATTATTTTCCCTCTCTTGCTCCATTATCTTTGAAGTTGTATTCCCTTTAGTTCTCACCTGAGCAACTAAGAGTCTCCCTGTTGACTGATCTGCCCCACTTACCCATTTATCCTTTCTCTGTGGCTTTCCTCATTCTTCCCTGACTCCCTCCTTCATTTGCTCCTCCCTTCTTTCTTCCACAAGTATTTCTGAGGCCTCCCTATGCCAAGGAATCTTTTATGTGTTGTAAATAAAGTCACATGCAAAACAATCTCCCAGTCCACAAGGAGCTTTGATTCCAACAGAAGGAGAGAGGTCAAATACTCAAGCAAAAAAAAAAGAAAAAAGAAAAATATCAGATGTAACAGATACCATACAGAGAATTAAAACGGCATAGTGTGTGTGTGAGAGAGTGATGGTCATAAGGAAGTGTGGGCAAGTTACTAGGAAAGGAAAGGCAGTGTCTGCCACATTTTTCTATTGTAATGTCACCACATTTCATGTTTTAATTAATGAGTAACTCGAGGAAGATACTTTGACATTGTGTGTCTGTCTATTCCTCACCATGCTTTCACACATAGCTTTAACATTCATTAATGGCCTGGTAATTCTGTCATTCCTCTTATATTTATTAGATGACATTCCACTTTAAGAAAGAACTTTGCCTTCTCTCCCATTTATTTATTCACTCTTTCATTCATGGTTCCTTTATCAGTATGGACTCATGGATTCTGTTTTTATTCAGTGGATAATATTACTATCATTTTGTTTGCTGATCCAATTGCCCCAGCTGGGCCCAGGGACCCCTTTCAAGCAGGCCCCTCTGTTTGGATGGTTCTCTGAGTTCTTCTTTGCTTCATGGTGTGATAGGATATTTCACCCTTATCTTCTGTTTTCCTGCCTTTTTCAATTTTTCCTTCCTCTTTACTTCCTATATTTTTGAGATAGGTAGATTCAGGAGATTATTTCCATACTCCATGCAAAAGGTGATAAGAACCTGAATTAGAGTATAGGTAAGAAGATTATAGTGGATAGGAAGTGTGTGAGAAGAATTTAGGAGTTAAGATTGGTGGGGTTTGGCTGAGGACATGAAGGGGTTGAGAGAATCATTTTTTAAGTTCATGACTAGACCTTTGGTGTCAGACTCACATCTGACACAAAATTGGTAATGACACTGATAGAATTTAGACCTAGAGAAACTGTACTGAGGACTGGAGAGTGAGAAGAAATGTGGGGAGTTCTGTTTTGAATGTGTTGCATGTGATGTCTGACCCGCATTCGGAAACAGGAATACGACATTCACTTGGAAGGTGAATGGAGGGTAAAGATGGAGTTACGTGTGGGAGTCATCGGAACCTGGGATTAGTTAATCCAGTGACCTTCACTGTTGTCATCAGGAAGATAATGAAAGAATATCGGCTCAACGGTAGAATTGAGATGGAGAAGTCCATACCAGAGGTGGAAAAGAGAAGATCGCAGTATGAGGAGAACAGGAAGTAGTGTCAGTGTTACCAAGACAATTGAGAGGGTTAAGAGAGAATCTGTGGTTGTTTTAGTCATATTTTTCACTATTGTGACTAAAAGGGTCTGACTAGCACAGTTACAGAGGAGGAAAGGTTTATTTGAGGACTCACGGTCTCAGAAGTCTTAATCCATAGAAGGCCAGCTCCATTCCTTGGGGTTTGAGGTGAGGCTGAGCATCATGGTGGGATAGTGTGGTGGAGGGACGCAGTTCACATCATGGTGATCAGGAAGCAGAGAGAGACTCCACTCTCCAGATCAAAATACGTACCCCAGAGCCACGCCCCCAATTCCCACCTCCTCCAGCCACCTTCGATTAATACCATCAGGGATTATTCACTGATTAAGACTTTTACACCCCAATCACTTTTCTGAACCTTCCTACATTGTCTCACTTGTGAGTTTTTGGGGGACACCTCACACCCAAACTATAGCAATGGTCATTCATGCCACATGCAGCACACTGTTCTAGCAGTGAAATAAGGTCCATTAGTCTTGTGTACATGAGGGTCATTGCTCACTTTAAGAGGAGAAAACCTCATAGGATGTTGGATTTGAAGCCAAGAACAAAGGTTGAGCAATGAGTTGGGATTGGGAAGGAAGAATCAGCGGCTGTAGGTTCAGGGTGGTTTATAATGTCTACGCTGACTGCTTCTGGGTTCTTCCTCACTTCTTGGTGCCCTGTATATTTAATTTTCACTCCTGGAATGCCTATCTCTTTCTTCTTTCTCTATCTATGATAAGCTTGAGGCCAGAGACCATAGAATTTTAAAAATCACCGCACACTGAAGATCTGACTGGATAACATACAGAGCAGGATCCAGTAACTCCTGCATGGATGGAGGAATGGATGGATGGATGGATGGATGGATGGATGGATGGATGGATATAGAGTGAGACCTATGTCTGGGAGCACCAGGTGGAGCTGGTTTATTTGAAGGAGACTGGCTTGGGGTCTGACTAGATAAGAAAACATGGAATCTGGACAAAGGTGCTGGAGTCAAGAAAGGGTCAGGTGGAGGGAAAGCTGTCATTCAGTACAATCAGTTCCATTATATAGCTTTCAGAAATGAGGACAGCCTAACCACAGATGACACAGTTGCAGAGTGATGAGCTAGTCTGGGTTGAGTTTATATTGGTGATGTGAAGATATCCGGAACCAAAGTCTACTGTTAACTTAAGTAACCATGAAACAGTGACAGAAAAAAACAAATTATAATGGGGAGCATAAAGGAAGGGTGGTATGTAGAAGTTTGAAGAAATAAGTGCAGACAGGTAGAGCTTCACTGTTTGCTGGGATGGACATCCTGAGAATTAAAGGCTGTGGAATCTGCCATGTCAGTCCCAGGATGCGAGTCAGCCTCAGGAGAGACAGCCTGAGGCTGAACCAGGCCTACGGCTGCCATGTAAACCAGGTCAGCCCTCCTTAGTTCACAGTAAGGACTGCAGACTCTGCTCACGACAACAGTGCTTCCTGCCTTCCAGTAGGTGCATTGTCAAGGGAGCCACCTGATGGTCAGAAGAGCGCTCAGTGGGTGGCTGTGTCACAGCGGTGTTCCTGAAGCTCTAGGCGGCAGGGACCATGCCAAGCACTTTACAGGAATCATCTTATTTTAACTGCATAACAACTCCCGCCAGTGGTGTTAATAACACTGTTAGAACTCTGTAGATGAGGAGACCAGGGCTTGTAACCTATCCATCCAAGGTCACAGTAGCAAGGACGAGACAGAAGGAGGACATCAACTACTGTCTAATTCCTAACCACCAAGTTCCCACGAATGTGAATGAGTGAGGGCAGTTAAGTCAAGGTCAAATTTGAATCTGATTCAAGTTTCAGTAGCATCTGGCTGGCTGTAAAATGATGGTGGCTGGGCCAGGTTTACCATAGGGCTTGGTTTCAGCAGCTCACTCTTTTTCTCTTATTCCTCTGAGCATCAAAACCTTCTCTTCTCCTCCTTGGTTGATACCTTAGTTCAGTTCTGAGTGGCTTTGGAGCCATTCTCTCCTTTCTGGGTGACTTTGCAAATGTCAGTATTTTGTATTGGCTTTGAGAAATGCCCTTCCGTTGGAGATGCTTCCCAGCATCATCTTCTATGAAATGTGTCCTGTGTACCTCCCAACTCCCAGGAGGACACCGTGGGGGTTTTGTTCTTATGTAGCACCTACCCTAGTCATCACCACCTTGGCTTTCTCTGTGTTAGATAGTGACCAAACCTAAGCAGTCACCAGCCTGGACCTTGAAGAGGAGAACAGGAAGATGATTTGCCCTGGCTGGCAGGACTGAAGGGTTGAATATAAGGGGAGATGAAGATAGGAAAGTGAAATAAGACTCAGCCTTTGAGCTGGTACTTCTGAAAAAACGCTTCTTGGTAAGCAAAGCAGTTAATCAGCAGATTTAAGATATTACAGTTCTTACATCTATAATGTACTATTACATGCATTTTAATACCCTGTGATGTTTCCTTTTTCTTCTTTCTTCCTTTTCTTTTCTCCACAGGATGTGAAGGGCTGGCAAAACTCGACTTGACTGTGAATTTCATTGGAGAGCTGAGCAGTGTCCAAACCTTGCGGAGCAATATCCACCTGAAGGAGCTCTTCCTCATGGGCAACCCGTGTGCTGACTTCCAGGGCTACAGGCAGTTCGTGGTGGCCACTCTTCAACAGCTGAAGGTTAAGTTACTGGGTAGAAGGCACAAAAAAATGAAAACGAGCAACTCCAGTAATTCCTGATTTATTCACAGCATTGTCAGGGAAAGGGTTGCTGCCAAGAATGGAATGTTCCAGAGAAACAAAATGAATTCATTGACTTCTAAATTTTTCACATTGTTTTAGTAGCTTTCATACTTGTTTAGAGAATAATTTCTTGTTGAGTTCAAATCATTGTCGCAAAGAGCATTTATCACCACCACTAATAATTCACCCTCACTACCAGTAGGTTGGTGTTCTACAGGTAGCTGCAGCTCTGTGCTCTTGTATTATGTAGTTAAACTACTATGTTTTTACAATTTTTTTTTGTGATTGCCTTTTTTTCAGTGGGGGTACTGGGATTGAACTCAGGGGCACTCGACCACTGAGCCACACCCCCAGCCCTATTTCGTATTTTATTTAGACAGGGTCTTACTGAGTTGCTTAGGGCCTCAATTTTGCTGAGTCTGGCTTTGAACTTGTGACCCTCCTGCCTCAGCCTCCTGAGCCGCTGGGATTATATAGGTGTGCACCACCACCACCAGCCTGTTGTTGCTTTGTATTAGCTCATTTTCTTTGGCGGTGGGCCTCAGTGTTGGCTGTGTGTGATAGTTCTTGGAGGGCTGTTAAGAGCACTGGCCACTATAGTCCCCACCCAAGTTTCTGGGTCAGATCTGACACTAGGCATGACATTTGCATTTTCACTTATGGGTTTTGCTTATGCTGCTGGTCCAGAGGCCTCATTCTATAACAACTGCTCTGTATGTTCATCTAGGAAAACACACAGAAGGCCCCATTCTGTCTTCTGCTCTCACAGCAAGGCAACATGGACACTTCTGACACTAGACATGTGGCATTTCCCCACACATGGAGCTAGCAACCAGCTCTGCAGCAATGGACACCAGCTGGGTGTCCAAGTATCTTCTACCTCCACGTAGATAGTATCAGATCCCACAGATTGAGGGCTCAGTCCCTCGACTCCAAGACTGCCCGCCTCATTTTAGATGTCAATCACAGGCCCCACAGATATAAATCACTGTCAATCACAGTACTTCTGACAGACCAGCTATAAGTCAGGCTTTTTGAGTTTGCTTAGTTTGCTCGAGCAGCTCACAGAGAAACACTTACTTACGTTTACCAATTTACTATAAAGGACATTACAAAGGACACTGTGAAGAGATGGTAGGGTGAGGTGTGTGGGAGGGGCGCACCTCCCTCCAGGATCCTCCCCATGTTCAGCCACCAGAAAGCCCCGTGTGCACTGTTGTTTGAATGGAGGCTTATCACACGGCACAACTGCTAATAGACTGAGGGGGAGCCCAGAAGGGCCTGTTCAGTGTCTTCAGCCTTTCTTCCTCAAGGGTAAGGGGTGGGAGCCCTCTGGAATGAGGAGTCTTATGACCTACTCTCAGAAAAGGTCAGGCAGAGAATTTCTTTATAGCCAGGTAAAGGCAGGGGACCAGCCTTGGAAGGGAGTCACAAACAGGAACCATGGTTGATAACCAAAAATGATGTATTATATCAAATATTAATATAGTCCCATCATATCCCTGGATTTAATAATTTTAGAACCTAGGATAAACATTGTAAGAGGAAGTATACAACTGAGAATATGAAAGCAGGAGTGTTAGATTCATGCACTTCCGAGAGTCCCAGCTGCCGTGTGACTCCACACATGGATGGGTCCACATTGTGGTGGGCATCTTCTCAGTCCTCAGAGAGCATTTGTTCCTTAGCCTTGTGTGTTCTCTGTAGTTGAGAGATTGCTCACTGCTAAATTAGGGGGACACATTCCTTCTCATGTAAACTTTCCTAGAGTAAGAGAATGAGTGATTTAGGTGATTGAATCTGGAATCAAACACAATCAAGACTGATCATCATTGTCCAGCAGCGTCCTAGAAAATGAAAGGGAATCGGAGCATCACAGGAGGGGAGCCTCTCCTCTAACTCCTGGGCCACTTCTTCAGAAGGATTAAGGGCTAGAGGACTGGACAGCAGCCACAGCTGACCCTGTGCCAGTGCTGCTTGTTAGGCTGGCTTTGTGAGACTGTCATTCAGGTACTGGAAACGGGATAGATAGTGGCGGGTGCCACGTGCGAAGCATCTCTGATCCTCGCAGACCCCTGTAGGGGAGAGTGCAGTGCATTCAGAGTTGAGGAAGTCAGGGCTCAGGGAGCTGACACTCTTTGTTTGCACTGACACTCTTTCTGGTAAGTGGGCCAGGTAGGGTTTGAACCTACGTGTGTCTCACCACTTGCTGCTTCTTTCTGCGTGAATGCACAACCACTGGATCAAAGCTTTCATTTCAGAAAGACTGCATTAAATCAGAAGCGAGAATAGTAGCTATAATAGCCTCCTGCTGAAAAATGATACTCATAAATGTGTTTACTTGTATTTAAAAATAGGTTGATAAACTTTAGAGTCTTAATTGCCATTTCATTGAGACTTTGTGATCTGATTGAAAGGAATTATGTTAATAGATACATTATTTTCCCGGGACTACTCTAACACAAATGCCACAAGCTGCATAGTTTAAACACCAGAAATTTGCTGTCTCATAGTTCTAGAGGCCAGTTGTCCAAGGTCAAAGTGGGACAGAGCAGACTCCCTGGGGACTGGGAAGAGAATCTCTGCCCCAGATCCTTTCTAGTTTCTGCAGATTCGCTGTCAGTCTTTGGCCCTGCCTGTCTTGTAGGTGTATTACCTTGATCTCCACCTTTGTCTTCCCAGTGTCCTTTTGGTCCCTGTCTTTTCACATGGCAAGCTTTCTGTAGACCCAGTCAAGCTGCATTAGGGTCCACACTGCTCCAGTGTGAGTAGTCCTCAGGAATTCTATCCACATGCACTTTACTTCCAAATAAAGTCTGGAGGTTAGAACTTCACCCAATTCAACCCATCATGACTGGGTGCTGACTGATTTTAGACACATGAATAAGTGTGCAGAGCTCCTTCCAAGCATTCTTTCCCCAGTGTCTGAGCCACTCTGGGTAGGAAGTAGGCACCGCAGCCTCATGGAAAAGAGGTGTGTCAGCAGCAGCAGGTCTGCCTCCTCTCCCGCTACTAGGAGCTGCATCCTCATTCGACTCGCACATCAAGGAGTTCTGTGAGGGCTTGCCTAAGTCTTAATTCCTCTCTCTGCTGCAGCAGTGCAGGGCATTATCAGTAAGTGTGGACACTCTGCTGTGTTGCAGGGATCATGTGTGAAGAAGAATCAAGAAATACTAAACACTTAGTCCCTGTTCATCAGGCTTCTAAAGTCAAAGTGACCTTGACTTGAAGGAAACTTAGGCCAATTTCAAAGATGGCCTAACAGAAGTCATAAGCAAATTGAGGTCACTGAAGTCGGTACTGGGGCATAGTCCCAAATCTGACATCAGCTCAATATGAGGCCTTTTGTTTCCTGTCTGTAAGGTGTCAGGGGGTCATTTGTCATCCTTTAGAAACAGTTGGCCTAACTAAATCAATAGTTATTTAAACCAAGTATAAAGGCAAATAATCAATTAAAAAATACATAAATAAATATCCTCGATATGGGTATAGGAATATCACCTTTCTTCCCAATGGTCATCAAAATCCCAGTTGAAAGAAATTAAATTTTTATAGAATTTTCCAAATAGTTACAAAATTATAGACTTCTATATAATATTTATGCCTGTTATTTATTTGCATAATATTATATAAATATATTAATATACTTATAGTTTATGTCTATTATAGAGATTTATTACTTTCATACAATTAATAAATTTTATTTATTTGGAATTTTTCAAATGTTTACATCTTAACCCTAGCTTAAACTACATTAATTTAAGTTTGGAGATCACAATTTTCACATTGAGTAATAGGTTTTATGGGAGGTACTGAGGAACAAGATTGACCAACTTATATTTATATCATGTGTATGTAAAACTATGTAAAAACAAATCCCACTATTATGTATAATTATAATACACCAATAAAAAATAATAGTGCAAAAAGGAACAGATTTTATTAAATTTGAGTTTATAATTGTGGCCTCAGCTTACATTGAAGGGTACTAGAGGAAGCCTGTAGCTCAAAGGGGTGTTGTCAGTTCATGACTTTCCTCAAGTTCTCAATTATTAAATTTGGCTTTAGAAGTGCATTTTAGAGCTAAGTATAGAGGAAAGTCAGAAAAATATCATACTTTTAACATTAAGGATAGTGAAAATTGTGTAACTGATCTTGTTTTCTATTTTGCCTTGGCTGCTGGGTGGCTTTGAACCTAATCTCCAGCCCATCTATAGCAACCACATGTGTTTTTATTTTAAATTACTTTTTCCAAATCTGCACATTATAATTTGATTCATAATTAACTTGTCCTAGTAATTTTTTTATATTTTACTACATTTTCTGTTTTTTTCCCCCCTTTTCCTTTTGAATTTCTTTTGTAACAAATTAACACAAACGTAGCAGCTTCAAACAGTACAGATTTATCTTGTAATTCTGGAGGTCAGAAATCTGACATGGTTTTACTGGGTTAAATTCACGGTGTTGACAGGGCTCTTTCTGTGGAGGCTCCAAAGTCCGTTCTTTCTTTGCCTTTCCCAGCATCTCAAAGGCATCTGCATTTCTGAGCTTGTGGAACCTCCTGAGTTCTCAAAGCCAGCAATGGATCCACTCCACATCTCTCTCAACTCTGACCCTGACGCTTCCGCCTTCTTTTACCTATAAGGACTTGTCATCCTTATGAGTATCAGCCTTGTCATCTGAAATCCTTAGCTTATGTCTGCAGTCCTTGCCATGGGAGCTGACCTCCACTGAGATCAGAACATGGACTTTTCTGGGGAATCATCATCTGCCCAGCTCATCTCTCCCTACCTTACTTCTTTTGTAGGATGAGGTAGATCAATAAATGGGTATCTTTAAACTGATAGCTTTGTCTTTTCAGGCTTTAGTTGGTGTCTTATTTTAATATTTTAATTTGGAAGATTATAGAATACCTAATGTAAACATTGACAGTAGCAATTAGTACACTCTGTGCGTCTTATTGTCAAGGCTCATTTGTATTGAGCTCAATGTTATGAAGACTCAAGGCTCTGCTTGTGGAGAGCATTTGGGAAGGGTCGTTGTTTCAGTGTGGAGCAACGATTTGGTGTAAGCATTCAAATCTTTAATGTAGCGAGTATTTATCAATGAACATCAATATTTGGAGGGGTTGGCCTTAATTCCCAGTTGTGACAGAAGGCCTATTTATTATTATTACCAGTAAAGGTGCTTTATATACTGTTAATTATATGAAGTAAACATTTAGACCAATATTTCTGATATTTTGTATTAATTACTTTGTATTAATTCTCTATCATTATGGTATGCTTATTATTTCTATGTTCAAAATATTCCATTCAAAATTAATTTGGGGTTCACTGCTGCTTTTGAATAATTGTGCTGTTTTTGTTGTTGCCGTTTTTTGTGTTTTTATTGAAGTGGCTGGATGGTAAAGAAATAGAGCGTTCAGAAAGGATCCAGGCATTGCAAAACTATCCAGTGGTTGAGCAGCAAATCAGGGAGCAGGAAAAAGCTTACTGCCTCCGAAGAGCCAAAGACAAAGAGGAAGCTCAGAGGAAGCTTGAGGAGGAGCAGGAAAATGAAGACAGGAAGAAGCAGAGTAACCTGGCCTTTCATGGGCATTGGTATGAGGACATCCACACTACTCCGCGGGTCAATCACCAGCGTGCTCTCTAGTTGAGTCTTATAAGGATAGCCAGCTGTGTCCTCTTCCCAAGGGGTTCACAGAACCACTTATATTTCAGAAGATTAATTTGAAGAATAAAGTATGATATAAATTTTGGAGGGGAAAATGTAACATCCCATAGTTTGTGACAGTTCTAGGAGACCTCTTCCCTTAGAGAAAAATGCCTCTTCTAACTAGTAACTTTAATTTGCATCTAAAATGATCCTCAGAGAAATCTGTATAAAAGATATACAGGAAAGATGAATTAACAGGTGTGCTTTGATTTATAAGGTAGGAATATTTTAGAAAAGTTAAATGCAAATCACATGATTATAAATTGAATAATTCTGATTGCATCATAAAACATTCTGTTTTGTGAATTATACAATGAATACACTTAATGTGATTAATAATCCTCTAATTGATCTTTTCTATGAATCTGATTTTTTCATGCTATTTAAGTGAATTGCAACTGTAGTCAGTTGATTGGATTCCATACAGTGAAAGCTTTCAATATTTAGATAACAATCTCTTAAGATTGAGAAAATATGATTATAGCATATTTCAGAGATAGACAAATATCTTAAAAGTAATTAATAGGCAGCTATACTCTTGCCACCCAGATTTAACAAATGACAATTGCTTGTATGTTTGCTTTGCATCTTTTTTTAATTAATTTTTTTATTCATCCTAATTTGTTGCACATGACAGTAGAATGCATTTAAAAATAATAAAATGCCATTAAGAGGGTTAGACGTGTGCTGAGAACTCTCCTTCCAGTTCTCTCCTTCAGGTGGCTGCCATCTGCAGTTGGTGTATATTTGATAGATGTTGATCCCATCACAGTTTGGATGGCCTTAAACATGACTGTACCTCTTTAAACAAGAGCAGTTGTGTCTGAGAAGTGTGCATATTTGGTATGAATGATGTCTTTCTGGGGCTTTGCTTTTCATTCAACATGTTTTTGAGATCTCTGCAGATGAGGACAGGTAAAACTAAATCATTCATCCTAATTAGGGAATAACGAGCATTCCATTGGATGAATAAACTGTAATTTATTCCAGAGGTAATATTCAAAATATTTAGCAGCCAGTGATTCTCTGGCCCTGGCGGATGAGCATGCACACCAGCTTTGCCAGACGGAGGCTCTGCTAGTGAGCGCCAGCTCAGCAGCCTCGGAGCAGCATCTCATCCCTCCCTGCATGGCCGCTTACATGCTTACATCGTTTGCCCTGTTCTGTTTTCTCAATGTTGTGCGCATTTCCTTATGAAGATATCAGAGTTTCTCTGGGACATTGAATAGGGACACTGCTACAAATAAGTTATGGCATCTTTTCAACTGATACGTATTGTCAAATTGTTTTCCAAATTTAAGCTCGTCTTTCAACAATAGAGGAGAGCTCTCATAATATGAGATTTTAAAATGTGGCTAACCAAGTTTGTTATTAAATAGCACCTGATCCACATTTCTATAATTAAAAATGAGTTGATTTGTCTTCTCATATGTTTATTATCTATTCAGAATTTCTCCATCCTTGCCTCTGCTTATATTAAATAAGTTGCAAGGTTTTTTTTGTTTGTTTTTTTTAAACTGAGTTATAGTTCTTTTATGTTCTGGATACAAATTCTTTACACATATCTTCTCCCAGTCTATCTATTATAAATGCCTCTATTTTGTAGAATTAAAAAATATTAATTTAGTTAAACTTATTTTTTGCCTTATTTTTAATGGGGTTCTCCCTAACCCCAGGGTCATCTCTGTCTATCTGGAATGAGCCTTTATTGATACTGTAGGGCAGGGTGCTCACTGCTCCCTGGATGGGAAGCCAGTGGCTCCCCACCCCTTACTCAGCTCTCTTTTTTCCCCACTGATGAGACAGGTCATCCTCACCAGGTTGTTCCAAACGTGTTCATGGGTCTATTTCTGGTGTCCCTGGACTGCTGCATAGGAGTCCTCCTCCACTTGGCATGAATTTCTATAAATATATATTGAATCTTGGTATTTGGTAGGAGATACTCTCATTTTTCAAAATGATCTTGGCTGATCTTTGTTCTTTATCTTTCTACATGAATTTTAGCATCCACTAATCAAATTTCCCAAAAATCCCTAGTGGAACTTTAACTGAAATTGCCTTTAATTTAATTGGGGCAAAGTTGACATCTTCATGGTATTGATTTTTTTCTTGCTGAACTTTGGAATTGTTCTTTGTTTATTTAGATCTTCTTCTGAGTCTTTCACTAAGGTTTAAAATTTTCCATATAAAGGTATTACATCACCTTTCATTAGATTTATTCCTAAGAATCTTGTAGAATAGAATAAAAAACATATAATTGTTTTTTGCTGACATATAAAGATTCAAATGATTTCTGGATACTGATACTGTATTAAGCTGTCTTGTTGACTTTCTTAAAAGATCCAAGTCTAGAGGGTAAACTTTTTTCTGTGATAAAAAGAAGTAACTACATAGTTTGTAAATACCAACTTTTAAAAAGTTTTTCAATCCTCTGCCTTCACTTTGTTATTTTTTATGGTATCCAGGTATCTCATTCTCAACTTTATAAAGAACGATTTCAATTCCTCATCATTAAGTAAATGTTTGCTTTGTAGTTTGATAAAGTTACTTAAGTTTCCTTTATGGAGTGCTGGGGATTGCGGCCAGGACCTCCCACATGGCAGGCAAGCCTTCCACACTGAGCTACATCCACAGTCCATTCTTGTGTTTTATATGATTTTTGAGACAGGGTCTCACTAAGTCGTCAGGGCTGCCCTCAAGCCTGCTGTACTCTTGCTCCCCGCGCAGAGTAACTGGCATGAAGAGCTTTAATCTTCACATACGTTGATTTTTACTGAATGCTTTCCCTCTACCGAGATAACCATGCTTTCCTGATAATGTGTTGACTCACATTAATAGATCTTCAAATATCAAATTATCCTTGAATTTCTAGAATAAACACACTTTGTCCATGATATGTTTATTAATGCATTTCTACATTAATTTTGTTGATGCCTTATTAATGCATTTGAGCCTGTGTTCATAAGTGAGTTTGTGCCTATTCTCACTATATTTTTTCCTGGTTGTTTTGCTTTAAGGTTATAATAGGCACATAAATTTATTGGGGATCACTTGAAAATCTTGGCTTATAAAAACTCACACAAATTGAAATTCATCCTTTCCTTGTATTTTAGAAGATTGTAGCTGGGCTCCTTGCAGGTGCTGACCTGCTTATCCCACAAGGTTGGCTGGTCCTTCACCACCTTCCCCACATCCAGACCAAGGGAGTAAAGCCTAAGTGTTCTGGAGGGGGCTCCCTGGACTAGTGCGTCATTGGCTAGCTGGGGAGGAGAAGCAGGGTGCTCCTCTTCCCAGCATAGGGATTCTGAGGCTTAAGCACAAAAAGGGGAGGTGCGCCTGTCCCTTCTCAACTCACTAAAGCCTGCTTCCTGCCTGGAGAAGGGAAAAGAGGGGAGCGGCAGGATCAGGAAGGAGGGCATTAGTGGAAGCACTTACACTGTGAGCATTTCTCAGGCCAAGGAGCTGTGACTACCCATAGGCCAAGTACAGGTGGTAGAAGGAGCAAGGCAAGAACTAAAGGGCTGCTGCCCAGAGGGTGGCAGCAGTAGGAGACTGTGAGGCGAATTGCCAGGGGCATGAGCTGAGGAGTTGTCACAGGAGTTGACCAGCCCAGAAGTCTGTTGATGTTTTTGACAGGGAACAATGCTTGGAGGACTCTGCTTTCTCCAAGAACAAGAAAGCTGCTGGCAAGGAGGAGAAGCCAGTGTCCCGTGCTGGCCCCAGAGAGGGCAGCAACAGAGGGTTATAACAGCAGTGGCCTCAAGGAGAGGCTCGTCGAGTTCTCCCATCCATCCTACTAAGCCCCAAGGACCCCAGGGAGATGGGACTCGGGAGTAAGGAATAGCTGGGCAGCGAGGGGTGGAGCAGCCAGGGAGAGGAAGGGCGGGGGTGTGGGGGAGGGGTGTAATCTGAAGCTTTACCTCAACTATGTACCTTTGAATTCCTGGAGGTGAGATACCTTTTAGCTGACATGACTCTTCCTGAAGGTGCAGATAGGACTATGGGATCTGCGAATGGTGGAGAAGTTTCTGAGAGAGCAGGTTTGGAGGCCGTGGTTTCCTTCCAACCCTGCTGCGCTCAGTCTACTCCATCAGTCAGCGACACACCTTACGTGCATTTTGCCTCTGGAGATTCATGTTGCTTAGCTGATACTTCTGAAAGTTTTTCTTAAGTACAGTTACTTTTCTAGTTTTCTTTTTCCTACTATTATTTTAGATTGCAGAGGGTGAAAGTAGACCAAGCAGTTTTCTCCAGGAAAAAGTCACTAAAGTGAGGTTCCAATTATTTCAGTAACAATTAGCTAGAATATTGTAGATTGTTTTCAGTACCATAAAGAATTATAGCTATATTATCTATTCATAGATTTTTTTCAATACCATAAAGAATTACAGCTATATAGAAAGTGTCTATTTTCAGTGATTTGTATTATTTTACTTATTAAAATATTTTGTTGCATTTTATAATGTGTAAAGAATCTAAGCATGATTTCATTCTATATTCTGTTTATAGTATTTAAATTTCATGTGTTTGGACAATCCCTTGAAAAACATCTTAGTTCATCTTAGATCAAGTAAGAAAGCTTTTTATGTTATTTCATTTCAGTATAATGAACAACAAAATCAATATTTACTGAGTACTTACTATTTGAAATATTTGGTACTAAAAGCTTCAGGTAACTTTTTCATTTAATATCAGTTTCTCATAGAGTGTACATTCCAGGAAGAGGCGAGAGACCATACCCGGTGTTCACTGTGAGAATGACGTCAGTTTCCCTCCACTAGAATAGACTCATCTCCTGCCGGCAGTGTCCTGCTCCGCCCTTTCTGGGCCTCTGTCTCTGATGCCTGGCACTCAGGAGATCCCCAACAAATATTTCTTGAGCTTGTGCTGAATGAATGCTGAATATTTCATGTAATACCCATTCAATGATGTATAGAGGCATCATTTATTCTCAGTCCACAAAACAGGGATAAAAAGAGAACAGAGAACCATCACCATATGAGCAGAAAGCTTACCACAGAAAGCCTCATGTGTCCCTCAAGAAAATTTTGGAGGTAGAGGATCATTAAAGGACCTCCAATGGAGGTCAAGTGAGCAAGCACTTGGAGCAGTGTGGAAGTGTGCAATGATGGCTGCAGTTCCGCAGCTGAGGTGATCGCTGGGCTCAGGGTTCTCCAAGTTTGCCTGACATCTGAACCCCTTGCAAGGATTCCTGGGCCCTACTATAGATTTACTGAAGAAATTGTGATGGGAGCCCAGGCAGCTGTGCTGTTTAACAAGGTTCCCTGGTAGCACATCAGCCAGGAACCCTCGAATCTGATACTGATACTAAGGATGGAGGGTGAGGGCCTGTCTCAGTGCTGTGAAAGTTAGGTCTTCCACCTTGGCTCAGACTCTCTGAGACATATTGTTGGTCAAGGGCAAGATGCTGATGAGAAAAAAGTATGTGTATAAGATATTATTGAAAGGGGCAGTATTAGGGGTGAAACTCATGGGTCCACTGTTGGTCTTACGTGCTCCATGTTTATTTGACTTTCCCAGCCCAACTTCTTCAGAGACCATAGGCCACTTCCAGGCACCAGAAATACAAGAAGAGGAACACAACAGAAAGAAATTAAATGAAAGTGAAGATGACCTGGAATTCTGGAATAAACCTTCCTTGTTCACTCCAGAATCTAGATTGGAAACTCTTAGACATGTGGAAAAACAACGAAAAGACCAAGAAAAATTAAGGTATTCCATTTTCCCCTATCACCAAGAGAGGGGCACCACTCCTCTGTTATATTTTCACATTATTTCACCCATCAGGTGTTAAGTCCTTGTTAGCTATCATACATAGAGTTCGCTTTTCCTAAACACTGCTTATTTTTTTGTGTGGTGCTGGGGATTGAACCAGGGCCTTGTGCTTTTGAGGCAGGCACTCTACCATCTGAGCTATATCCCCAGCCCTAAACACAGCTTTTTATTGAATTTTATTGGCTTTTGTTCTTTAATATCTAAATGCCTTCTTTAGAACATCATGAATTATGAAATTTCAGGTTGGGTTTTGTTTGTATGTCTTTAGCTTTTTAAACTACCTACATATATCTACTAAGTATGGCCTAGGCTAGAAATACTAGTTATCATGGCGCAGAGGAAAAGGTTATTTCGTGGGATGAGTGAGCTCCTTTGAGTTTGTTCTATTAGTTTTCAAAATGAGAGATTAAAATTAGTTTCATTAGGTATAGAATTTTTATGATGGAACTTGTTTGGATATTTAACTGTGATTTCACTTTCAATGTGTTTAGATAAACTGATGATTTGTCAGAAGTTAGGATGCTTAAGATATTATTTTCAGCATACTCTTTTTCAAAGATAGATCTTACCTGTGTCATTCCATTTCATGTGATTGCTTAAGTCTAATATGTAAAATATATCACTTATGGGAATACTTGTAATGCATAAGCTTGAGAATATGATCAATTAATTCTGAATATAGTAATCTACATGGCAATGAGATGAATTAGACAAAATATATCCCCCCGTGATTATCAACTGAAAGCAACTAGAAGGACTTAGAAATCTGTACTGCTTTCATAAAATGTTTTTCATTAATAAGAAACATAGGAAGATATAACAATAGAGAGTCATATTTTGTTTAAATCACTTATTTGTAAAACATGGTGTTTTATACAAGGAGAGGTCACCCACTGCTCTGGGAAGAGCACTGGAATAACATCAGATAATGTTGTAAGCTGTCCCTTGCTCTCTAGGTGATGTAGATATAGATTCCCCCCCCCCCCCACCTGCATATATAAACATGCATGTGCATGTGAGAGTGTGTGTGTGTGTGTGTGTGTGTGTGTGTGTGTTTGGGTATATATGTTAGAAATACCACATACACACATTCTATAAACACACACAGATTCCATTTCAAGTGACTCTTAAGTCTGCAAAGGACATTCATATTTATTGACTCATCTGATTTTCTTAACAAATGGTGGTGGAAAAGCAGGTAGAATAAGTTCTGCTTAACAAGTGAGAAGCAAGATACTTGCCGACATCACCTAGAGAACAAGCTAAAATCAGCAGAATATTTTTTCTCTCTGACACCTAGCAGAGCCAGGCTGAGATGGACAGAGGGGCGGGTCTCTCTGCTTAGTGTACCATAGTCTGCCCAATCCGTGGTCCCGTGGGACGTGGGCCTCTTCATCAGCTGGGAAAAAGCAGGGACCAGGGCAGCCTTTTGTCCTGATTCAGCTCTTGTCCACAGTGTGTCAGGTGAAGCCAGATATTTCTGGATACCCTTTGATTGTCCTGAGTCATTGAAATAGTAGCTTAATTAGATCTGGAGGCTCAGTTTAAGATGCGGAAGAATGTGAGTGAATTTTTAAATAAAGTTGGCTGAAGCAGAATCTCTATTAAAAGGACAATAGAAATTCAAGGCAAACAATTACCTCTATTCCATCATCTCTACCAATTCGTCCATTTCATCTTCTAGATCTTGTCCACATGTGCCTATTTAAGGTTTTAAAAATAATTTTCAGTAATGTTTTAAATAAAAATTATGGACTAAATTTGACTTCATGTATTCCATAAATATTCTCCTTTCTGCTCCTTTTCTTTTCCTGCTATCCTGCGGTTAACAGACTTGGGTCAATGCCACAACACATTTTTCTCCTTCTATAATTGTGTAAGTCTTCAAGCAAATGTAGGACTTGAGGTCTTAAAAAAAACAGTAGGCTTATATTTTATGTATTTGTTCTCACTAAGTACATCGTCAACACTTCTCTGGGTTGCTATGTAAAGAAAAAAAAACATTTTTAATTGCTGTAAGATATTTCAGAGTGTGAATGTGTCATAGTGGACCCAATCTTTCCTCCATGGATAGACATCCACAGTAGTTCTGGGTTTTGCCACTACAAATAAATTCTGTGAGAAATATCTTTTTACATAGATCCTATGTACTGGTAATTTTTATGTCTGTAGAATAGATTATACTTGGTGTTTTAAAAATTATACTTTTAACTGAAGCAGAAGCTCTACACACAAATGGAGAATTGACAGTTATCTGGGTAAATCATGCATAAAATAGACTCATTTAAATATTCATGGGCATTTCATCAAAAAGAGTCTTCTTCCCCTATTCAAATTATCTGGCAAATTGTCTTGGTCACATTTTTGCTTTACAAATTTAGATACAACCATATAAAAAATCTGGCTTGATTTTTAATTCCCAGCATAGAATGAAAGGAATTGACTTCATAAGTGAATTGTTGGAGTATTTACATATATCCGATTGATTTTTCTTAAGCTGTTTCACAAAAACATATTAATTACTTCTATGTTCTTTGTTTATTTTTTATTTTTTATTTTCCCCATGCCCCTTGTTCCCACCTACCCACTATCTTAAGTGAAAAAAAGAAGAAAGTGAAACCAGCGCGGACTTTGATCACTGAAGATGGAAAGGCCCTGAATGTCAATGAGCCCAAGTGCGTGAGGCCAGGGCGGGACCTGGGGAGGCAGTGCTGGTGGGTGGTGATCATGGCGGCTTCAGGGACAGGTTTGCTCTGCCAAGAATAAATTGACCACTCTTAATGAGTTTGATGAGTCTAACAATAATGTCATTTTGTGTATATTTCAAAGTCAAACATCCATTATGTTTTCAAGTATGTAATTTTCTTTCTTTCTTTCTTTCTTTCTTTCTTTCTTTATTTTTTTTATTGAACACAAATGGAGTACAGCTATTGTTTCACTGGTTGTACACAAAGTAGAGTCACACCATCTGTGCGTTCATGCATGTACACAGGGCAATGGTATCTGTCACACACTCTGTTATTAATTTTACCCCCCACCCACCCCCACCCCTCCCTTCCCTCTATGCTAGCTATCTTTCCTCCATTCTTACCATCTTTCCCCCCCACATTATGCATCATCATTCATTTATCAGAGAGACCATTCGACTTTTGGATTTATGGGATTGGCTGATCTCACTTAGCATAACAGTTTCCAACATCATCCATTTACCTACAAATACCATAATTTTATTCTTTATAGCTGAGTAATATTCCATTGTGTATATATACCACATTTTCTTTATCCATTCATCTACTGAAGGGCATCTAGGTTGTTTCCATAATCTAGCTATTGTGAATTGAGCAGCTATGAACATTGATGTGGCTGCATCACTGAGGCAATCTGATTTTAAGTCCTTTGGGTATAAGCCAAGGAGTGGGATAGCAGGGTCAAATGGTGGATCCATTCCAAGTTTTCTAAGGAATCTCCACACTGCTTTCCAGAGCGCAAGAAATAAAAGCACGAATAAATGATTGGGATAGAGTCAAACTAAAAAGCTTCTTCTCAGCAAAGGAAACAATCAGCAATGTGAAGAGAGAGCCTTCAGAGTGGGAGAAAATCTTTGCCACACACACTTCGGACAGAGCACTAATCTCCAGAATCTACCAAGTACTCAAAAATCTTTACACCAAGAATACCAATAACCCAATCAATAAATGGGCCAAGGAAATGAACAGACACTTTACAGAGGAAGATCTACAAGCAATCAGCAGATTTATGAAAAAATGTTCAACATCACTCGTTATAAGAGAAATGCAAATCAAAACCACCTTAAGATTTCATCTTACCCCAATTAGAATGACTTTTATCAAGAACACAGGCAACAACAGGTGTTGGCGAGGATGTGGGGAAAAGGGTACACTCTTACATTGCTGGTGGGAGTGCAAGTTGGTCAAGTATGTAATTTTCTTGACATCCAGAAAATGACCTTGCCATATGGAATCTTAGTTATTTATATATCCCATGAAACTTTGAACTACATACAATTTTTTGCCTGAAAATTGCCACTGTGTTGTTATTGTGTTTATGAATTTTTAAATTCTGCCGTGAACAAGCTGGCTGAGAATCCTGATAATCTCCTTTACCTCCATGTTATACTTTGGAACCCACCTGCAAAGCATTAGAAAGCTAGGGATAGAAACCAGAATAAATATCTCAATGAAGTTCATGACAGAGAGAAACACTGAAGCTGGGAATCCTCAAGTGTAATCACATCTGGTCTACTCTGTCTTTGAAAGTTGGAAATGAGAACACAGGCTGCAAAGGCCTGGCATAGCCTAAATAGAGATCAGCAAGCCTGTGGACTGGATCTCATTTGCTTCGTCTCATTAGTCAAAGCCTATTTGCGTCCATCATGTAATTTGCTGTTATTACCTCGAGGAAGGCACGGTGTGGAGTCATTCCCAGCCATCGCTCATCCTCTTGGCCATCATGGACGGTAGGCAGGCAGGGTTTCTTTTTTACTGCTCCTAAACCTGAGCTTAGAGAAGTGAAGTGACTCACCTAAGTTCATGTGGGTGTTCCGTGGCGAGTCTGATGTGCCCGCGCTAACCCAGTTCTAGTGGTTGCCATGGCGGAATCTCCAGCTTCTTCATCCAGCAGACAGGAGTGCAGGGCCAGACACCAGGCCAGGCCCTGCATGGCAGTGCCGTGACAGCTGCCTTTGAGGAGCTGAGAAGTCCACTGAGAGAACTGTCTCTCTTCAGCCTGCAACAGGACATGAGGGAGACCCCCAGAGCTCTGTGAGCCCCAGTTGGACAACCACTCTGCCCACCCTCCTTGTTCCTGAAACCAGTTCACCGAGGAAGATTCTCTGAAGAACAAATTACCACCTACGTCCTGCGTCCTCATGGTCACCCTCTTCCTCCCAGACATTGACATCACTATGTTGATGTAAAATAACAAACTTATGACTCAGACAGAGGCCTGCTTTCCATCTCATTACCACCCTCCAGCCTAATGTGCTTGGCCTCCCACGGTTTTGCATCGCAGCATCCACCCAATGGCTGACCAAAGCCTTGGGTTTGTCCTGGATTCTTCTCCTGTCAGTGAACCTCAGGAGCTCTTCCTTCAGTGAACCCACAGGCCAGCTGCTCCTCATTACCTCATCACTGCCACCCTAGAAGAAGCCAATGCTCCCTCTTGCATAGACGGTTCCAGAAGCTTTTGTTAAGTAGTGGGCATGGTTTGCGTGTTGGCCCCCTACAATCTGTTCTTAGCTGAGTAATGCAGGCAGGCAGGAAAGGGCACCCACTTCCTTGCTTAAGGAAAAGTCCTAGGAAGCACCATGACATTTTCCCTAACTGGTGTCAATCACATGACCACACCTAGGTACAAAGGGGCTGGAAGGTATAGTCTCCATTCTTTAAGCCACTTACCTGGTTAAATCAGGGGTTCTGTTGCAGGAATAAAGGGGGAGCAGAGAAGGAGAATGAATGGCAACCTCTCTGAAATTGACTTCCAGTGATATTCTTTTCAGGGAGAGTTTTCAAGTTGGCTGACTGGGGAATTGAGGAATAAGCAATCAACGTAGAAGGGTCAGGACCTGAAAAGGCTTCTGCGATGAGATAAGGAATGCACAGGTCATTTGAGACACTAAAAAGTCCTATATGGCTGGACCTTTGGGAGCAATGAGAGTGCCCGCCACAGCAGACCACTGTAGGCCGCATCTGCAGTTAACCTTGCTTTTTCCAAACAAGTTAGCTTCCATTCTATAACAGTGTCAGATTATGTACATTACAGTGTGATAAGTGAGCTGCTCAAAAAGAAAAATCCGCTCAGGGGATTGTGGGTAGTGTGTTAACAGCATGGAAGTTCTACTTAGGACTCAGTCTAGGTACTGTTGAAAGCTCTGCAGCCTTGAAATCCTACCTCTGTTTCTTCAGTAATAAAATAGAGCAACAAATCCCTGGCAGCATTTCTACCTTCCCAGGGCAAAGGAAAAGTAGTCACAAAAGAAGAAAAAGAGTGACAAGGAATAAGAAGGAAGACAGCGCTCTTTGAAGCCTAGGGAACAGAATGTTGGATAAAGGACATGCAGATATCCCACTTTAAGTCTGCCTAAGTCATTTCAGTGCTTAGGTTGCTTCTGGCAAACTCAGATGAACTGGGAAAGAAAACTTTAGCCACCAGATGTCTCCGTCTCTGCACCAAAGCTAATTTTTTGTATGTCATTTACCTTAAGAGTCTCACATGTAAACAGTATAAAATAAGTGATGTACTGAAGGGTTGTAGGTTTCTGTGGAACTTAAAAGCAAATATGACTGTTTTATTTTCCAACTACCAAAGTAGGTTTATCATTGGAGACTTTATATAATTATTATCATATTTACTTTTGACTATGTGGTGGGGCTACCTGTTCAGTAGCCTAAAGACATTCCCCAAATGTGCTGTTTTTAGACTTGACTTCTCCTTGAAAGACGACGACAAGCGTAACCAGATCACCCTGGACCTGGCTGTCTATAGGTACGAACATTTTATTGTACACCTGCTTAATGACATTCCCTTTGGACTGCGTTCTCAGCAATAGTCTTTTGAGTTCTGAAACATTTGGAAATGGAATTTGGTTTGCCATGTGGTTAAATGAAAAAGTTTATCTTTCAAGACAGAATTTACTATAATTTTTTAAATCATGAAAATGAAAGGAGAAATAAGTAAATGCACAGCCCCATGACTGTGGACTCTGGGACACCCCGGAGTCCGAGTGACTCCCAGGGCTTTGCTGTGTTCTGATGCTGATGCTGTGGGGACCCCTCTGCTTTTAAACAGCCCTTTTACCATCAGAGTCCTTTGTTTCCCCAGACACTTTGACATTATAATAAGCTGCAGGTGGTCAGGCCCCTCCTGCTGGGGCCACCTGGAGACCTCAGGGAAGATCAGCAGGGAGCTTCCACCTGCCCCTCCTGCCTCCTGACTGGTCTCACCCGTGCTCTATTCCCATGGGCGGGTGGCCGAGGGGTCCTGCTTGCCTCTCATCCCCACAGCACAGCGTCCTTCCTCTCTTCCTCCTAAGATGCCATGGCTCTGACCCTCCACCCCAGCCTGTGTCACCCTTCCTTGTCACGGATCACACTGCCTTACTCCTGAGGGCATTAGCTTTGCGTCATCGCCTGACACCTCTGGTCCTCTCAGGGTTCACTTGCACACTGCCCTCTGCCTGCACTGCTGTCATCCTCAGTGTCCTTGTGACTTGGGGCCTCCTGTCCTGCAGCCTGGGATCAGATGTCACCTATGGAGAGGACGCTGTGCCCACCATCTGACTAAAACAGGAGCTAGCCCTGTGCAGCACTTTGCCGCCCCGCCCTGCTTTGGTTCCTGTCTGATAAAGTATAAATGTACTGTATCTTAACAAATTTGAGGTCAGGGCAGGAACATTTTTTCTGTTCATCTCCAGTGCTGAACTAGTTAGTGCCTGGCACCTCGGTGGCCTCCACAAATACGGGAGCAAATGAAGGCGATCGTGGGGGTGACGTGAGAGCCTTTCTCTTTGTACTGGTGCTTCACGTGCTCAGTTCTGTTAAACTCGAGTGTACGCACAATGTTGTGTAACCATTAGCGCGGTCTAGCTCCAGAGCAGTTTCCTCACCCCTGAAGGAAACCCCAGTCACTCTTGGTTTTTGTTTTGTTTGTTTGTTTATTTTTACCAGCTCTCTCTTTTATCAGCCCGCTCTGGATAGTTGATACGGATGGAATCATATAACACACGGCCTGTTTGCGGGTTTCTTTCACTCACCAAAATGTCTTCATGGATCATCCCTGTTGCAGCATGTATCAGAATCTCCTTCCTTTTTACAGCTGAATAGTATTCCATCCTGTGGACTCAGCACACACTCCTGTCTATTCACCAGTGGAGGGACATTTGCATGGCTTTCATCTCTGATTTTGTGAATGGGGCCTGTGTCTCCCATTCCCAGTGTCCACTGCCCACTTGCTGCCTGTTGCCTAATGGGTTTCCAGTGCTTCCCCAGCTGGCTTGTGTCCTCTGTCCCTGCAGCTCTGCGGTCAACCCTTCCTGTTGTGTTGCGCTGAACGTTCACTGCTTCATCCTTTGAAGTCCTCTCCACTTTCCACTGTTTGAGGGTTTTTTTTTTCTTTCTGAGTTCAGGCCCATCCAGTCCCTTCACTTTTAGCTCTGTTGGCTGCTGCCTATTCAGAGGCAAAAAATTAAAAAAATAAAAAAATAAAAGTTTCCTGCAATGGAAACTTCCCCCATCCCCATGTCTGTGGGTTTCAGGAGTGGTCTCTTTCTCCTTCTGTGTGGTGAACCCTTTTATCCTCCTGATTCTGTCTAATGATTTGCATTTAAATTCCTTATTATCTTGGCCCATGAGAATATATGTGAATGTAGACTCATTCAGCCATGTACACTTCCTGCCTTTACTCAACAATTACCTATAGAACACCTATACATGGTGTGCTGGGCACAGAGAGATTTTAAGCAGAATGTTCTAGATACAGTCAAAGCTCCCCTATAGCTGGGAAGGTGGACAGTAAGGGGCTCTAATGAGTCTTACAGAAGGAGAAGAGTGCTCATAATGTGTGGGGTCTGTGGTTGGTGTGTGGGTGGTCAGGGAACCTTGTTGACGTGAGCAATGGCAGCTAAAGTCTGAGAGGCAGCTTGTTCTGAAAAGAACTGGCAGAAGATCTTTGCAGACAGAGAAGGCCCTGCAGACAGGAACAGATGAACATGTTAGGAGGCCCTGAGCATGGCCAAGAGTATATCATCTGTGAAAGTGGCAAGCATTACACATTAAGTTGTAAGAGACCTTGTCTCTATTTTTATTACTATGAAATTGTTTTATTAACTAACATATAGTGTTACTTCATTAACTATAGATGGCACCATGCACGTACCTTCATGCGTTCTTAGAGGGAGGTGTGATCAGCATCCTCACTGTACAGATGAGGAAACTGAGGCTCTGAGGGGTTAGGAACTTGGTCCCAGGTAATGAAGCCAGAAGTCAATTCCCACAAGTCTATGTGACTCCAAAGCCTGGGCCTGCAACCCCCATATTGGCTTCCTGCCTTAATGTTGGTGATTTTTTAATCATTTCTGCATTTTCTAATGTCTATAATCAGTATTTTAAAATATATACAGATAATTATTTGGCTAAACTTCTTATTTTAATGAACAATGTGAAATGGAAATCTTCCATTTGCTCATAAGACAAGGAAGATAGGGCCACTGATCTTGGGGTCACTGTCATCACTGGAAGCAGAATGTCCTTTGAGGGAGGAAGCATGCTTGTCTTCCAGGGGAGACGGTCCCAGCACAGCTGCAAAGCAGCTGCAGACCTGGAGAGTGTCTGAGGAGGCAGGACTGGCGGCTGCAGGCCCCAGGCCCAGTGGATTCAGCATTCCTATCTATTTGAGTTGTAAGGGCTTAAAATAAAATATTCATGAAAGCACATGGCAAGCTGTTTTTTGCAAACCTCTGGTTTTTCAGACCTCAGATATTTTTGGGTTAGGGGCAATCAATGCCAAGTGTACTTGTAGGTCCTAAAATGAAATTGCTGATGTATTGAATTTCCTCTGGACTAGGGATTAATTAAAAACTAGATTTTAAGACCTGTTCAGTGTGGAAATTTTAAATTTTCTTCACTTAAAATGGGCTTAAGAGTGTGAATTTGTATTTGTAGTTTTTGAAACTTACTGCTTTTGGAAATGATAAGATTGGGTCTGTTTGATTTTGAAGGTATATGGACACCTCTCTCCTCGAAGTTGATGTGCAACCAACTTACGTGCGAGTAATGGTCAAAGGAAAGGTAAGTGGAGCCCTGGGACTCTAACATCTTAAAAGATAAGCTTGAACTGTGTTGCCTCAAAAGTTTGCAAACTATTAGTGGAAAAGAAAAAACAATCAGAGTGCTATTTTTTTATGCCATGGGAATGGTATAAAGTGCCAATGGCTTCTGACCATTGCATAGCTTGAGAAAATGTGTGACCCTGTCTCATGCTGGGCTTTTCAAAAGCCATAGGTGTGGTGGGCCATGCATAAAGTTTAATAGCACACCCATTCTCAACAGTCAGTGATTTCATTCACGGCAACTGTGATGTCAGTTTTTTAAAAATTTTTTTTAGTCATAGATGGACACAATAGCTTTATTTTATTTATTTATTTTTATATGGTACTGAGGATCCAACCCAGGGTCTCACACATGCTAAGTGAGGCCTCTACCACTGAGCCACAACCCCAGCCTGAATGTTGTCATTTTTGAAGGAGTATTTTTAGCTAATTCTGAGTATTCACATAGATTAGCTTGACTGCATTAAAAAGGAAATATGTTGATGTTTTATCTATAAACTGATTTTCAGCATAAATAGACCCATGAGTGTCTCACTGTTTTGCAATTGGTGACTGTCCTTTAGTATTAAACTAGGTAAAGTTGTTCATGTATACCAAACACAACTTATGTATTATTTTTTCCTATTAAGTTTAGACACATTTCTTAATTGCGCAGTGCATCTTGAATTTGTAATGAAAATCTCTCTTGAAGTAACTGTCATGCAACATGCCCTTGTTCTTGATACCTGCTACTTAATTTCAGCCATTTCAACTTGTCCTTCCTGCAGAAGTCAAACCTGATAGCAGCTCTGCAAAAAGATCACAGACAACAGGACATTTGGTGATCTGCATGCCCAAGGTAGGTAACAGCATGTGTGTCAATTTCAAGTCCCGAGACATGGGGTCCTGACGGAACTTGGCCTATCAGGGCTGCTGATGACTTCTGCTTGGGGTGCTTTCATTGAAGAACCAGAAAATCTACTTGGACCAGCTCAGTAGGAGGACAGAGGTCTGTGAGGAGGAGGAGCTGAGACTGGGGTGACGAGGGCCCGGTGGTACAACCTTCTGCCACTTCTCCTGCAGTTCTTGTCTCTGTCACCTTATGGGATCTCTGCAGACCAGTGTCTGGGTGGCAGTTGGAAGGATAAGTCACAGGGTTCTTCTAAGGAAGGCAAGTGCCACTGGGCACATCTATTCCACGTCTATGGTGATTGGCATTTTCCATTCTTATTAGCTTGAGAGGAGAGATAGTAGACCTGGATCTCTAAAAAGATTGTGTTTGATTTCCAAATATTGAGCTTACTAGTTTTGTGACTAGTTAATAAACTAGTTTTGTGACTAGTTAATATTTGCACAAACTTCGGGCAAGTTTATTAACATTTCTAGGCCTCTGTTTCCTAATATCATTTTTAACAGAGAGAATGCACGTAACGTTCAGAGCCCGGTTAGTACTCAGTGAATATTGCTCATGTTATTTTAGTATTGTTTTATGATATGCACCTGATATTGCTTTAACTAAAACTCTTCTTTTTTGGAGGGGGTTATTGTTGTTGTTACAAATATATTTTGTATATGGCTGTGGGATCAATTTGATTCAGTTCAATTTAGCAAGCATCAGTTGCTGGTCTAAAGATGAATAAGAAACTCTGGGTTTTCAATGATTCTAATCAGGGAACAAGGTTAAAAGCAAATAATTTGCTACAGTCTGAGAAAAAACAACAATGGAGTCATGTACTAGAAATAGTAGAGCTGACTCTGATTTGGTGAAGAAGAAGTGTGGCTCCATGAATTTGAAGGGCAAATCGAGGGTGATACATGGAGGAGAGGGAGGCCATATGGCAAGGAGGCAGGAGGCTGAGGCACAGCATGTGACTGGGAAGGGGCTCCGCGTGACTGTGGCAGGCAGGACATGTGAGAGAGGGTGGGAAGAAAAAGCTGGAAGGCCTGCAGCAGGAAATGCACAGGTGACCTTGGACAGAAGCGTCACTCCAGGTGCATCTTGGTGTTGGAGAAACCAGAGAGTCACTGCTGGAAAAAGCAAGGTGAGAAATGACAAAGGTACAAACTGTACTTTCACCCTTTACTTTCGGTAAGTGCAGACTAGCAGCCCGACACTGCGCCAGGGTTGAATGACACGGTCCCCACTCTAGCATCGGACAGAACACATGCAATTAAGCAAACAAGCTTATTTCAGGTGGAGACGAGCTCTCGGATGAAGGCATCTGGAGGCAGAGGAACCGCAGAGAGCTTGAGGTGGCTCTGTGGATCTCACCAAGGTCAGGAGAGACCCCTGTGGAAAGAGCTCTTGGACTGAGACCTGGTCCAGGAGTAAAAATGATGTGCTAAGAAGAAGGAACGGCAAGCCAGGGACCAGGGTGGTGTGACAGTCAGCTCCCTCTTGCTGCCACTCAGACCTGACGAGAACTTGGAGGAGGGAGAGTTTATTAGGGCTCATGGTTTCAGAGGTTCCATCCAGTTCTGGGCCCCAGGTGAGTCAGAATATTATGGCAGAAGGGTGTGACGGAGGAAGCAACTCAGGCACAGCTATCGGGAAGCAGAGAGAGACCTCTCCCGCCAAGGGGAAATGTAAATGCCAAAGGCATGCCCCCCAGTGGCCTGCTTCTTCCAGCCACATCTTACCTGCCTAGAGTTTCCACCCAGTTTATCACTACCAGTGGATTAATCCCCGGATTAGGTTGTAGCTCTCAAAGTCTAATCATTCTCGCATCTTCTGATCATTCTCGCATCTTCTCACACGTGAGCCTTTGGGGAACACCTCATATCTAAACCACAACAGGTTGTAATGGGGCCAGGGTCTAGGAACAGGGTCGGGGAGGGCAGGATATCAGGAACATAATGGTTGAGGAGGAAAGTGAGAGAAGAAAGTGCCAGAAACACAGGCAGAAGCAAGCTGGCCCATTTGCAGCCTCTGGGCCCGTACAGAGAACATGAGTAGTAATCCAAATGCCAGGGAAAACCACAGGTAGGTTTTAAGCAGAGGAATAAAGATCTGATTCGTGTTGTAAATAGGTGATTCTGCCTTCTTTGGGAATTAGGAATC
This sequence comes from Glaucomys volans, assembly GCA_020662805.1. NCBI lineage: Eukaryota > Metazoa > Chordata > Mammalia > Rodentia > Sciuridae > Glaucomys > Glaucomys volans. The sequence continues at coordinate 402,282 of JAJEJO010000174.1, read as the reverse complement.
AAAGGGCAGAAAGAATAGAAGCAGCATAAACAGTGAGATGGCTCTGCAGTGGGTGGCTGAGTGGGTTGGGAGATGATGGTGGTGGGAAGGTGATGGTGAGTGACTGAATTCCGACTCTGCCTTCACGGGCGTGTCAGCGAGATGCAGGGGTCAAGGATCTGTCCTTAACAGGTACATGCTGGTGCCATTTTCTCAGATGGGAAAGACTGAGGGAGATTTGGAGAAGGAAATTGTGGGTTGACTGGGCCATTTTATATTGGCATCAGTTAAAGTCTCGGGCCTTGAGCTGAGTGGAGAGAATAGACCAGAGATATGACAATGGAGATTATGGACCTGAAAAAGGTCACATCTGGAGGATGTGAAGGTGGAGGGGAGAGGAGGCCCATGTTGGACCTGGGAGACATTCCTTCATTCTGTGGCTGTGCAGGGAAGAGTCAGCACGTGAAATCATGGATGCATCATCAGTGAGTTAGGAAGACAGAAGTGTGTGGTATCTGAGAAGCCTAGGGAAGAAAATATCTTTTGCTTGGGCGTGGGGTACTAGAGATTGAACCAAGGGGTGCTTACCCACTGAGCTACATCCCCAGCCCTTTTTATTTTTTTATTTTGAAACAGGGTGTTGTTAAGTAGCGAAGGGCCTACACTAATTAAGCTGAGGCTGGCCTTGAATTTCCGTCCTCCTGGCTCAGCCCTGAGTTCCTGGGATTACAGGTCTGCACCTCTGTGCCCCGCCTGAGGAAAAAAAATGTTTTGCCAAGAAGGAGCTACTAAGGTCAGGTCCAGAAGCTCATCCCGTGGCAAGACCTCTAAGGTGGCTGTTGAGGGGAAGGGAAGTCAGCTTTGCTGAGGATGCCGCACCTGGAAGGAGGCAGTGGGCTCCAGGAGCCGAGGCAGGCTGTCTGGTGTTTGGAGGGGAGGCATCTCCTAGCGGCAGCCTGCTCTCCTCTGGAAGGCAGGATGCTTCCGAAGCAAAGTGAAGGCTGCATCCTAGGAACAGAAGCAAAGCAGGGTGGGGGAGCGTGGCAGCAGGCTGTCACGGAGGGGCAGGCCGGGCCTGAGGGCCACGCTGGGTCTGAGGGCCACGCAGGGTCTGAGGGCCACGCAGAGGTGGTGGCTGCTTAGGCACAGCACAGGCCTCTGCTGTCCTGACACAAGCCCTTTCAGTGAGGCAGAGACTTTGGCCTGTCAGGACGTGCAGCCAGGAGAACTCCCGAGAGGAAGGGGAGGATTGGAATTCAGACAACTGCTGTGGGAAGAAGCTTTGATGTGAATGTGAAAGAGCAATAGGCCGGAGACTGGAGGGGATGAGGAGTCAGGGAGGGTTTCGAGGCTATAGATGATGCAGCTAGAAGAAGCATTAAAGAAATAGAATAAAAGACTCTTTGAATGTCGAGTGGAAACTTGAAGATGAGAATATAGGCTGTGCCTCCCTGGTGGGTTAAAATCATAGTGTTTACAACTTCTAAAGACTGGTAGGGTTGCTTCTGATGAATTTTAGATTCTCAGACTCCTTAATTTTGATCTCAGAGTCGACTGTCTGAGACAGAATTTGTTTGAAAGTCTGACAGACTTATCATAGATGAAAACCCCGAAAGGAAACATAAGGAAATTAAGCTCTAAAAATCAACTTTTCCACAGGAAGTATCTGGATTCCTCATACAGGCTCTGTGAATGGGTTAGGATGCTTTCTTCTATGAGCTTCAGAAGCTGAAATAAGACTGGCTTTAACCATAAACACATCTTACAACAAGACAGGAGAAGATGGGGAAGCCCCCAGGCAGGCAGGGTCAGGGTCTTTCTAAGTGTCACCTTGCACTCAGATTGGCTTCCTCCCTGGAGACAAGTGCTTGCAGTAACTCAGGCAACCACTTTCTTGTTCTCACCTTGCACGAGACAGAAAGAGAGAGTCGGAGAAGAAGACATAAGGAGAGCAGGTCAGAATTTCCTCTGGACGGAGGAGGCCACTTAGGTGAAGGGCCCATGTAGTCTCGACTGGCTTAATCCTGAGGGGTTGAGTCCATCTCTGGCCAAAAAGATGATACCATTTCAATGGTTTCTATCAGTCAGACCTTCTCCCATGAGCAAGGGCAAGGTCACCTTCCACCAGGTCGCTCAGATTTCAAAGGGAAAGTGTAGAGAAACCAGTCCCAGGGGGGTTCTGGAGAGAGGAATGAGGAGGAGTGTCTACTGCAAAGAATATGACCTTGATCGAGCTTCTGCAGTGATTTCATAAGCCTTCACTTTTCTGTAGCAAATTTTCTAACAGAACAATTATAGATAATCAATTATGAATTTTTATTTGGAGGCAAAAATAGCAAATAAAATTTGTTGTCAAGCAATAAAAGTAACAAACAAAACAAGAATCACATTGTCCTGTGTGGCCACAACAAATCAGGGATGCTTCTCTACTGACTAGAGTGTCCTAGAGGGACATCTAAGGCCTAAGAGAGTCACCCAGCACTTTGACACAGACTTTATATGATGTGCTGACCAGCGACCTTTTGTTTTTTGCTTGGAAACTGCGATTCTAACTGAAAAGGCAGAGTAAATGGCAATTCCGGGAGCTGCTAAAGGGAAGTTAAGAGATATGAACTGTACACCTTTTGCAGAGAACCACATGGTTAATGAGAAAAATTCTGCTATCACTGCTTATGAGTCTTTTAAATAAATGCAATATTTTGTTTACATTTTTCTTTTTGTTTTTGTAGCTGTCTAAATTTTTCCTGTTAGATGGAAACTATAGCAAATGACTTATTAAGTAAAAAGCATTTTAGAAGTACTTGGTTGAAGATAATTTGTATAGAAGGACTAAAATAGTTTTATTGTTTCCTCAGTTAATAAACTATGAATAATGTTTTTTATTCATAGTTTATGAGGTATATATTTGCAAAGATTTTTAGACCACAATGTTAAAGTAACACTAAAATATGTTATTATTCCTTCAAAAATGTAGTCCATAAAAGCAGATTTTGGACAATAATTTCTTGCTCCAAATTAGATGTTTTTCATTTATGAGTAGTTACCTGTACGTATATAAAGCTCAGAAAACAAGTTATTTTTAAATCATCAAAAGTTAAAAAACAAAACTTTAACTTCCTTTTTACTTACTACTAAAAACGAATATTGCCAGAAATTAGCATGTTCATAATATTCCTATTGATTGAAACATTTAAATTACTGAAGTATAATGTAATGAGCTATTCTGTACGTCTAGACTTAGTAACTTATGGAGTTGAGTGTGGCCTGCTTGTAATTACTGAGGCAAACCCTTGAAACTTTAAAGACCACTGTAAGAATCAGCCTAAGTGTTAGCAAACTAATTGATAAAGAAACTTAGATATATACATATACCTGTAGATAGCTATAGACAAATGTGTGTTTATATCTGTACAATAGCAATAGGCAATATGTGTGTGTGTGTGTGTGTGTGTGTACAGATACATAGACACATACACACATACACACACACACCAAATGGCATCCTGCCATTTGCCACATGTGGAATGAGCCTGGAAGATATTTTGGTAAGTGAAGTAAGCCAAACCAGAGAGGAAAATACGGTATTTATATGTGGAATCTAAACAAAACAGTGGTTCCCAGGGTCGGGGTGGAGGGAAAATAAGGAGATGGAGGACAAGAATACAGAGCAGCACCTGTGTGGTGAACGAGCCTAAGATCTAACATACAATGTGTGGACTACGTTAATAAATCTGTGCTCTATTTGAGATTCACACTAAATGAGTAGATTTTAGCTGTCTTGTCACAGAACAAAGCAAATGATAACTATGTGAGATGATGGGCACGCTAATTACTTCACTATAACAACCTTTTCACTTTCTGTGTGCATCCCATAACATCTTGTGACATACCGTAAATATGCACAATAAAATTTATTTTAAAAAGAAGCTGGAATAACTAGGATGACTTTGGCTGAAATAACAGAAAACCCTGTCAAATAGTTTAAAATAACAAAGAAAATTATATTAGATCACCTGGAAAAGAGATTCCCATTGGCACTCAGGAACCATTTTAGTTCATTCATAGAATATTGTCAACATAGTAAGTGAAACTTTGTACTTTCAGAAATATTCAAAATAGGTCTCCGTAGATTATAATATTTGAATACACTAAAGCGATTAACAGAATAGCGGAACTGGCACCTGGTGGTCTGCTCCTGGTGATGGTTTTGTGCATGAACCTGTGACTGGCTGACCCTTTCCTGCCTGTGTGTGTCAGGACTATATCATATTTATTTGTGGATATCCAACGATGAACTTCATATCCATTTTCCAAGGATACAAAACTTGTCATTGATTCCTCAAAATGCTGCAATTGATATTTCTTATTTAGATACTCCATTCAGCATTTTTTAATGACGTCAAATTGCTATTTTTCTTTCTTCCTACCATAAAGTGAGTCTGGACCTATGCAGACTGGATGCTGAGCAGTAAGGCAGGTCTCACCGACGTAGGTCTGCTTCTTGTCACATGAGTCAAGGCTGAATTTTCTATCGCTATGCTCCTTCTCTCACGAGGCTTCCCCTGGCTCTGAAGTCCTAGGGGGTCCCGCACAGAGTCTGTGGCAGCCTTTGGCATATTCTGGACTTATGTAATATACAAACCTCTCAGTCCCACGCACGCCCCAGACACCCGAAGCCATTTGCTATTGTCAGAGCCTAGCCGGGGCACCAAGTCCCAGCATGCCACTTCCTCTGTCTCCCCTCTACCGTTGAATGAGATTGCTGTCTGGGGCAGAAGTGTCCTGTTGGGTAGCTGATGGGGAGGCCCTCTGGCCTTTATAAGGTGGTCCAAGGCCTGGAGGGCGAATGCCCAGGTTACGGAGGAATAGGAAGCACACCATTCAGGTTTCTTTCTCAGTCCTATCCGCTGGTTAATGGAGCTTCTTCTAGCTCTGGCAGTTTTATTTATGAACCTTTGCTTTAAGGATTAGCATATGAAGAATCTCAGTGACCATTGTCTACAACCTCTTATTACATTAGTTATACCCACCCTGTGAAGAAGCAAAAATCAGTGGGTGCCATCTACCAACCAAGAATTCCCTCCTCTTCTTTGGATGAATTTGTAATTCTTTTTTCAACACAGCTTGATATGAATCAGACTGTCACCTTTCCCATTTCATTCAGAGTTAAGGACAGCCCCTCGAATGCTGCCCCTGACATCACTTTTTCCACTTGCTCTCTCAGCATTCCAGCCTCATTGGCTTCCTTGCTATTCCACAAACATGACAAGCACCTACCTACCCCAGGGCCTTTGCACAGGTCCCCTCTCTGCTGGAATGTCCTCCTCCAGGGTCCTCTCAAGTGTGCTCCCTCATCTCCCTCAGGTTCCTACTGTCACTCAGTGAGGCCTTTCCCGAGCCCTGTGTTTCAGAAGCACCCGCCCACGCCGGCCCTCCTCAGCCCCTCCTCCTGAGGCATGTGTCTTTGAAGCTTTCCACCACCTGGCAGTCCAAATATTTAGTTGTTCATTTCTCTGTCTGTTTCCTCCAACAAGACTCTCAGCTTCCAGGGAACAGGGATTTTCGTCTGTTCTCGACACTGCCTTGTCGGTGGCACCTGGATCACAGCCTGGCAGAGTGGATGTTCAACAGTTTCTATGAACGAGTGAATAATTAACTGCATTTTGATATTTAAAAAATGAATCTGCCTTAATGACCAAGTGTTTCCAGCCCTTTACTGATGATTCTCCTTGTGTGTTATTTTAGATTAACTTTATCAAATCTTGTCTCTGATAAAGGGCATGGTAATTTATGTTGCCATGAATTTAGAGACAGTAGAAAGAAATGATGCAGAGTGGACATTGGATCTAGACAACCTGAGTTAAATCTCATTTTTACTCAGCAGCTGTGTGACTTTGGAAAATTATTAATCTCTCTGTTCCTTCAGTTCCTTACCCATTAAATGACATTAATAATTCCAGCCTCAAAAGGCTGTCTTGTGGGTTATGTAATTAACGTAAGTAAGTGCTTAGACATAATGCGCATTGCATTAGTGCTGAATAAAACATTGTTCATTACTATTAACACTGTAAAATAATATTTATCATATTTGTTGATATTTTTTATAATTGCTTATTAGTCCATTTTTTATTGCTGTAACAAAATCCCTGATCCTAGGTAGGTTATAAAGAAAACAGGTTTATTTGTTTATTTGGCTCAGGATTCCAGTGTCTGGAAAGTACAAACAATATGGCACCAGCATCTGGCAACAAGGCCTTGGCTATGTCACGACTTGACAGATGACATCGCATGGTGGGACACAATAGGAGACAGTGGGGTGGAGTCATGTGGCAAGAGAGGAAGCAAAGAAGTGGAGAGGGCCAGGCCAGCTCCTTCATACCAACCTGCTCTTGGGGACTGGGAACACATCCTCTCCAGGAGACCTACCCTGTGTTCATCCCTCCGCCTCCCCCTGGGCACCACCTCATCAAGGCGCCATCACTTTCAATACCCTTAGAGTGGAGATGGCACTTGTGGGTTTTGGCCAATACAATCCACATCCAAACCATCCATAGTGGTTCCTGAGGCCACGCTGATCTGTGGACTGTGATGGGAATGAGTGATGTCCTTGCATTATCACAGCTGGACCCAGTAATGTGCTTCTCCATCAGCATTTCATGTCGTGAGGGTCCTCAGAAGGTGGTGTTTGTTTTAGCAATTCTCTGTCTGTAGCTGCTTCACCTTTTCTAGAGTCCGTTCATAGATGCCATGCATATGCTTTTGGATGCTGTTTTGAGTGGGATTTTTCCCCTTCATACTCTCTGAGAATTTATGCTTGCCCTTCAGCCTCTTGTTTAGATGTGTAGTCAGACTAAGTTATATGCACATAAATAGTCTTATCCTCAGCTGGGACTGTTTGGCATATGATCTCACCACAGTCCAGCTTAACAAGATTTAACTGAAATTTTGCATTCACTGAAAGGTCTGTTCACTTGCATCGAGTCATTAAATTAAACTCCCATCTGATTCTCAATTGACAAGTTACAGGAACACTCTAAGAATACGCTTCATGATTTCCTTTGGGTATTCCTTCAGAATAATTAACTGAGATTAAGGAAGTGGCTGTCTGAACCAAACAGCAAAATGTATTTACAACTTGAGCTGGTGAACATCTTGCTTGATTCTGTTTTTGCCAAACACAGAAGGTGAAGGTCACATATTGAGGTCAATGAAACAGACACACTTCAGGAAATAGTCTCAGACTGCTTGTTATCTGGACACATGTCTCACAGAACTTTCTCTCTACTCAGGTGTATGCGACAGGCCCAACACAACCTCACCTTTATTCTCTGGCTGCCACGCAGGTGTCCACTGCTGGTCACCTTCCAGGTGTCCCTGTCCTCTTCATGCCTCTGTTCTTTTATTTCTCATTTTCATCTCATTCTTAAAACTCCCACCACGGAAAAAAAAGGAAGCATCAAAAGATAATGTCCATAAATTTCCATCATTGTCCCTGCCACCTGCATGTCTCCCTGCTCATCCACCCACCCTCCCTGAACACATGAGTCAGCTGCCTGTGGTCCGTCCCAGCCCCAGAAGGCTGTGGCATCCTATTGCCACTTGCCTTTGAAGGGGGGATTTTTTCCCTTTGGAGTTCTCTCCTCTCTGCTGCTTCACTGAATCTCTCTTCTCTGGATCTTATATTAGAAAACATGCTGAAATATTTCCCCTCTAAAAACCCAAACAGAACAACATAAAAACATCCCCCTCTATTTATTGCCCTAATCTAATTTTTTGCAAAACTCTTAACAGACATTTTTATTTGCTGTTTCAGTTTTTCTCTAAAATCTATAAACCTCCCCAACTCTTCTCCTGCACTGAGACATCTGAGGTTCCAGTCCTCTCCTCATTATTAAATGCTATGTCATCCTTCTTCCTCTTCCTACTGGGTCTTTTATACACCGTTAGTCCATCCCTCCATTTTAAAGTTTTAATGTTTTAATTAGTGCATTACAGTTATGCATAATCTGGGTTTTGTTTTGACATAATCATATATGCATTTGCTTCTAAGTCCCCAGGGCTTCCTCTTTCTCATTTCTCCTCTCTCCCCTTTTTCCTTTTCTCTACTCTACTGGTCTTCCCTCTATTGTAGTTTTTTTTTTTTTTTAAATTGCGTTATAGATGTACACAAAGGCGAAATGCAGCATGGCAGTTCATATCTGTGCAGTGTATTTTGTCAGTTCCATTTCACTGTTCCTCACTTTCCTCATCTCCTTCCCTCCCCTTGATTTCCTACCTCTGCTGTACTGATATCCCTTCTGTTTTCATGAGATCCCCCCACTCTTTAAGTCCTTTTGTTTTCTCTAGGTTCCGCATAGGAAAGAAAATATTCAATTGTTGACTTTCAGAGTCTGACTTCTTCCCTTAGTTGACATATATTTCCATCCATTTACCAGAAAATGCCATAATTTCATTTTTTATTTATAGCTCAGTAAAATTCCATTGTGTATATGTATTTCATTTTCTTTATCCATTCATCTGTTGACAAGCACCTGGGCTGGTTCCATAACTTGGCTATTGTAAATTGTGCTGCTATAAACATTGATGTGCCCGCATCACTTTAGCATACTGGTTTTAGTTCTTTTGGATAAATAAGAGTGGGACAGATGGGTCAGATGGTGGTTTTATTCCTAGTTTTTGAGGAATCTCCATACTGGTTTCCAGAGTGGTTATACTAACTTGCAGTCCCACCAGGAATGTATGAGTGTACCCTTTCCCCCACATCCTTTCCAGCATTTATTATTGCTTGTATTCTTGATGAATTGCCATTCTGACTGGAAATGAAATCTCCATGTAGTTTTGATTTGCATTTCCCTGGTTGCTAGGACCCTTGAACATTTTAAAAATTTATTTGTTGGCTATTTCTTGTTTTGAAAAGTGTTTAGTTCTTTTGCCAATTTATTGCTTGGGCTATTTGTTTTTTTGGTGTTAAGTTTTTTGAATTCTTTATGTATTATGGTTATTAATCCCCTCTCAAGGAGCAGCTGGAAAAGATCTTCTCCTATTCTGTAGGCTCTCTTCATGCTCTTAATTGTTTTCTTTGCTGTACAGAAGCTTTTTAATTTCAAACTGTTGATTCTTTGTTTTATTTCTTGCATTTAAATCATCTTGTTAAGGAAGTTGGTACCTGCTCTAATATATTAGTGTTGAGCCTATGTTTTGTCCTAGCACTTGCAAATTTCTTGTCTAATCCTAGATCTTTGGTTCATTTTGAGTCGACTTTTATGCAGAATAAAATATGGGGACAAAACATGGATGTTCACTCATTACTCCTAGTCAACACAGTTTTTAAATTTTAGCCAGAGCAATCAGAGAAGAAAAGAAAATTAAAGGGATACAAATAGAAAAAGAAGTCAAAATTTCTCTGTTTGCTGATGGCATGATTCTATATATAGAAGATCTGAAAAAAAAACTCCACCAGAAAACTCCAAGAGCTGAAAGACAAATTCTGCAAAATAGCAGGATACAAGATCAATATCAATCAATCTCTTTTCTATATTCTAATAATGGATCTGTAGAAAAGGAAATCAGGAAAACTATCCCATTCACAACAACCTAAAAAATAAAAAATGAAATAATTGGGAATAAATATAACCAAAGAGGTAAAAAACCTCTACAGTGAAAACTGTGAAACACTGAAGAAAGAAATGGAAGAACACTTTAGGAAGATGGAAAGATCACCCATGTTTTTTGATAGGTAGAACTAATGTTTTCAAAATGGTCATACTACCAAAAGCATTGTAGAGATTCAATGCAATCCCCATCAAAACACAAACGACATTCTTCATAGAACTAAAAAGGGGAAAAAAAATTCTTAAAATTCATTTGGAAAAATAAGAGAACCAAAATAGATAAAGCAAACCTAACCAGAAAGAGTGATGTTAGAGGCATCACAATTCCATATTCCTAATTATATTGAAGAGTTATGGTAACAAAAGAGTATGGTATTGTCATTGAAACAGATGTGAAGACCAATGGAATAGAATAGAGCGCAGAGACAAATCTACATAGATACAGTCATCTGACACTCAACAAAGATGCAAAAAGCATGCTTTAAAACTGATGCTGGGAAAACTGGATATCCGTATATGAAAGAATGAAACTAGATCCCTATCTTTCACCCTGTGCAAAAGTCCCTCCATTTTTAATCCCCTTCACTTGACTTTAGATGCACCCACCCTCATGGGCTTCCTCCCTATCAGTAGATGCTCCTGTTCACTGTTTATTCTTTACCACTAGATGCTTCTTTGCTGATTCTTTCTCATATTTAGGTCTCTGAAAGTTGGTATGTGTAATTCATTCAGATCTGGGACTGCTTATGTTCTCTGTTTATATTTATACCCTATATAATTTCATGATATTAAATATCTCCAGACCTGTACCATCTGAAAATTGCCAACTAAGTAATAAGGAGCAATAGTCAACACACAGAAAGATGTGAGTGCTTCTGCTGATCCAGGGGAAACCTGGTCAGTGCTTAGGAATCTGGTTATCAGGTATCAGGCAGCTTCTCTTCTTTCTCAAGGATCACCTTGACCGTCTCAAAGTTATTCTAGGTACTAAATTATGAGACACAGAGTGTTTCACACTATAAAACACTTTCTAAATGTGGTTTTCTTAGAATCAGAGCTTCTTTTTTTATGTTACAAAACCAAATTTTTAATTCAACAAATACATTACCCCTTTGAAAACAATCTGTGACATAAACTTGAACATTCTGAGGCCAGATACGTCCAGGACTACTGCAAGGAGTGGACGTGACACCGGGTCTGGCTTTGCTTGGTTACAGCCCAGACATGACTTGGGCTAGGTTACAGGTTCAAGCTGGTGTTTGATTTAAGTCCTGGCTGTTTTGCAGCAGCGTTGGGTACCGCATGGCAGTAGCCGTGGGCATTGTTGAAAAGGACATACGGAAGGAAGGCTTCAGACACACCGGTCTGGCCAATGACTAAATCTCACAATATAAACACGAAAACCTAAGTTACTACTGTGTTTCCCATACATTTCCTCATGATTAGTGTCTGTGGGGACATGTCCCCTGAGAGTAGATTGTAAACCAGAGCATGCCTGGTTCATCATCCCCTTAACAGGAGTGCCACTCTAACGCCATTGGTGTCAGAACAGGCTGCTTTTCGGAGCTGGGGCCCAGGCCCAGTGTTTTCAGGGTGCAGTGTTGGTGCATAAAAGGTCTCTGGACTCTCCTTGGCCTTTTAGAAGATGATGACCTGCTCCAGCCAATCAGTTTTTAGCCGGGATGGTCAGCTGTGCTGTCTCTCTGCTGGAGTGGGTGTGGAACTGAGTGCCTCCAGCAGAGGAACCGGCATCTCCTTTCACCCAGAAAGGAGTGAGCCGTCTGTAGTGAGGGAAGACTTAGTTCTCAGGAGATACAGAACCAGCTCCAAAGCCACGAGCACCGTGAACTCAATCCCAATGAAGTCGAGCCTGTTGAATCGGAATCTTTCTTCCAGCTTATCAATGAGCTGCTTCACTTTGTTCTTGCGGAGGTCACTGCTGATCTTGGCCGTGAGCAGCACACAGGCCCCAGCACCCAGCTTGCAGTTCTGCTTGTTGAGCTTGCCCTGCGGCACCAGCTTCTCCAAGTACACATAGGTCATGGACATGGTAGCCAGCTCAAGGCTGCACTCCTCTGACAGGTTCCGCATCTCCCGTTTCAAACTCCGGCTCTTGCTTAATGTCAGTTTGATGTGAGGGAACTTCTCCTTCAAGGTCTCATTCAAGTCCTTCTTGAGGTCTGAGGGCTTCCACATACTCTATCACTGTGGTCATGTAGGAGGCAAAGATGAGGAGCCGCTTGTGCTTTCCACAGGGCCACAGAGGTCATCCAGGAGGTTGGGGTTGTATTCCAGGATGTCTCCCACATCACTCCCGAGCTCTGTGCCAGCTGGTGCCGACTTGGTGGTGGCAAGTTTGTGTCTTGATCCTGGAAGAGCCCCAGGGGATGCCGGACTGAGGCTGGTGCAGCAGGCCATGGCTGTCACTCTTGTGTGCAACCAGAGTGTTAATAGGGTCCAGGAACTTTGCATAAGGCACAACCTTTCCACCTGCTCCCAGTTCAACACCTTCCAACTCAAAGACCATCTTGGAAGAAACAGAAACACCACCAGATGGATGCCTCTGCTTCTGGCTGTCCACCCTCAGGTCACTGATCTGCAGGCCTTCTCCATAGGGCAGGACTGAGGAGGCTGCACACAGGGATGGCTTGGCACAGATGAGCACCATCCTGCTGTTCCTGGTGTCATACTGCCTCATGTTCTTGATGAAGTGGGTCTTCTTCAGCCCTTTGTGTCTTGGTGATCCAGATGCATGTGTGGTCCTCTGGACAGAGGCACATCCCACTGCTTCTTCCAGAAACTCAAGGGAGCAGTGCTGGGACTTGACTCGCCTCCTCTGGTGCACCGGTCCACGGCGAGGCCAGGGAGCACCAACATGGAGCTGAGCAGGCCCTGGGGCGGGGGCCTGGTGGGGCCAGGGGTGGGCCTGGGACTCCTCCCACCGCGGCTGCGGCCAGGCTCAAGTCGTGGAATCAGAGCTTCTTGAGAGACTTGAGTACAAAATTTCATTTGGGGAGTAAAGAAATGCTGATCAGGAAGGAGGAGGGAAAGTCAGCCAATGGAGAGTTGTCTATAAAACCAGCTATCCTGGTGGGAAAGTAGGAGATCATGGGATCATTTCAGAATAGCACTTCGGAAGGGGTAATGGAAATGAGGTATTCCCATGCCAACTGCTGACATCTTTGGTTGATGAGTGGTCCCTGTTGTGGGATGCTGTTGCTGGTGGTGGTGGTGGTGGTATAAACTGAACTGCTACTAGTATAGACCAAGAAGTCTGTCACTGTTCCAAGAAAGAGGCTCCAACCACCAAGGCGGGGTATTGGTGATTGGAAGTCTGCTAGAGGACATTGAAGGATCAGAATGTTTCATATGAAATCAGAAACTATAGCAGTGATACAGTATACTTAAAAAGCAACTAAATGATATAAAATCTGGTTGGGGATGGGGGATGGAGAAGAATGGAGGAACTTTAGATTATGTTGAGGGAAATGAGAGAGGGAGGGGGTGGGAGTATGAAAAATGGTGGAATGAGACAGACATCATTACCCTATTGTTGTACCCAAAGAAAATAAAATCATCCAAGCCGATCGCGTAAAGCCAAAAGAAGCCTTTATTTTAGCTGGCCAGTGACGACCTCCCTTATGCCTAGAAGCGGGGTGCCGGGGGATCGCGCCTTAATTGTGTCATTGCCAACCTTTACAGGGCTCGGGACGGGATTAGGGCAGGGGAGGGTTTAGGGTTGGGATTAGAGCGGGGAGGGTTTAGGGTTGGGCTATAGGGAGGGGGGATTAGGGTGGGGCTGACTCTCTCTCTGGATGGCACTGGAGAATCTTTCTGGGAAGTATAACACTATGTACATGTGTGATTAACAATCATATGAATCATGCACAACCATAGAAATGAAAATTTGTACCCCATATGTGTACAATGAATCAAAATGAAGTCTGTAAAAATAAAAATAATCATAAAAAATTTTAAAAAAGAGCAACTAAATGAAAAAATTCCAGAACTAAAATACAAAAAATTAATTTTAATGAGTGAATTTAATACAAGATTTAATACACCTGAAAAAAATCACTAATTGTAAAACCATTAGAAGATATTGTCTAGAATAAAGCATAGAGAAATAAAATCTTAACAGAAACACTAAAAACATGTAGAATACAATAAGAAGGTCTAACACATGTTTAATACAGTTAGTTCCATGTGAAGGAGAAGGGAAAATGAGGCAGAAATAAGGTTGAAACAGATAATGACTTCCTAGATTATTTACACTTTCCTGAGTATCTCCTAACTCCCACTCACATCTTTGTTTGTGCCTAGCTTATCTTTGTGTGCTGGATGTTCATTTGAAATCAATTATTCTCTGACTTACTGGGAGCTCCATCTTGATAAACCTGCTGGAAATTAGCTAGGATTTGTGCATATGTACCCTCTGCCCAAACTGAAAATGTCCTACACACCTGTCTGTGAGACATTGTGCTATGCTTTTGAGAGTTGAAAAGTAAAATAGTTTTGTCCCCCTTCCCTGATGAATTTTACCAAATAAATGTTCAGAGATAAAGTACACCCACAATTACTACCCTTTAGCAGATCTGTTTAATGCTCTATGCTAAGCAATATATACAACTAATCCCTGCAATAACCATACAGCCTAGGGATGTTTATTATCTTCATTTTTTTCAATGAGAAAATGAAGGCTTCTTGAGGTTATGTAAATATAATTCTCCCAGGATCATCATTTAAAAAGTAGATGGTATTGCCAGGTGCAGTGGCACATGCCTGTAACCCTAGTGACTCAGGAGGCTAAGGCAAGAGGATCACAAGTTCAATGCCAATCTCAGCAACTTAACAAGACTCTGACTCAGAATTTAAAAAAAAATAAAAAGAACTGGAGA
>JAJEJO010000174.1:253610-387694 GCA_020662805.1 Glaucomys volans | reverse complement strand
AAAAAAAAAAAAAAAAAAAAAAGTGTTATATCATTAAAAAGCATTGAATTTTGGGGGTGTCAAAAGATGTCTGTCAAAAATCCAATAAAACTGATATTAGACAGATTCCTTAATCTCTCAGTCTTGTCCTCAGACCAGTTAACAGTTAGGACTAAAAATATAGTTAACCTTTAATGATGTACTATGCCACACACCATTGCGTGCTTTGAGCTTCTATGGAGTAGGTACTAGTAGAATTCTCATTTTGCAGAAGAAACTAAAGTGTCATGCCGCTCTGTAGCATGAGGCATGGATCCAAATGACTGCAAACAATGTCCCACAGTATCATCATCACCAGATAACTTTTGCACCATTAGTAGCTGTGTGGTTTGTATGTGAGGTGCCCCCCAAAAGCTCATGTGTGAGACCATGCAAGAAGATTCAGGGGAGAAATTATTTGACTGCGAAAGTCTTGACTCAGTCAGGGAATTAATCACCTGATAGGGATGAAATGACCAGCAGCTGAAGGCCGGGAGGGTGTGCCTGGAGGAGGTGGGGGTTGGGCGTGTGGCTTTGGATTTACATTTGTATCTAGGCAGGAGAGTCTGTCTCTCTCTGCTTCCTGAGGATCATAGGAGCTACTTCCCTCTGCCACACTCTTCCTCCATGATGTTCAGCCTCGCCCTTGATCCCTAAGGAATGGAGTCTGCTGGCTATGGACTGAGATTTCTGAAACCAAAAGCTTCCAGAGAAACTTTTCCTTCTCTACAATTGTCCTGGGCAGGTTTTTTAGTCATATTAGCAAAAAAGCT
Organism: Glaucomys volans; assembly: GCA_020662805.1. NCBI lineage: Eukaryota > Metazoa > Chordata > Mammalia > Rodentia > Sciuridae > Glaucomys > Glaucomys volans. Next base: position 386,903 of record JAJEJO010000174.1, on the reverse strand, counting down.
GACTCAAACAGTAGCTCAAAATAATACAGAGCTCTGCCTTCAGAACTTGGTTCCTAAATTTCTACTTTAAAACAAGGAAGTGCTTTGGGGGCCTTCATGAGTATCGCTGTTCTTCATTCATCTTTGAGATTCTCTCCCCCATTTATAAAATTGTCCAGGTCAAAATGAGATGTAATGAAATTTATCCTTTCTTTCATGACCCCTCATACCCTTTGAATTGGAAGATACCCACACAGTTACCTGTGTTGTCCATGGAGAGACAAGGAGATACATTATTTGGAGATTGTATCAAGTTTATAGAAAGGCCTTTTTTTTTTTTTTTTTCAAAACCATGGGCCTCCTGTGGGTTGATAGATTGACCTTCCTCTTTTCTGGGTGTCCTGAAAGTAAAATGAACACATGTCAACTAAATAAATGCTTGGCAGACTACAACTATATTAGCTACAGATGAAGGCCAGGCCCAGCTTCCCAGGTGAGTCTAATCCCACCTGGAACACCCTGGATTCACAGAAGAGTCAGTTTTGGGAGCACTGGGAACCCACCGACCTCACATTGCCAGTCGAGGCTCCTAGGGATTAGGGAGAAGGGCTCCTCTGGCTGCAGACAGGGCAGGGGGTGCTTCCGAGAATGGCAGGAGTTGGTAGGCTCTGGCCACATCTTGAAATGAAATCATGAACTTCTTATCTTCTGTTGAATTCCCTTCTGCATCCCCTGGAGTAGGAAATAGAAGCAGTGGCGATCCTAGCCCAGGTCCTGGTGGGAAGACTCCACGCGCTGTCTTTTGGCTTTGTCCGTTTGTCCCACCTTCCTGTAGGGGTGAGTGACAGGCCATTCTTCTAAATGCAGGAAATGAGGAAGAAAAAGCCAGTTCAGGGCCACTGGTGGAATGCCTGTCCCTCCTCTCTCATTTCTGGACCCTGAGCCTTGAGGCTGAGAGCCACATCCAGCCTCCCTTGCTCTGGGTGTTTGCAAGGCGGCAGGAGAGGCCCTGGCTTTTTTTCTAGTTCAGGTCCCTGATTCTTGGGTTTTCTCCAATGCAGTGAGGCTGGAGTATGCCTGACTGGCAGCCTGGATAGCTGCTCTCCTTACTACCTAGTGTGAACGTTGTAGGAGAAGCTGCAGGTCGTGGATAGGAAGTGTCCCCTTCTGGGACATTGCTTCTGTGGAGCAAAACCATCCCAGACATGGGGGCCCTTTTCCAGAGGTGGTGCTGGGAGGTAGCTCAGATCCACCCTGTTTACTACATCTGCATGTAGTGTTTTCTCATCCTGAGGTCCAGTTGCCCAGGCAACCAGGAGTGGCAGCTGAAGTGGTGTGGCTCTGACTTTCATCACTCTTTCCCTGGCAGATGAGCTCACAAAAATGATTCCACAGTTCTTTCTGCTCGTCTCTCACCCTCCTCCTCCTTGCTCCTGCTAGAGTCTCATAGCTCCTCTTCAAGATTGGGTTGACTGACAATGTCTCTCAAATTTGCTCTTTTAACTGCCTCAATTCCATTAGCTGGCCTTGACCCTGCCCCTCTGTGAGCCTCTTCTGATGAAGACTCCCACTCCTCAGTGGAGTCTGATCGCTAAGCTTTGGATACATCATATTGCTATGGTTTGAGCATGTCCCCCCACCCCACCGTTCATGTAGCTGGAACCTCAGCTCCTCCATGTGGCAGTGTTGGAGGTGGGGCTTGGCTGGAGGTGGGGCTTGGCTGGAGGTGTTTTGTCTTAGAGGATCCCTCAGGAATGGATTACTGAATGCATTGTTCTTACAGGAACGGCTTAGCCACTGTGGCCCTTTCCTCTCAGACACTTGTGCCCTTCTGCCCTGAACTTCCACCACGTTAGGAGACAGTATGAAGCCATCTTCAGATACAGGTTCCTGCTCTTGGTCTTCCCAATCTCCAGAATCATGGGCCTCTTGCTCTCCCTTTGCCCCTCCTCCTGGCCTGTGCCCCCAACTGCTGGTCCTCAGGCCAGGCACTTGCCCTTCTCTCCGCAGGAAACTGTTCCCTCACCTCCTCGAGCCTCCCTCCTGGAATCTTGCTTTCTCAGTAAGGTTTGCCTAAGCCTGCTTAGTGCTGCAGCCCCACCTCTCTGCCTGCTATAGCCTCCTTCCTTCTCAGCCCTTGAGTGCTCCGTGCTAGATGCTTGTTTTCTGTCTACCTGCTCCCTCCCAGAATGTGAGCTCATAGGGCAAGAGTTCCTGGGAGTTTCATTCAGTGCCAAAGACTCCTGACCTGAGACCTTGCCTGGCCTTTAGCAGAGACCTTCTGAATGCTTGCTGGATGAACGAATGATAAGAATAAGCATGAACTTTCTTAAGGGGAAGCTGTTTCCCACTGAGACTCTCTAGCAAGATGGTAAAAGGATATACCCTTTTCTTTTCAAACATCATTATTATTCTTTCTTATTTTAAAATATTTTTTTAGTTATCAATGGACCTTTATTTGTTTATATGTGGTGCTGAGATTCAAACCCAGTGCCTCAGACATGCCAGGCAATCGCTCTATCACTGAGCTACAATCCCAGCCCCGTCATTATTATTCTTGGTGTTTGTTCTAACTTAATACAATTTCATTTTCAACTTTGGGCTGCAGTGTGTGGAAGATCCTTTGTGGCAGCTCTCAGCTAGATCACACTTCACAAGTATGAGAGAATTGTGAAGGAGCCAGTGATAGTTAAATTTGTTCTACTTTTTCCCCAAATCACAGAAATACCTTAGGAAACTATCAATATTGATTTTGCATACGAGTATCCTACAGTAGTACCCTTTAACATTTTCCTCAGAAAACTTGGGTAGCTTTGGAATCTAAGCCGAACTCTTATTCTTCTTATTTTTCTCGTAAGTTTTTCCAAAATTTAAATTTTCATTTATTTGAGATAAAATATACTTCAAAAATGTTTGACTAATACAGGTATCTTTATCTGTTCAAAGATTTTAGAATAATATGCCAATGGTAATTTACATGTTTTCTGATATTATAGATTAATGACTTTTTAAAAATGTAAAAGAAGATCATGTTTTCCTTAAAGAAGTTGTTTTTAATAGGCTCAGTTAATTGTGTGTTGTTCTTTTTTTGCAACACTGGGGATTGAACCCAGGGCCTTGAGTGTGCTAGGCAAGCATTCCACCACTGAACTACATCCCCAGCCCATGTGCTTCGCTTAATATCGTCAATCAGAATATAGTCAGGAAGTAGCGAAATCTGGAATCAAAGTGTCAACAATAAATTTGAATATTTCCTTTAATGCCAGGGATAATAGGAGATCTTGTTAATTCTAAGGTTTTTTAAACTACAATACCTTTCCAGAAGTCAGAACTTTGCATATTTAAATGTTAGGCACCAGTATTATGGATAATCAACAAATATCAACACTAGAAATATGTGATAAGATGAACAATTTCCGAGTGAAGGAGCGCTTCTGAAGTTGCCAGAGGGTCGTTGGAAAACGGTAATCTATTTCAATTGTGTGGCTGGGCCTTGTTACCGAGCACTCTTAATAATAATCTGATAGTCTAACAATAGTCTGAATAGTCTTAATATAGTCTGATTCAACTCTTCCCAACTCCCAAGACTTATGTCAAGGTTTTATATCTAAAGAATACAGACAGTTTGAAAATTTTATAAAGAAAAAATGTTGAGGCATTTTTAGAAATTATTTACAAGGCATGGGCGAAGATGCTAATGTGTACTCTTAAGCAAAATGATAGTGGGGAAAAGGTATGCTATGCCCATAAATAAATTATATGGAAGTTATTAATAACAGATGAGGGGGGTGTTAGCATGTTTGGTTGTCACAGAGTAAGATGCTAGAACATAGTAGTAGGACACTTTATAAAATTTGGAAAACCTTCGGGTAACTAATGAATTATTAATCGATTAAATATTTATTAAATTCAACTAAGGTTTATTAAGCACCTAGTATAAAGTTCTGTGTAAATTAAAGTAGAAGAGCAAAAATGCACCATGTGTCCCTCAGTTCCTCCTTCCTGTCCCCTCCTTGTTGAGCCCATGCTGTCACCCTCTGCTGACCCAGATTTGCCCTTGCCCCAGGGTCCAAGTCCCAGTTTCAAATAGGCTTAGACCCTTGCCAAGACTCTTCACTTCTGCTTAGATTTGAAATTATGATGTAGGACCATGCCTACACAGAACTACAACCTGTAGAATTTCCACATTTTTTATAGACAAACTGGCAGGAAAGGTCCAGGTCTTTTCTCTTAGTTCTAGTCTATGCATTCATCCATCCATCCATTCATTCATTCATCCATTCATCCATCTATCTATTCATTCCACAAATGTGAATGCACACTTACTGTGTGTTAGGCACCTATACTGAGTTCTTAGAAATACAAAGACATTAAAATGTAAATATTAGTAAATACATAGGTCTGTGATCAGTTTTAAATTGATTTTCATGTATGGCATGAAGAAATTCCCCACATGGATATGCAGGAAAAGGTAGACTTCCACTGATCTATCCTCTGGTGGAGTTAGCTGGGAGCTGGGAGTCCTGCCTGCCCTGTTGCCTTGAACTGAAGACCTAGCTGGGGATTCTTCTTTCTTAGTCCCTTGCCCAGTGTCTCCTGCTGAGACACTGTCATCTCTTAGGTATTTCAATGGTCTTATGTAAATAGTTATTAGCAATGCTTTTTTGCTAATTATATTGAATAAGATTTCATTGAAGATAAAAAATGTTACTGTTTTCCAGGGTTGAAATGGTAAAGATGATATAAAAGAAAATTATATGATGTATAAAACTCAGATTGAAACATGAAAATAGGAAAATTGTGGATAGGGAGAATAACCAAAAACACTTTCTCATTCATAACCCCCACATACATACATTGTAGTTTACATTGATAATTAAATATCTTCAAGGAAAATAAGTAGATTTAAATAAAAATGAGTAATTTACAAAGAAGTGCACAAACTAATTGCAAACAAAAGTTAATACAATTACATGGTATCAAAAAACATGAGGAAGGAAACATAAAAACCTGAAAATCTGTAGGAAAGTAAGAGATAAAGATAAAAAGAATCAATTATGCCACCCAGCTTTGAAGAGCACACAAGAAATGGATAAAGAAAATAATAGATAAAATTGCACAGGTGACTGCAAGAACAATTACAGTATTTATGGAAAAAGTATTATCAGAGGATATAATCTAAAGCAAAAAAGCATCAAATGAAACTATGAGAATCATTCTATTGTTACAAAAATATAAAAGATCCAATTGCCTTTAATTCAGAGGATTACTCATTATTTGTGTGAGAAGCATAAGATCTTAGAAACACAAAGAAATGTCAACAGAATCACTCTTTTAAAAGATTTATGGACAATATCAGACTTTGATAGTCATGATCAAAACAAGTATGGTCACTATTAGAATAATATAATTAATAGTTTTTGTTATCTTGTAACCCATACCAGGAGGTTGGATACCTTCTTATAAAAGATCAATAGCTTTAAAAGCTCATAATAAACAAATTACTCTGATAACCTTATTTTCATTTCCAAAGGAAAAAATCATAGAAATTACATTTCATAGTCATTAGAGAAGGCCAACAAATAAAATTGATAGAATCAAAATGCTGTCCTAAATCTGACACTAAACCGTAAAAGAAATAAGAATGCAATTGCAATTATTTGGGAAATTAAAAATGTAAATATATAGGTTTGTGATCAGCTTCAAATTGATTTTCATGTATGGCGTGAAGCAATTCCCCACATGGATACGCAAGTCAAACACCAAAAGATTTGACCTTCCTCCTTGAAGTACTTTGGCACCTTTGTAAAACATCAATGGCTTTATAAGCAAAGGTCTACTTTTAGGCTCTGTATTTTGTGTCATTGATGTATTTATCCGCATGACAATACTACCCTATGTTGACGATGTAGTTTTATAATGAAGTTTGGGAGTTGTAATTCTTTCAAATTTTTATCATCATTTTTGTTTTTCTTTGTGTATTTATAAAAATTTAAGAACCAATATTTATCAATTTACAAGCAAAAACCTTGTTGAGATGATCATTAGAACAGCATTAAATTTGTTGGCTAACCTGGGAACAACTGACATCTTAATATTATTAAGTTTGCCAGTCTTTGGTCATGGGGTTTCTCTAAATTAAGTGCTTTTAAGTTTATTTCTCGACAGTAGTTTGTAGTTTTCAATGTAGAAGTCATGCACAGCTTTTGTTAAAATGATTCTACGTTATGTTTTTTATTTATGATTCTTTTGTTCACCATCATAGATAAAATTTCCTTATAAATTTTATTTTTTCCATTATTTACTATTAATATATCCAAATGAAAGTGATTTTTGTATTTTGACATTATCAAATATTCTCAGTGACTAGAAATAGTAATTTTTAGTACTAGAAGTGGTAATTATAAGTTGTTTAGAATTTCTCATTTTTTAAAAAAAATCAATCTGTGAATAGAATTTTATTTCTTGCCTTTCAACTTCATTTCTTACTTGCTTAATTGTTATTTAGTTATTCACTTTTGGAAAGTCTGACTCTCAGGCTTCTCATTTATCCCCCTTTCCTCGTAGATAACAGCCCTGCCTTGCCTGGTATCTCTGTCTGGAAACGGCTGTTTCATTCCTATTTGCTCCATGTTTCAGTGTCTGTGGCAGTAGGTCAAGTCCAGCGTCACTCTTCCATGGCCAGATGTGGTGTGCCTTCATTACTGACGGATGTTTTCTGTGGACATGGGTTGATAGTTCATTGACAGGTTTTCTTTTCTGTTGTTCAGCATTTTATAAATGTTGTTCCATTGTTTCTAAAGAGAAGAAATCAATAATTCATACTTTTTGTCCTTGCATATAATGTATCATTTCTCTGTGGCTACTTTCAAGATTTTTTCTTTATCTTTTGTTTTAATCTATATAGTTCCATTTGTTTTTATACAACATGGGGTACTCTGTATCTTGAACAATTATTTAAACACATTTGGGGAGTTTGGGGCCATTATTTCTTTAAATATTTACCTTGCCTGATCACTGTCCTCCTTTGAGACTCTAGCCATGTATATGCTCAAGTGCTTAAATCTAAGAATCACCTGGAGAAATACAGTTCAATAAAAAATTTTAAAAAGCTAGGTGCCCAGGCCCCTGTCTGTGGTTGACATTGGTCCACAGGCACTGATGGTTTACATTTCTAATCATTTTTCTCCTGTTAATCAGATTGAGCAATTTGTATTGAGTTGTCTTCCAATTTACTGACCATTTTTAAACAATTCTTGGCCATCTTCTTGTGCTGTTAGTTCTACTCACTGAATTTATTTATTTCAGATATTATACCTTTCAGTTACGGAATTTTTTGGTTTAAAAAAATCACTGTTTATCTACTAAGATTCCTGATATTTTTATTCATCCTCTAATTCCAACATTTGGATAATTGTATGATCCATTTCTGTTTATATTAAATGCAAAGTCAGAAACATTTTCCTATTTCTTCATGTGTGTATCTAGTAGCACTTTATAATATATCTAGTAATATTTTACTATGCTCTGGGCATTTTGGATTATAAATTGTAGAGATTCTCCATTCTTTATCCACTGAGAAGTGGACTTTTTATATGGCAGTTAATTTGACTATGCTCACTTTCTAAACTGTCTTCTGTAGTAAACTGCTGCTCTGCTTAGAGTTGTTTTCTCTCACCTTTAAGCCTTTGTACAAGTTTTTCTATTGGTAGGAGGCACTTCCCCCCTTTTCAAATGGGTAATCTTTTTTTTTCTTTTTTTTTTTTAGCTCATATGATACTCCCTGAGAAATTTCTCTGATCCCTGAAGTGGGCTTTTCTGGTCCATGATGCTGTTCCCAGATCATCCTGTGCTTACTTTCAACCATACACATTTATCACACTGCTGTAAAACTGCCTGTTGGCTTGTGTTAGTCAGCTCTTTGCTGCTGTGACAAAATACCTGAGAAAAACAACTAAAAGGAGGACACATTTATTTCGGTTCATGATTTTAACCCATTTTCTCCATTGCAAGGAGAAATGAGGATCATGAAGGAAAGGGCTTGATGAAGCACAGCTGATCACCACGTGGTGGCAAGGAAAGAGAGAGACAGTTGGGGAAAGGGGTTAGGGACAAGATGTAGTCCTTTAAGGGCATGTCCCCTAGGACCTACAGCTTTCAACTAGGTCCCACATCCTACAGTTTCTATCGCCTCCCAATAATGCCATCAAATTATAAATTTACCAATGGATTATTAATCTCTGATGAGGACAATGCCCTCATGATTGATGACTTCCCCAAATCCTCACCTCTGCATGATGCTGCATTGGGGGGAACACTTCAGACACATGAGCCTTCAGGGGATATTCCAGATCCAGACCATAAGCTCCGAGAAACAAGAACTATGTCTAGTTCAGGGCAAGTGGAGGTAATCAACACAAATAACCAACTCACCCAAAGCTCATTGCTTGAAGTTGATTGGTAATTAAATGCATATTTTAAAATAAAATTTAAAAAGTTAAGTTTCTTCATTATCTGCAGAGAGGCAGAATATTTCAAAACAGGAAACAACGGCAAAAATCACAGAAAAAAGCAATAGTTTTGATTAATACATAAAAGCTATATTTAAAAACTACCATTCAATAATTATTGTTTATTGATTTACATTGCTGAGTGTCTATTTCGTGCCCAGCACAGGTATCCCCCCTTGTGTTGCTTACATGATAGTGGATATAAAACAGATCATAAACAACTAAAGAGGTTGACAGACACTTTTTCAAGTGTATTGACATGGGTCACTGCTAGGAACACACACACATACATACATGTGCGTGTGCAACCAAATAAGAGATACTACTATGATGTAAAAATCACCTCTTCAGGAAACTATTAAAACCCTAATAAAAGTAGTAAATTATTACAAAAGAAACATAAAAGGAGAAATAGTTCTCTGTTTTATAAAAAAATGTTATATTTGTTCATCAGAACATGAAACATTCCAAACTTTCCCTGCCTCTTATTTACTTTTACATAGATAATATGTGTTTATAAAACAAAATTCACAAGTATTAAGTAGTTTACAAGGCAAGGCAAATTTTCCTTCCATCTGCCTTTCTCAACCATCTTGCTCTTTCTGGAAGCAAACACGGCTGCCAATTTTCTACCAAAAACATTTTCAACAATTCAGTGCTAGTGTGAGAGTACAATGAAAGAGTACTCTCATCGACTGATAGAGGAAGGAGGAAATGATTTCGCCTTTTTGGAAAAAAATATATCAAGCCTTAAAATGTACATTATGACTTAAAAAATCTAATTTTGTACTCTTTTCAAAGAAAATAAGACACATTTATGTGTATAGGTAGACACCAGGGTATAATTATGAGAGATTAGAAACAGCCTAAATATCCAAAATGCATTCATTACAGAACAGGATGCACATAAAATAGAGTATTACACAATTATCCCTCACCAGTATGGCTCGGAGGACACAATTCTGAGTGCCAATGTGAAATATTTCATCAAGGCAGCAGTGACCATGTTTTTCAGGCTCACCAAAGCACCCCAGTTCCTAGAGCAATTCCAGGACCCTGCAGACATTCCAGAAGTATGTTCTATAAATGAATTGCATCCAGAAAAGCCTGGGGCTGGAGATGTTGCTCAGTTATAGTGTACTTGCCTAGCATGCACAACGCTCCAGGGTTGATCCCCAGCATGGCCCAAAATAAAAATAAATAAATAAATAAAAATAAACCTAAACAAACAAAAGAGCTATGGAATGAGCCAGGACTGATTTCAAAACATGCATGAACCTAAGAACCACTCAGAACTTGTTAAAAAGCAAGACTCTCAGGTCACTGTCTGCAGATTTTAATTAGATGATATGAAATCTGTGTTTTAACAAATACCTCAATTTTGGAAAACAGTAAATCTGTAAGCATCTAATGAAAAGTCAGGACACACTTGAATATTAAAATGTATATATGACGTCAACGGAAATTTTTTTTTTTGTATAGGAATAAATGAGGGGAGATATTAAACAAGTAACAGGAAATCTGAGAAGCCAAAGAGGGAGAAAATTTGTAAGAGCAGGAGGCCACCACCACCACTGGGACAGAGAGGAGGTGGTATTGGCAGAAACCAGGCCCTGGAGTCACCTGGAAAAAATCTTAATGGCAGCAGGCAGAGTCTAGAGCCACAAAGATGCTCCAACTGCTGGAAAGTCTGCACAAGCAGACGGGCTGTAGGAGAAGCTCCTGGAATTGGCTCTCCACTTCCTGGGACCAGCCAGAAGCCAGATGTCATGGGAAACTCAATCGTGAAGTCTGCAGAGTTCCAGGTTCCATCTCCCAAGACACAGAGCAGAGCAAAAACAGGGCAAGAGTGGACGTGAAGGCTAACAGGCTCGGTACCTGTGTTGTGAGTTAGGACCTCATGTTGCACCCTCGTGAGAATACTGCAGAGGTGTTGACTGAAGAGGGTGAAAGTCAAATATTAATTTGCCTATTTTTTTTTTAAAGAAAAGGAGCTATTTAAATTCATATTAACTTTCACATTCTTCCACTCTAGGACAGTTGTGGGTAATGGATTGTATTTCATGCAAAATACTCCTTTGAAGGACATATGAACTCTAAGTGAAATTGAATGCAGAGTTCAAAACCTACCACTTGTGAGACAGTGGTCAGCTAAGAAATCGGGACATAATCTGTTGTCTGTAGGCAAGATGCAAATGCAAATATTCTTAGACACAGTACGAGGGCCAGCATGCACCAGTTAGCGGTTCTGCAACAGGATGGTACATCCTTGGTATTTTCAGAGTGGTGCTGGGTGGGGGCAGAAACATGAGTATAATCACATAAAAAGAAAAAAGTATATTTTTATCTAGTGAGAAAAGAGGACACTATTTTCAAAGCCATCACTCCCCTGTACTTAGTATTTTGTGAACATGACATACCTTGCCTAAGGAAAATAAGGAGTGAGAGTAAAGCATTACTCCTGAGCTGAGATGAACAGCCATGTCACTAAGGAGAGGAAGTACCACAAAGGTCCCTGCACCTCGTGACGACTCCAAGCCACTGGGAAGGATCTCCAGATCCGACTGTGGCCCAGTACTTCAGCCTCATGTGCTGCTCTGCCTAACATTCTGCACTGAGTTTTGTGCTCATTTACTTTCCTATCTTCATGCATGTGTTTTTCTCTCCCTGGAACATTCTCTATCCGCTATGTGACCTCCATCTTCTGGAAAGTTCCTAGTCATTCTTTACATTTTTATCACACCTCAGCCTCCTTCAATCCTGCTCCCCATCCTCTTCCCCCAGCTCAGAACTCTGGGCAAATGCCCATCAGCCTCGGGGGCTTCAGTGTATTTTAATCGTTTATATATTCTTCTCCCTCATGAGATGATCAGGGATAATTTTGCAATCTACCATTGCATGTCTTATGCTTGGCACATGATAGGTGCTCAGTAAATACTTCATTGAGCAGGTTTAATGGGTCTGGGAGTTGAAACTACAAGAGAAAGTGAAATCTCCAAGAGAAAGAGAAATCCATGTAATTTTCATGAATATAGTTAAGAAGCAGACCAAATTCACAGATAAGTTTAAAAAATCGATTATTTTACATTTTCCTTTTCAGCAAATATTTCTGGTTATATTCCATTTTCCTCATCCATTCATTCTTTTATTTCACAAGTAACAAGTCTTCGCCTAACGAGGGAGTGATTTTTCTTATTCTTATTTAACTTCATATAATTAAGTTCAATGATATGAGATTACTTTTTCAGGGTCAAAAATGCTCATAGAGGGCTGGGGTTGTGGCTCAGTGGTAGAGTGCTCATCTAGCATGCGTGAAAGCCCTGGGTTTGATCCTCAGCACCGCATATAAATAAAATAAAGGTATTGTGTCCATCTACAACTAAAACAAAATATTTTTTAAACAATGCTCATATATTGGCAGTGTCTGTTGTTCAATCTTAAAAACAAGGATTAAGAGCCAAGTGTTGCCCTTGCATCAGCTGCACAGCTCACAGACTGCACTTCTTAGTGTGAGCAACTCGGATAGTTGGAAAACCAGTTTGTGCATTTTATTAAAGACTATGATCATCTGGCACAGGTTGCTTTCTTGGGAGCTAATGAGATCTTGGCCCAGGGCACAATGCAGGAAAGACTGGCAGTTGGCTGTCAGGAGAGCCTGAGGCTTTTGCATTCTGGAGCAAAGGGAACTCTATCTACTTCCACAGTCACTCCCAACTTGCAGTTGCATGACTCTTTCAGAGTTAAAGTCATGCAACATCATTAAAATGTTAATATGTACCTTTGTGCCTGGTCCCACAATTGAATTTTCAAGTAGTTGATTACATTTCTCTCTGCGGGTTCAGGAAACCATTAGACTCACATTATCTAATTTATTGGACATATTTCGGTCCTTACAACTTTCCCATTAGTCATCCCTAAATACACTTAGTGCAAGTGAATAAGGCCTGTTTGATGTGAATGAGCATCGCTTCCTAGAAAAAGAGCAGCCCAGGACTGCAGGACAGTGGAAAGCCAATGTCAGGAGCTCTGAGCATGCAGCTCAGATACTGTCAGGAAAGTCTCACCTGTGGTTAGCATGAATGGTGGTGTTAAGAAGTTCCTCAGTGTTAATATGATTGTCAGTGTTCTTATTTTTTCTTATTGCTGATTCTTTAATTCTCTGTAACTTTTAAACTTAAAAGAATCTTTGAAACTAAATGTGCTGAAAATATCTTTAAAAATAAGAAACACATTTAGATTCTGGTGCACAGCAAATTCCCTGTGAAGAAAAGTTCCAAATTTGTGAGTCTATTTGCATTTCCATAAACACAGAGAATCTTTGTCTGCGCTTATTATGTGACAAATAACAGTGTTAGAAACGGGGTGTTTTAAGACTCTAATTATGCATGTGCTCCCATTCTTGCTGGTGCGTTTACAATGTGAGGCAATATAAAACTTGTGATTGGGGTTCAAGTGTTTTTTTCCAAAAGTTGATATTTTAATGAATTTTAACCACCACTGACCTTGTTTAAAGGAACTAAAATATTAAGAGGTAAAAATGATGCCACTGCACCCTGGGAAGCAGATTTTGAGATGGAATTGACTGCAAATATTGAGGAGTGCCTAGTGATCAACCCTGGGAGGGGAGGGAAGCCTCCTGGTATGGGAGAAAGGAGAAGCTGAGCAGGGGGCAGGCCCAGCACAGCCTGGCAACCCTCGGGAGCTCTGCAGCTGACAGGGATCTTCAGAGCTGCTCAGTGTGGCTAAAGGGAGCATGCGTATCTTCCTACCTTGGTCAGCGACTGCACTATAGGCTCTGGGTTCTCACACTCACATGGGAGTTTCAGGTCCAGGTGTGTCAAATGAAGGAGGAGCAGGTGTTCAAGAGCTGAAAAGACCTTGTGGTCAATGGCCACAGACAAGCAGGCGGGAGTCATGAATATTGTCCTTCAGGCCTGAAGAAGGTACAGAGAGGCCAGCACACGGCAACACACCTAGACCTGGGCTCACTCTAAGCTTGCGTCTGGCTAGGTAAATATAAGCAAAAATTCATTAAAATTCAACAAAATTACAACTTGTTTCTCATTTGCACCGATCACATTTCCAACACTCTGTAGTGTTGCACAGTACAGAACATTGTGACCATAAATATTGGAATATTGGGAAATATTGGAATAAAATGGAATTACAGAAAGTTTTGTCAGATGGCCCTGGGTGTCCCTTACACCACGTGGTCACATTGTTCAGAGGGGTTGTGCCTCCCCGAGGCTGCCAGCAGGTGCCTCTCCAGCTGTTCAACCCCAGGGGCCATGCTCTCCTCCCTTGAAACGAAGGGGACCCTCCTTCTAGTCTTCCTCCTAATTCTGTTTTCATTTTTATTTACAAATGATATTAATATGGTTTAGTAAACCATAAATGGCATCTGAAAAGTGTTTCTATTTTGTAAGGATGGGTCAGGAGATGAGGAAATATACATATTCTTTCCAGTAGTTAAAGAAATGCAAGATAATTGGTTGTTTTCATATTAAAATAGTGTCACCATTTACACCTGTCACATTAACATCCCCTCAAAATCATTGGTCAGCAAAAGAATAATGGAAGATGATAAAAATTGTGACAGTGTATATATATATTTTGCTATGTTGCAAAGTATAGCAAATGAAACATTTTAGAATCAGCCTACTCCCCAGGCACTGGTGTTTGGTAATGAAATCCTGCTCTGTGGGGTGGCCTTGCCGTGCCTCACCTGCTGTAAGTGTTCAGTGCCTGCTGCTCTGGTGGCTTGTGTCACCGATTCCTCCATAGCAGTCTCCTGCAAGTGTTCGTCATGTAGACTGTGCTGCTTTTAAAGTGTTCCCCAAAGCTCTCCCAGACTTGAAATTCCCTGTCCCTGGTTTCTCCCATTGCTTTTTCTTCCTGGAGTCTGAGCAAGCCATCCCTGGCCATCACACAAACCTTTTGTGACACTTGTGGGCATTGTTCTTCCCCAGTCTGGTGTTCAAGACCTAGATTGAAAGGTGGAGCTTGAGCAGATCTTCCTTTCTGCATGCCATGGAGACCCTCCCACAAGGCCTGTGGGAAGAGAAAGACACTTGCAATCATGGTCTCCCGGGCAAGGGAGTTCAACTAAATCACATGTACGTGCATGTGCACTTTTATAAAACATGTTAGAGACCATGCAACTGCACTCTGTAAAAGTCTGGCTCTTGCCCCACTTCAGGGGGGTGACACAGGAGGAGGGTGCCATCTGGGGTGGGTGTCCACAGGAGCCCTCAGTCCACACCTTTGGTGCTGCAGTCCCCACACCAGGATTCATTCCTTCCTTTTCTCCTCCAGCATTCATTTATTGAAGCATACACAGGAGAAGCACTGAGCTAAGCTTCCTGGTCACTGACTAATGGAACATAACCAAAAATTCCTTTACGTGGAAGCAAATTGTCCTGTGTATTAATTTGATTTGGAACCCAGATCGGATAGGCTTAGGGTTGAGGCTAGACCAGGGCTAACCAGTCCCCTCCCACATGCAGACTGCTGAGTCCAGCATGCCTGGCCCAGCAGAGGAGCTGGTGGGGTGAGGCCCTATGAGTCCAGGCCCTATGACTCTCCCTTAACCACTGGTGTGAACCTTACCCACAATCGTGTGCCACAACAAGACAGTCAAAGTGGAGAAAGGACGGCAGGTGGCCTCCACCTTGACCCTGCCTGCCAGTAGCCAGTGATTGAGTTCTTTCCCTGCAAAGCGGAATGGTTCCCATTCCAGGTCACTCCCTTTGGATAAAGAAGAAGCTGGACCCAGGCAACATGAGAAGAAGGTTTTAAAATTTCTTCTGTCTGCCCTCATGATAGAAGGTCGTATAGGAATGTTGTTGGGAGGTCAGCAGGGCCATGTGTGTGTGTGTGTGTGTGTGTGTGTGTGTAAATAAACATGTAGCATGCCTAGTGTTGGAGGCGTGTGCCTGGTATCTAGCTGGGGCCTGGTAAATACTAGCAGGTTCACCCCACCTCCACACTCGAAAATCTGGTGAGTGTCGTGGGGAGCATGCTGGCCTTGAGTTATCTGGGCAGGACGTTAGCTGAATGGAATCAATCACTTTTACTTACTGAGGCCTCCAGGTGCTGAGCACTGAACTCATTTAGTTTAAAGAAGCAGTAGAAATACAGAAGAAACCTTTGAGACCACCAAACTCCCTCATGATTTCACCATGTCCAGCGAGTCAGGACGATGGGGATTCCAGCTTCCTGCTTCGGTGACTTCCCACCACAGCCCTGTTCCCTGGGGGTATGGTGTGGGCAGCATCAGTGTCCCCACTACCCCGAAGTGGTAGCATGCTGTTGGCTCCCAGATAACATTTGTTAAACTAATTCACCAAATCCCCTGCTTGGCTTTGGCTTGCTTGTGGCTCTGTGACTGCAGAACAGATCCGGTTTGTGATGTAATCTTCTCTGATACTTTGTATGAAGGCTTTAAAGTTTTACTATCATGGAATATGTAGAAAAAAATGAGACGTTTTTAGCATCTTTTTAAAAAAATAGAGTGAATATTTTTGAAGGTACAGAGGGAGTAACACACCACTTGTCCTGTGTTCTGCTTTTATTTTAGGTAGAAGAAGTAATCACAGGACGAACATCCAAGCCTGTGAAAGCCACCTCGGACAGCCCCAGAGAGCAAACCAGGGAAAGGTACCACTGTCCCGGCTTTCCCTAGAGTTACTACATGGCACTCTTCCTTGTCACCTGTTGGTTAGGATGCAGCTTCTAAGGTGATACAGTTATTTAAGGTTTTAAAGTGCTTCATACCATGAATGTTCATGATTGTCCCCAAATCCTTAGACTCTGGAATAGTAGGGCTCATGATCCCTAAAACCCAATGACTGCTGCCATTGGACTGAGCTTGGTGCCAGGCCCTGTTCTGGGTGCTCTTCCCACGTCAATTCTCACAGTCCTGCCTTTGCTTTACAGAGGGGAAACTGAGGGAAACAAATCACGGGCACCTGGAGGTCATGTAGCCATGGCCCGTTGAGGCAACTCTGGTGACCCCTGCTTGTACTGCTGCTCCCAATGCCTCTCTTTTATGATCCACTTGTCACCTGAGACTCCGCGACTCTGAGGGCTGCCTGGGTGTAGAGCCCCCATGACCGCCCTCCAGCCCATCTCCTGTCTGAAGGTCATCTTTGGCCTTTACCTCAACTCATCTCCCAGCTGGACTCTCCCTCTCTCTCAAGAACACTCCACCATTCTTAGTGTTCCCCAAAGTCGCAAAGCCTCTCCGCCTCCCTTCGATTCCTGCGTGAGGGTCCTGGCTCTGCTCCTGAAACGCTTCAGAGCGACGCCATCTCCCTTAACCATGGCAGCCTGCAAGGCATTTCACGCAGGGCTCTCCCATCTCTCAAGCCTTCTTTAGAATGAGATCCCAGTTCTTTCAACTCTCCGGTTTCTTGTGATTTTCAGACCCTTCCCATCCAGATGGTAAAATCTATTTTGAACCGAGGCACACTATCTCTGTGACACAAACGTATATGCTAGAACTACCACCATAAAAATACCTGAACAAGAGCTCTATTTATGTTTTGCATAATAATTCAGACACTTGTATATTCAAAGACAACTGTTGAACGGTGGTAGAGATTTTTAAACGTAGGATTTATTTGAACGACAGGTATGGAATTGAATTCCTACTGAAAAGTGGGTTGCCATTTTTAACCAGGGGAATCACTCCTATTTCCCAACTTAGTGATTTTCATTGCAGATACAAGATTCCAGGGCATTATGGCTATTATGAATATTCACAGTGGCAATTAACCCCCAGCACCCTTGACACATGTAAAGAGTCTGAATCTAATTTGTGAGGAATCACAGGGACGGGAAGCCAAATCATTGCAAACAGTTTGGAGCTGGTTTTCAGAGCCCAGGAAAACTATCATTACCGTGATTACACTGGAGGATTGAGGATATCTTAGCGCAATTGTATATGGCTGAACATTTGTAGAACCCTTCTTTTTCATTTCCATTACTGAGAAGTGCTTACCTCACGACCATGCATAAAACGGCTCTGTGAAGGTTGTCTGTGGGGCTCCCTAAATGTTGAGGGGCTCAGTGTGCACCTTTCACTGTGTTGTGCCCGTCCCCTCTGGCTGGGCAATGCCATTAGCCACATGGCTGCCCACAAAGGCTGCACGCAGGCACTGAAGAGGGCCACAAAAGGCCTGGCCCTCTCCTACAGGAGTGGTCTGTTTCTCCTGCTGTGGAGACAGAGTGGATGGAAAGAACACATGGGGCAGGATCCTGTTCATCAGGATTGGGGGGTAACTTCTGGTGAGCTCTCATGATCCCATGGCACTTTAATGCCCAGGAAGATGCACAACATCCCCCAAAATGAAGGTATTGATTGAGCGATGACCCTGTGGCGTGATGCTATATATATATTGTCTTTGAGCTTCAAAATAGCACTGCAAGAAATATAATGCTCTTTCTTTCTAATTTAATGAGGTTCAGAAAGGTCGAACTTGTTCAAGATCATGCAGTTGGAGAGTGGCAGAACCAGGACTATGGACCTGGGCTGCCCTCTTACTCCATCGTGGTGTCTTTTGGTGAACGTGAAGAGCTTTATTTTAGAGTAATCACAGTTGTAATGCTTTGGTGGTTAATACTTGCTTTATCTTATTGTTGAAGTCCTGCCCTCCCCAAGGTCAGAAAGATGGTTCCTTGTGTTGTAAGGCTTTATGGTTTTGCCTATCCTGTTTATGTGTGATCTGTCAGGAACTGATTTTTGCTTAAAGTTTGTCCACTTAATTTTTCCAGTATGGACATGTTCCTGTCTCAGTGTCGCTTTTTTATCCCTCTGTACTGGTCACCAAGGCCATCTGTGTCACAGACCAAGCATTCGTGTATGGGTCGGTCTGGATTGTTCTCTCTGTTCCACTTCCTTAACTTCCACAGCTTTCTGAGAAGCCTTTGTCAATGGTGAGAGACATCTTATTCCCTTATTCTTCAAGAGCAAGTTGGCTATCCTTGACCCTTTGCACTTCCACATAAATTTTAGAATCAACTTGCCAAGTTCCACAGAAGAATTACATAGTCTATTCTGCATTACTACAGTGAGAAGCAGATAACTTGCCCAACTTATTTAGTTCATGGTTTTGAGGCTCAAAGTCATGACGCTGGCATTAGCTCTGCTCTGGCCATAACGTTCCTGTGTCACACCGTGAGGTAAGCACACGTGTGAGGAGGAAGCAATCGCATCGCCAGACAGGAAGCCAGAGAGAGTCAGACATCAGTCAGGTCTTTAAAACCATTTGTCCTCCTGAGAATTCACTCTGGAAGGCCAGCATTCCATTCTGAGTGCATGCCCTGGTCACCTGAGAACCCCCTCCTAGGCTGCACCTCGTAAAGGTTCCTTCAGCTCCCACATTGCCACACTGGGACCAGGCTCCCAACCAGTGCATGAAAGGTAAGTGGACAGACCGCATCCAGACCATGCCACGCACACTCACCCTCTCATATACATGTATAGGGATTTTATCTTAAATTGGAGCTATAGATAAATTTAGGGTGAAAAATCCTTATAGTATTAGTATTTATCTTTTTCTAAGTCTTATTTGATGTCACTCTAAAGTTTTACCCATGTTTTACTAATTTTTAGGTGTGTGATATTTTGATACTGGTATAAATATATTTTATTTTATTTATTGTATGTTGCTAGTATGTACCTTACAACTTGCTTTCTTTATTACTTTGCTTGTTATGTGATGAAATACACAAAACATCAAACTGACTGTTTTAACCATTGAAAGTGCAAATTCAATTACATTTATTTGGTCAAAATATTCTATATCCATCAGCACTATATAATTCACTTTTATGTTTGATTTTATATCCAACAACTTTACCTCTCTCTCTTACTATTTCATTAATTCATCTGAGTGTTCTTTTAGATTTTCTGTATACCCACAAAGATGATCACTTTCCTTCTTCCCAATCATTTTCCCTTTTGTTTCTTTTTCATGCCTTATCACATAGGGAAAGACTCCAGAATAATGTTAAATAGAAAAGTGATGCCAGCATCTTAGTCTTATTGCCGGTCTCTGAGGGAAGCTTTTACCATCATACTATTAAGCCTAATATAGTTAAAACATAGTGAATGTGGTTTTGTGATCCATGCTTTCATTTTCCAGTATCAGAAGTTTTTGTTGTTTCTGTTTCCATTCTTGTTGCCTCTCTTTCCTCTCATGCAAAGTGCCCTTTTCCCTGAGATCATTTTTCACTAATGATCCCTGAGTTGCCCCATTCAGGACAATAGTTCTCTGGGCAGCCTTCAACCAACCCAGTCCTCCTTCCTTTCTCGTTTGTAGTTCTCCAGAACAACTGTGGAATGTCCTGGGAAGGCACTGTGTTGGAACAAGGGGAAGCTGCCAGAATATCCAGGCCCTGTCCTATTCTCTCACCCCAAAGCTAATGTTCTTCAATGCTTGAGCCCAGAACATCATGTTGCACCAGGGTATAAAACTCAGGGCAGGCTGCACCCCAAGGTCCTTCAGCATTGTACAACTGGAGCATACAAAAATGACACTTCATCTGCCCCAGGCAGCTTTCCTAAATTTTGAGGAACTGCTCCCAACGAATCCTAGTCTTCTCTTGTCCCTCTCTGCCTCTCTGCAAGTAATAAGACTATTTCATTTAACTTGTGTATGTACATGTTCTGCTTCATTAGATTTGGGCAAGTTGTTACCTAGTGCATAATAAACCTGCTTCATACTTCATTGCCTTGGAAAATATGTTGGGGGGCTTCTCAGAGGCCTGGGAGTTACTTGGGCAGGCAGCATTGGCATATGCTTCAGGACAGACCCCTCAGAACACTGCCAGTTTGGAACTACTTCTATCTAAATTCAAGATTGAGGACTTTTAACCACCAGTAGCTGTAAAGTTGCCAGTCTGGTGACAATTCAGCCTTTGGCCTGCTCTGCACTCCTGAGGCGTCTGTCTTCAAAGTCTCTTAGGGAGGTGAGCAGAGGGGTTTACTCCTCATCTGCTCCTGGCACAGGAGAACCCCTTGTTGTGGGGAGGTTGTCCTGTTAGACTGCCCACTGGCATGCTCAGGGTTGTGACCTCTGTCCTAGATTCCATAGGATCAGCAAGACCAAAGCACAGCTTCACAGGCTCAACAAATACACTCAGGGCTCAAGTGACTTCAGGGCTCTCTACTCTCCTTCTTCCTGCTTTCTCTGAATTTTGACATTGTAGTTCCTTAGGATCTTATCAGATCTCTCATGTTCTCAGGAAGTGTGCAGTGGGAAGAGGAGTCTTTGGTCCCAATATGGTAGCCCACCATATTATGAGGAAGAAAGTTCTTTCTGTGAGCTCTTGAATATCTGATGTGTTTTATACTTTCTGTTTGATCTTAGACACTTAGGTTTTTTTCTTGCTTCATATTTATAAATAAGTTTATTTGTCCTTCATCTCATCATACTAGACTCCAGAGGTTCAGTTTCTGACAGGAAGGGCAATGGGAAAAACCAGTGATGGGCATCTGTCCTTCAGGCCTCTGACACTGAGCAGGGACAACATGAAAAAAGCAAAAAAGCAACCCTCTCCCCTTGTTTTGGGGATTAGTATGATCCTAAAGTACGCCAGGCTTAGATGCTCACTGTTTATTGCCCCAGAGATTCATGAGCAATTAAAGTTCTCCATTGCAATTAGTCCATTCTTAGCACCATCTGAAGTAAGGAGCTGCAGATAACTATACCCTAAGTTCATTGATTACTACTAACATCTGGATTATTGCCCAAGCGATAGATCTAGAAGGGAGATAGGCTATTTCTCCTCAGAGCTAAGGATAGCATTATTATAATGGAAGACTTTAGATATTTCCTTAAGACAAATATAGCATGGCCTTTTAAATAAGAGCATAGTAATTTAAAAAGTAGAGCTTTTTAATGTAACTTAACATAGTTCCTTGAAAACAACTACCTACATTTGCATTAGAAAACATTTTCCAAACTTGAAAGTGCCATGTCAGTGTCAATAAAAACTGTTGTTATGTTTATATTATTGTTTGTACAACTAAACAACTACATTAAAAAACTGTACTTATAAAAACTTAGTCACATCTCTTCCAATTTCTTTAAGCCATGTAAACATTCATCTTGGGTCATGGGGTCCCTGGTTCTCAAACATTCTTTTTCCTATGTTTCTATACACAGGTAACATTTGTACCTGACTTGCATCAGCTAGGTTGTTGTGGCTACAGGTAATGGAATACATAAGATGGATTTTTAAATTTTGGGTGTTTAACTACCCAAAATAACATCTAATCTGGAAGTAGGTAGTTTTGTGGGTAGTCCTGCCACTGGGCAATCAAGGCCCTACACAGTTCAGCAGCTCTGCAATTCTTGTTGCCTTTCCTTTCATGCTGCAGATGAATCCCGCTACTTCAGTAGCAAATCCTCTTATCAGCAACCTCCATTGTGGGAGGGGAGCATGATGGTAGGCAAAGTTGTGGCCCTTAAAGATGAATCTGTGCTAATACCCAGAACCTGTGAAGAGGTAATCTTATGTGGCCAAAGGAAATGAAGATGGCAGATGGTATGATGACCTGACAACAGGGAGAGTGCCCTGGATGAGGCAGGGGTCCAGTGTAACCACAAGGGCCCTTATCAGTGAAAGAGGGGAGGCAGGTGAGCCAGAGTCCAAGTGTCACAGCATGAGGCAGACTCAATGGCTACTGCTACTTGGAAGATGGAAGGGGCCCCAAGCCAGGAAAGATGGGAAGCCTCTAGAAGCTGGAAAAATCCAGGAAGCAATTGAGCCCTAGAATCTCCAGAAAGGAGGCAAGCATCATAACACTCGATTTTAGCCCAGTGAGACCCAGCTTAGACTTTTGACCTGAGTGACTTTGAGAAAATACATCCACATTGTTTTAAGCCATTGAGTTGTGGTAGTTTCTTTGTATATGTGTTCCAATAAAAATTTATGGCACTGGAATTGGAATGTAATTTTTACATGATACAATATATTCCTTTTTAAAATTTTTCACTTGTTTAAATAAAAGACAGTTTTAGTTAAATTTTACTTTTCTTTTTAATTAACACATTCTTGATAATTGTACACTCTTGTTGGGTGCATTGTGATATTCAATCTGTGTGTGCAGAGTGTACTGAGAGAATCAGGACAGTCACATTTCCATGGCCTTGTCATTTCATTGTGTTTGGAGCCTTTGGTGTTCTCTCTTCTAGTTCTTCACAAAATATGCAACAGATGATTGTCAATTAGTCACTCTCTGCACGGCAGGACACTAGAACTTATTCCTCCTATCTGAACTATTACAGTGCCAATTTCCAACTCCCTTAATCCCCATCTGCCCTTCCAGACCTATAGTAATCACTCTCCCACATTCAGATCTACTTCCTTTTAGCTTCCACATAAGAGGACATGTGAAATTGTGCATCTGACTTATTTCACTTAATATCATGTCCTCTAGTTCCATCCATTTTGCTGCAAATGACAGGTTATCATCCTTGTAATGGCTGAATAGTATTCCATTGTGTTTATACATCCTGTTTTCTTTATCCATGTGTCCATTGATGGACATCTTGGCTGATTTCATACTTTTGTAGTTGTAGTGATTTCTTGCAGCAGTGAGAGGAGACCCATATGGCGGGGAGCAGGATGGAGGATGACCTCCTCCCAGGCCAGCCCATAGGCCATGGCTCCTTGTCAGCATATATGCATCCCCAAGTACTGGGATGGGGCGATGTTTTAGTCAGTTTTTTCACTGCTGTGTCTAAAAGACCTGACAAAAACAACTTTAAGGAAACAGGTTTCAGGGATTCTGACCCAGCTGTTCTTTGCCTGGCGCCCCACACTTTGCTTTGAAATCTCTGTGGAAGCCTCTGTGAACCCCTGACTCCAGCATCCTACATTCCTGAAAAATCATCCCCTCATGGTTGTTGCCAAAGTTTGCTACCATCTCAAACAGTAGCCAAGCCTCTTGGGACCATGGCTACAGCAGCCTCTCAGTGCCTAGGTGGATGAGCATGGTGTGGCCTTGCTATTGAAGCAGTGTGCCTCTTGCTCTCTTCTCAAAGCTATTTTTACTTTTACACCCTGGAGCCTGAGATGGCCAATTTCTGAGATGCCATCAAGCCATCATTCCTATTGTCTTTGTGAAACGCACTTAGCATCTCCTTAGTTTCTGTAACCTCTTCAACAACCATACCTTCCTTAGTCACAGGTTTACATGTGATTTTTCTGGCCAAAGTGGAAGTTTTTCAAATATTTCTGCTTTCTGCTCCTGATTATTATAACAAACTTGACAAAATTTGCCAGTAATGTCCATACCACCACCTGAATGCCATGTTGCCTTGAAATTTTCTCCATGAGCTTGATTAGTCCATCACCTTTAAATTCAGCCTCATAGCAAATCTCAGAACATGGGTGAAGTGTAGTCAAGGTCTTTGCCAGAATATAACATGAATGGCCTCTAGGCCAGTTTCCACCTCCTTCTCTGACATTTCATGAGCCCAGTCTTTAACTGTCAACAGTCCTATTGGCATTCTAATCTTCTGGGCAATTTCACATCTGTAACCCTTACAGGTCAGAGACCTGATACAAAATGGAGGCAGCACAAAGACCCCCTCTTCATATCACAGTTCTTGTGATCATACCAGAAAGATTTCAGACCTCTGCTCAGAATAATAGGAAAAAGTTTCTCAGAAGAGATAGGAAAGGGGAGACGAGGACTCTCTCAAGGAGAAAGTGGGTCCTCTCAGAGAGGAGAGGGCTGGCCCATCTCTCCTGCCCTTCCAGCTTTACTGCAGGACTCCCAGGGTAGTTCTCAGAGAGTCCTGCCCAGGTCCATGTTTTGGCTTTTGTCTAAGCGTAGGCACTGCGTGGACTGCCTCCCAGAGAGGATGGTATGGTGTTCTCTGAATTGGAGATTTTAAGGAAATTGGGCCCCAGCTTTTGCTTCAATTTCTGGCCCCCTCAATCAGTTTACCGCCCTTTGAATAACCTTCAGCAAGCTTATTTGTTAGGCTCTTGATATAAGAGAGCCTAACAAGGCTCTGTGTGCTTTTCAATCCTTTTCATTGTCTTTTCCCTGCTCAGCCATTCATGGCTGACTAGCAGCCTGTCCAAGCCACAGATCTCTGGCCTTTTCAAGTCAGAGGAGTCACTGAACTCCACTGCACGCAGGCGTCTGGGAGGCAGGTGTGTGCGGGGCCTGCCCCTGCACCAGCCACTTACCTGGGGCACTCACATCCCCTTTTCTGCTGGACCCCATCCTTTAGCATCTGTCACAGCACCTTTGGATCCCATCCCTTCCAACTCTTCAGAGAATGCATGGCCGATTTCTGATTTCTCCTTTCTTCTATGGAGTGCATGGTTTATAGAGTACAATTTGAGTTTTTTAAAATACACTATTTCATATTCTTTGAATACTTTGTATTTTTCTTCAGCAAGTTCACATATATTAGCAAAAATACTTAAAATAATTAAAAACTCAGATGCTAGTAAGTGCTGAGCAGAGCCCAGCAAGATGGGGAGGGGTGGCTTCTGCTGGGTGGACTGAGTCAGGGAACACGAGCCTGAGCTCTCACATTAGTTTGACTGCTATTTTCTTCAGATCAGAGATCATTTCTTACATAATTTCATTATTTCTTCAATAGAATAGTAATAGTTTTCGGTTACTCAACACATATTGATGCAATGCAGCCGTATGTTAGGCATACAAGTGAACAAGAAAATTCCTTGCCTCAAAGATGCCCGTCTGCCGGAAGGAAGACCAATCATGAGACAGCAACATGATACTGCCACAAATTCAGTCTTAGAGCGAGGAGAGGTGCTACCTGGAACCCTGTCTGTCTTCACAGACTGGATTCCCTGGCGCCTGCCATGGTGGCACTTAACATATATCTGTTGAGTGAATAAACGAGTGGGATAGTGACTCCAAAATAATTTGGTTGAGTATCAAAAATCACTGGGGAGACTATAAAATACTTATCACTGGGCCCAACTCTAGGCCTATTGAATAACAATTGCCAGGAAAGTGACCTGGGACATGTGTCATCTACAGTTTCCTCTATGACCATGATCTTGGGAATCACTGGGCAGTGGAGGTTCTTCCTGGTTCTGATTCATTTGTGCTCTGGCTGAGATAACTGGGTAGAGAGAGTAGAAGCGGGTTCTCGTGGGAGGGGAGGTTGGTGGGCTGAGATCTGCTGTGCCTCCGACCCTGCAGTCTGAAGGCCCCTGCCAACGGACGTGACAGGCTGGACTGAGTGAGGCAGCAAGGCCTGGAAACCTGACTGGCTGCATTTAGGAGTGAGACCTGGGTGACCCTGGCTGTGTGACTCTGCCAGCTGTGTCCCTTCAATCATTAGAAACCTCCTAGGTAAGCAGAGCCTCCCAGGTGGCCTCTCCTTCAGCCACCCGTGCACGGCACAGCTCTGCAGAGCCTCTGAGCACGTATTTCTCATGGGTCAGAACTGTGCTTCCACGAGGCCCTAAGCTACTCGAAGCCAGGGCAGCCTCTTGTTTTAATCTCTGTGCTGCTGATGTTTGCTGAATAAAGAAGTTGAAACTGTTAAAAACTTGATTATAAATGATGATATTAATTTCCCTTTGCCCTTTTTGTTGTAGAAGCAAGCAGGTTGAGAAACTAGAAGTAGATCCCAGCAAGCATTCCTACCCTGACGTGACCACCATAGTTCAAGAGAAAAAACGCAGGCCCAGAAGACTGGGATCCGAACACACAGTCGTGCCGAGTGAGGAAGATGCAGACTTTGAAGATAACCCTGAAGTGCCTCCACTGATCTGAACCATCAGGCTGCACCCTGATTGCTATGCCATGCCAGGCCCCCAGTGCTCAGGGCAGAGTCAATGGCCCTTGTTTGTGGGGTAAACACAGAACTATTTATCATTATTACTGCTCCTGTGTTTAACTACTACTTTGTACAGTAGTATTCTTAAGAGAGTTTGAAATTAAAATGCGTATTTTAAATATGCTATAACTCATCCTTTGTCTATAGTGAAAGATTGTCTAGTGAAAAATGCAGTGAAAGGATAGATTGTTGCATAAAACGTTGATAATAAGCACAGAAGGGCCTGTGTGGGCAATAGACTAAGTCATAGGTATAAGGACTGATTGTTAGATAGGCACTTCTGCAAACTGGTCAAGCTCAGAACTTAGAAGTATAATTTCAGACCCAATTGGAATGCTTTAAAGCAATTTTAAACAGTGTTTCAGTATTTCTTCTCCTGACATGTCTGCTTTCTCTGGTGGCTCCGTGTGATGGCAGGACTATGAGTTCTGACATTAGACACCCTACATTTGGGTTCCAGCTGGGTCACTCTGTAAAGACCTCAACAAGTCCTTTCATTCCTCCAGCCCTAATGGCTTCATCTATAACCAGAGGGAGTGATCCTGTCTCGTGGGGTTTCTCAGGATCAGCACCTAGTCCGGCGCCTGTCAGTGCCAGGAGCCCTGCTCCTCCTCCTGACCCCTCCTCCCTGCTTCCTTGATCCCTTTTCTCCCTTTTCCTCTTTCTTCTCCTCATCTAACCCTTTCTGGTCCACTTCCTTCTTATGGGCTACCTTTCCTTCTTCTCCATCTAACACTATAGACACAATACTCCTCATCCACCACAGGGGGATTACTCCAATCACGATGCAGCAGGAAATAAGTCAGACTTCCTGAGCATTTCCTGAGTGGTGCGACTGTTCACCTGGCTTGTGTACAGTCTGAGGGTGTCCTCCCAAAGACCGATGTGCTGGAACTTAATCCAGGTGGCAGAATTGGAAGGTAGTGGAACCCTTACATAGTGGGGCCTAGTGGGAGGTCCTGAAGTCATTGGAATTGCTCCCCTCAGAAGGGCGTGCTGTCTTTCGGAGTGAGATTCACAAAGTACTGTCTCCTGGAATGAGAGTCACAAGAGCAAGTGGTTATAAGACCCTGAACCTGACCCCCACCTTTATCAAGATGTAATCCCTTCCTCACACTTGTGCTCCTGTCCCAACATGACCCCAGCCAGTGTGAGGCCAAACCAATGGGGTTGTCTGATCCTGGACTTTGAGCCTCTAAAACTGTGAGCTTAAATAAACCTCTTTTCTTCACAAAGTTAGCCTGCCTCAGGTATTTCCTCATAGTAATGCAAAACAACTAATATAGGGTAAAAATGTAGCCACGTATATGAATGATACCACGTCAAGTGGTGATGAGAGATGTAAGGGGAGTGAGACAGGGCAAGGTGTTCAAAGTGGTGGGGTTCTTTTTCAAAGAGGGCCTCTCTCTCAGGGAAGGGCTTCCAATCAGCTCTGTTAATGACTTATCAGAGAACCAAAATGTGTCAGTTGGGGAAACTGAACCTCCAGAAATTTGATGGCAATGAGGGGTTGGATACAGGAATGCAGTTTGGCACAGATGTGGGAGGAGCTGAAGTGAGGGTGGAGAACTGGGGAAAGATGCCTAGTGTAGATGACCATCCAGACCCCCACAGAACCTGAGCTGCTGACACAGGACAGTGTTCGAGGCTTTGGGAAAGTCTGTGGAAACGACTCCCTACACTGAAACCATGCTTGTGTTTGGCTACTGTGGGTTCATGGCCACGCTCCTGGGGGTTCACATGTCTGTAGCTGGGGGCTGGTAAGTGTGGTTTCCTTCTTGCACTACCTCCTACCTTGTGTTTCTCTCCCCAAGCACTTCAGCTGGTGATTGATCGTGGCCAGTGGGGCCACCCAACCTTCATGCCTGCAGTTTCTATGCCACTGTCAATTCCACCTATACTGGGTTACTGAGTTAGCCATGTGCTGCCACCTTGGAACTTGTAAGAACTAAGAAGTGTCCAAGAGTCACCGCATTTCAGCTGAGTTCCTCCTGTTCTGCTGCCAGCCTCTGTGAGCAGCAGCCATTCCATTCTCCTGTGACGGCCATGTCATCCAGTCAGTCACTACCTTCTTGTCCTGTTGGCTCACTGGACATGACTCCACAGGGACCCAACGTTGAAACTTGCAGCTAGAAGGCAGCTTGTTGTGTTCTCTGTCGGCACTCTCCCCTTTGGAACCGATGTCTCCGCACCAGCAGGGCCCAAAGTTGCAGGAACAGGGCATTCAGTTGACGGCCCTGCCATGCTCCTGCTGACAGCATTAACAGTCACACAAACAAGGGTGCCATCCTCCACACCCAGGCTGGTCAGGTCATCGGACCGCTGCAGTCCTGGCCTATATTTGATTACAACAGGAGAGACTCCAAGAAAAAACTGTTGAGTTTCACAAAATCTAACCCACAAAGGGTGAGCAAAATGCAAGAGTTGCATCAATCTACTAAATTTGGAAGCAATTTCTTTGAAGCAATGGCAACAAGAGCAGACTTGGTATCTGGAAGTGGAATGCTTTATGTAAGGAAATCTTGAGACAAGTGGTCAAGTCTTGGGACCAAGGAATAGTCAAGATGGAAAGACCTGGAGGAGGCTCATATGCTTGGATGCTCCAAAGGTAGAGGAGACCTTTTTATGAGGCCCAGCTCCATTTTGGGGTTCCCACTTTGTTACCCAAACTCAGTGAGAGGGTCTTCAGAGGGTCCTCTAGGGAAGCTCTACAGAGTGTCTCCTGAGGCTGGTAACTCACAGGCTGGTGCTTGACCCATGCCAGGCAAATCAGTCTAGAAGGCCACAGGAGGACTGTGATGAGTGTCCAGCCCTATGGGTGATTGTGCAGATGGTGACCAGTGACTCTGGAAACTGGGTTTCTGTCTGCTTTTTCCATACTCTTCCTGTGAACCCTTCTGCCTCTTTACCCTGCTGGTTACTTAGTTTCTTATTCCCAGAAGGCTCCTGTGCTGGTGCCTCCCACACCGGCACCACCAGGCACAGAGGAGCCTTCAGTCCTCCTCCCTGGGCCTAGGAGGAAGAATGTCTCTCCAGGTGTGATGGCCAGACACTCTCCAGCCCACGCATCTGCCTTCTGTTTTCTTCCCAGGCTCTTCCTGAGCTGCCTGAGCTGGCTTGTCCTCATCCCTCTCCATCGCATCCCACTGTCCCCAGCACGCTGCTCACAGCTCTGCATTCTGCTCCCAGCTACATGACAGGCCTGCTGGCAGCAGGACCCCTTGCATGTGAGTGACCTTCAAAGGTCAAGAGGAGACAATTGACAGTGACCACTGGGGAGGCTTGAGTGGGCTCAAGATTCCAGGCCTGAGCATGAGGGCTCTGTCCTCACTCACGGGAAGACTGCCCTCCGCTTGACAGTCCTCGGCAACATGCAGTGTGTGTCTGTCACCATCTGCAGCTGCCACAGCCTGCCTGTCATATTTGGATGGAAAGTGTCCCCCCCATGTCCAGCTGATGCACGCCTGGCCAGTGTGTCTGTCACTCGGCAGCAGATCTTAGCTAAAATGAGCTGTTCTTCATACATCTCCTGCCCCATTGTCCTTCCTCTCATTGATCCTGGTGCTTTCCTCATCAGAGACAGCTTCTGTTTGCCCATCCACTGGGTCTCCTCCCTCAGCACGTGAGAGATTCTCCTCAGAGAGCTCACTCTTCTTGCTTTTGCTTTTCTGCCAAGGACTTCTGTGTGTCCGGGCACCACCTGGCGGCCACTTGCCAGTGCCTCTTGGTCTTCTCACTGTGCTCTCCCTGAACCCTGGGGTCCACTCTCCTGGCTGCTCTACAGTAGGACACTGATGCCTCTGGAGTCTCCACTTCAGGCCTTGGGCTTGGACGCACAGTTCCCCTCTCTTCTCCTGCAAGTCTTACAGCTGGGCGTTGTTCACTTGGGAGTCTTCTTTCTAGATGTTTCCTGCCCCCTCATCTTGATCTGACTCTGGTCTAGCTTTTGTTCTGTGGATTCACTTTCCAATCACCCAGATTAGAAGACACCATTACTGCAGCTGTGTCCGGCAGTCATCGGCAACAAAGTCCTGTCGATCCTGCCTCACACAGAACATCTCCAGTCTTCTCCCAATCTGTTTCTGACATCTCCACTCAATCCCCCATTGTCGGTTGTGCCTGCTCCTTTCCATGTTCCATAGAAGTGCCCCCTTTGACTGTCACCTAGGGGATGAGTCTGAGGATACCAGGCCTGAGCCCTGCTATGTCCACTACAGCATTTCTGAGACCCAGTGTGGGTTGTGTCCACTGACCTCACCTGTCAGGGACATGCTGAACTGAGGTGGGTTCTGGAGGTCCAGCTGAGCTCCCTTCAGGGTTGGACAGGAGAAAGGTAGCATTGTCAAGGCCCAGAGAGAGAGAGGAGCCCCTGCTGATGGAGGGGAAGGCAGACAGACACACAGGCACCTATTCCTTAACAAAAGCATCACTTGTAGGAATCATGATAAACTAGTGGAATCCTTTTCAGCAAGAAATGAAGTCCAACATGGACCATCATCTTGTCTCAGCTGCTCTGGAAAGTGCACCAGTCCACAGTGCTTCCAGGGCAGAAATCACTGACCACAGAGACCCACAAGCAATCCCTGCAGAAGAATTGTGTCACTCACTGCTCCCTTCCACATCAAAGGAAAGACTTTGAAAGCCTGTTCTGCTTATGGTTGCTACCAATAGACCGTTTTGTACTTAGTGGGAAAAAGAAAGCAAGATTATTATGCTTGCAGTTTCTATAGATCAGAAATAGTGGCAGGAACAATGGGGACAGCTTGTCCCATACATAAAAGAGGTTTTTTATGTCCTGAGCCTCAGCCAGAAGACCCAGAAACCAAGGTGACTTGAAGCCGGGAGGTTGGAACCATCTGGAAGCGTCCTCACTCACACCTTTGTTTGATGCTACTTGTGACCAGAGCTCAGCTGGACTGACAACCTGAACACCTACATGCATCCATGAGGACCATCTGGACTCCTCCTGGAGGAGTTAGGTAGTACCATGTGCCCCTGCTGGGAGAGGGCTCTGGGAAGCCTGTGCCTGGTGTCCTCTGGACTCAGCCCCAGGTATCTTCTCCTTCATCTGGAATTGCCTTTCATCCGGTTGCTATTATAAATCATCTGTGTGCTGAGCCTTGTGAGTCCCCACAGCAAATCGGCAAACCTGGAGATGGTCCTGAGGGTCCCCACACACTCCTCCATCAATTTTCTCCCCCACCCTGCCCTCCAAGTCTCCTTTCCACCATCCTACCGGTTTCCAGACCTACCCAAATGCTGCTGGTCAGCAGCAATGAATAGAGCTGAGCCTACGTGTGTGCTGAAATGCATACTCTCAACCTAATTTTTATTTACATTTTCCTCTTTCATTACAGTTTACCTGCGTTACTATATGCCTAGAAATCCTGTGGAATGAAATGGCATAAATATATAGATGAGACCTATTTTATCATATGCAAGTAAGTTAGAAATTAATAAGAAAAGATAGCTAACACTGTATTTTTGCATCTAAAAAGTGGAATACTAGATGATCCTTGTGTTAAAAATGAAATTACTCAGTTTAAATGACAATCAATGCATCGTATATCAGAATTTGGAAGAAGATGAACTTATAACTTTCTTATAAATAAATAAATATCAAACACTATAACATGAATGAGTGAACCATTAGAATGTTACAACTGGTTCAAAAGACAATAGAAGAATCACTAGCTTGTGGGCGATGACATCACTGAACTGAATTTACATTTACAACTATAAAACCAGCCCATCCAGGGGGCAGTGATGAGTTGCATGCCCCTGACACAATCGCATTGTCACCTATTTTCTACAACTGCCTCAGTTGTGAAATCAGTAACAGAAGGTGGAGATGACACCAGAGCTGTGTCCGCAGGCCACCCAGTTATCCAGGGTTGCCCCTTTCAAAGCCCCTCACAACTTTTCTTGACACTTTAAATGCATTTATTTTTCAAGATATCAAATACTGAAACAAACTTAAGCTAGAGGAGCTTAAGGAAGCTAGAGGAGAAAAGAGCAAGGACACCCAAAGATAGAGAAGGGAAATCAGTTATGGAAATCAATGCATCAGAGGACAATGATAAAAGCAGAAAACAGAAAAATCCAGTTAAAAAACTAACGCAACAGATGAACATCTGGTAAGACTGGTCAAAAGAATAGAGAGATGATACAAATTAGCAAAATAGGATAAAAGGGGGGGAAATTACTTTTATAATAGAAATTTAAAAATTTTGATGCAATATTAAACTACAAACCAATAATGTAAAATTTCTGGAAAACTATAAAATGACAAAATTGGCCTTAAAAATATAAAATTTGAACTGACCAAGTACCACTGAAAATTTGAAGTTAAGCAAAATCTTCCTTCACTGCTCCTCTCCCCACCCCCAAATTCCTGAAGCCCTGAAAGTTTATAAGAAATTTTATACAATTTTCTATTTTTTAAACTTTTTTAAAATAATTTTTTATCCTGCTTAATTATGGTACAGTGCCAGGATATACCTTGACATAATCACAGAAGCATGGAACCCAACCAGCTCCAACGCAGTCCCCAGCACTGCCAGGCTCCCCCTGTCCTTTCCCTTCCTCCACTCCACCAATTCCTCTTCAATCCATTTACAATTTTTTTTTTTTAATTACTGTCCTGTGGATACACCTGATGCTGGAACCCACCTAAGTGAAATACACCAGCTTTCAAAAGTCAAGTGCTTTCTCTGATATGTGGAAGCCAATCCAAAGTGTGTGTGTGTGGGGGGGGTAGGGCTGGTGGGGGTGGGGGGGGAAAAACAGGAAAGAAAAAGAGAGAAATAAAAAAAAAAAGAGGGGAGAGGGGGTTTCACCAAAATAGAGGAAAGATATGCAGAGTACAATTTTCAAAAGACAAAATAGCTATATCATACAAGGTAATGTCATAAAAAAGATCTTTAAAATTCTGCTAAATTACTTATATGACACTTAGCCTGATCTTAACAGCAAACCAGGTAAAGACATCTTAACAAAACACAGGGAGCAATTTCATTATGAACATGGATAGAAAAATCTTCAAGTGCATTATCAACTAATTTAACGCCATTGAATTAAAAATCACACATCACCAGCAAGGGCCTTTCTCTGCAGGTTGCAGATAATCGAATAATGTCAAGCACGCTAACAAAGGGGAGGAGAAGCAGCACATCACCATCACAATGGATCTGAATTTTCCTATTTATGATGTTAAAAGGAAAAAAATTACTCTTTGAAAAAGAGTTTTGAATAAAAGTTGTTTTTTAAAACAACTTTTTTAACTTAATAATATTGCCTACTAAAAACCTACAATATGTCATGAAGGTCATTTACCTGTGTTTTCTTACATTCAGCAGGAGATAGGATGCTCTCTAGGCCTATTGCTGCTCAGCGTGCTACTGTAGATTGTGACCTCCAGAAAAGATAATACCAAAATCACAGGTGTTAGGATCTTCTTTCTTGCAGAATGTGATCATTTTCATAGAAAGCCTGAGAGAGGAAGAAAGGTTGTTCCTAGATAGACATTCAGGCACAAAACCAATATGCAAAACTTAATAACATTCTTCTATATCAGTCATATTGAATTAAAAGTGCAGGAGAATATCAGTTGCCATATAAAAATAAAAATTGGCCATTTAGAAACACATGGTATAAGGTACCTAAAGATAAATCCAAGAATGCAAAAATATTGAGAAAAATGTAGATTCTGTTGAAAGAAGTCCTTACACAATGACTTGCAATACCATTGCACATGGATGGGTGATTAAAGATTGAAAATGTGCCAGATCTCTAATATTCAGTGTCTAAATTCAATCCACTTCCAGAAATTTAAAAAAAAAAAAAAAAAAAAAAAAAAAAACAGGAGCAGGTGGAGAGTTTTGTCTTTTGTGATTTCTGAGAGTGAGAGGCACCCGTGCCCAAAGTTTAGGGAAACAGAGAGACAGATGATGTCTGCGCTCTGTTCAGAGCACCCTGAACCAGATACACGGCCAGAAGCAGAGCCACACCTTGAAGCTGAATCAAGTGAAAAAGTAAGATGTGGCATCAAAGTTAAAGCACACACAATACATTTTTTTGAGTTTTAAAAATGATGTGCTCCCTGAAATGCTATTGTTTTGAAGCACAGATGTACAGCAGAAAAATGCAAGGAAACTGATGTGAAGGACAGAAACATTGTAGTAAATTGGATGTGAAGGGATGGGGAAGTGGGGTGATGGAGAAAGCAGGTAAAAATGCATGCATCCATATACCCACCAACACAGATGTGAAAACAAGCTGGCAGAGGCCTCTCAAGAAGTCATGATAATGTGGAAGGAGCTGAAGAGGGTGATATCTCCTCAGTAAGGCTTAGACCCTAGGAGTGGAGGAAGGTGCGGGGAGTGGGCAATCATAGTGAGCTGCTCATAGAGAACGTGAGAAACCATTCACACAGCTGGATGCTAGAGTAGCTAAGATCAGTGGTTTCTCAAAACACTTTCTGTGAGGGCCCTGGGTGCTCACTGTGAACAAGCAGGGTGCTGGTCCCTGGGGTGAGCCACCCCTCCTGGAGGAGCTCATGTTCTCTAACTGGGAGGAGCAGGGTCTCTGAGGTTTGGTCCCACTCACAGCAGCTCTCCAGGACTGGTTTTATAAGTGGGGAGCACGAAGAGGCAGGATCTTCTGCGTCCCCCATTAGAGAACAAGGACAAGCCTCTGGAAAGTAGCTCAGGACCTTTTTCAAAAACACATCCTTCAGTGCCTGATTCACAGAACACTTGAAGTAGTCCTTGAAGGGAGGAAGCAGAGGGAGGGGAGAGAAAGGCAGGTGAGCTATGTCATCACTGACAGCACGTGGGGCAGTAACCTGCCAGAACTCTTCCTGCCTTGTGAACCCATTTAAATGGAAAGATATATAGCATACATTCATGAAATCACTTTAATTATACATTTAACAAATGGAACCAAGTGGCAACAACCTCCCTAAGAGTGGATGTACTCATGGGATTACACATTACCACACCGTAGATTTAATTTTAAGCAAATGCACTTCATATGTCTGTAAAAGTTGATGCTCTTGGACTTCTTTGCAACTCTCTTGCTGTGACCCTGCCATTTCCTTTTCAAGGAGCCACCCTGGTGATGGGCTGACTGCTCAGGACTCTGACTGGAGCAGAGAGGGCCAAGCCTGCACACCACCTGTTTGTATGCAGTGCGTAACTGAGAGTGGATTTCCATTTTAAATGGCTGGGAAGAACATCCAAAGAATATTTCCTGATATGCAAAAATTTTAGGGAATTCCCATTTCACTGTCTGCAGTTACAACGTGGCACCTGAGGGTGTTCTCACGCTAGGTGTCAGAGTTCAATACTCTGGACAGATTCCCTGTGGCCCACGAAGCCTAGGACATTTGTTATCTGGACCCTTTACAGAAAAATGCTTGTACATGTGGATTGGAGAACCATTTTTCATTGAGAATTTTCTAAAGGAAGGCCCTAAAAGTAGGCATTTCTTTATGGGTTAATAGGCTACAAAAATTAGCTCTCAGGTCACTTCCAGGGAACCCACATCAACACGCTGCTGCTGGCTGTCAGCCCATCCCCAGCTAAAGCCTCAGGTGCCTCCCGCACCCCACATCCCATGGGCGCAGGCCTTCAGCTCGGCATGTGTGCGGCACTGAGTGTGAGCTCGTGCCACTTTATGCAAGTCAGCCTTAATCACGTGCCAGTCCCACCTGGCGTGGAGCTCAGGTTTTGCTCCAGAAGGAAACCAGAGACTCATCTGTTCCCTCTCTCTCTCCACTTTCCTTCCCAAGAATGGTCCTCCTAAGTTGACGCTATAGTTTGCTCAGCAGGATGGAGACAGGCTTGCTGGTGAGGACAACAGAGGCTGGAAGGGCGGATCCTATGTGCTGCCAACCTGCCTCCCGGTCCTTCCTGCATCCCTTCTGCCTCTCCCCCCTTGCAGTGCCTGTGCCTGACTTTGACAGGTGTGGCCAGTGATCCTGCTGCACTCTCCAGATCATTAAAATAACTCCAAATTTCTTAGACTCCAGGGCCCAAGCTGTCTTTCAGACTGCACTCACACTCAGAAGTGGCCCAAGAATTTTCCGGAAGATCATTTTCCATCTTTTCTTTTTGGAAAAGATAATAAATTTACCCCTAATTGCCCCAGAGCACGCTTGTAACTCTATTCATCTGTATCCTGCTGAAGAACAACTTGAGGGCAGGGGCTGGATTTAGGCCATCCCCACATCCCCAGCGCTCTGCACAGTGGGAAATATTTGTGAATTGAATTGAAAGCAAGTCCTCTCGTCTCCCCGCAGAGGCCCACACATTCCCGTATGACCTGGAATGGTAGGAGAGGACCCCCTCTCTGCTCAGCCGTGGATTCAACGCTGAGCTCCTCTCCCTTTTCATGCCCCTGTTTCTCTATTTCAGTCAACGCTTGTGGAGCTCTGTGGCTGCCAGAACCTCAACACAATGGTGCAGCATGCTGTGTGAAGGCCACTGGGACCCCACAGGTCACCTCACATCCCTACCTGTCCATCTTGGCTGCTTCCAAGTCCGTCTCCTGTGGGGCACTGGTGGCAACTAGAGGGCAGCCTGTGGGCAGGAGCACGCCCCTGCATCCTCACGCCTGGCTCTCAGCAGTCACCCATTGCCCGTGTCACTTAGGTCATGTCGTGGATGAGAACACAGAGGCATAGAGAAAACAGGGCTGGACATTGAAACAGGCCCCTCCCACCCCAAGAGCCACTCCATTTTACTTCTGTCCACCTGTGCACCAGCCATAGCCTCTGGTCAGGGGGCCTCTGCTCTGGCTGTGGTCATTTCAGGAGCTAAACTCACTTGGCTTGCCATGAGAGGTATGAGGTAAACAGAGCTGCACTCCCCACAGCCAGCCTGCCCCATCGGGGCTCAGGAACCGCTGAGCACTGGGCCACATGGTGGACACCAAGCATCACGTTCTCAGACCGCCAGCCACAGCTGGAGGAGATGAGTGCTGTCCCTACTATGTGAAGCATGATGGTCGAGCAGGGAGGAAAGTCATTCCTTCTGGTTAGAACTACTAAGAAGGTAGGAGGAACTTTGAGGGGAGAGACCCAAGTGCCAAAGAGCTGGAAAATATGTGAGCGTCTCTCCAGATTTAGACTCAGCAATGCTGAATCCAACTCACATGGACCCTCACCTCTTAGACTGTCAAACTCTTCAAGTCCTTTCCACTCAACCTCTGGCTGCTCCCGGTAGGAGCTCTGGCCTGGTAGAAATAAAACACATGACACTGTTTACGGACGAGTGAACTGAGGCTCAGACTCTGGGACACAGCCCAGGGCCACACCACTGGGAAGTCGGCCAGCAGTTGCATTTAGACCTGAATCCAAGCCCAGGGCTCTTCCCTGGGGTGCCGCAGTGGCCTGTCCAACTAGGACAAAGAGGAGGACACCCCACCTTGAGAATGTGGGGGCGACTCTGATGTGTGCCAGTGTCAGTCAACTTTTTTGCTGCTGCGACTAAAGAATCTGACCAGAACAACTGTAGAGGAGGAAAAGTTTATTTGGAGGCTCATGTTTTCAGAGATCTAAGTCCAGGGACAGCCGACTCCATTCCTCGGGCGCCAGGTGAGGCAGGACATCATGGCAGAAGAGTGTGGCAGAGAGAAGCAGCTTACATTTTGATCTGGAAAGAGAGAGACTCCACTCACCAGATATAAATATGTAGACCCAAAGCCACACCCCAGTTCCCATCTCCTCCAGCCACAACCTGCTACTTCAATCACCACTCAGTTAATCCCCACCAGGGGATTAAACCACTGATTGGGTTAAGACTCTCACAACCCAATCATTTCTTCTATGAGCCTTCCTGCACTGTCTCACATGGGAGCTTTTGGGGGACACTTCATGCCCAAACCAAAGCAGTGCCTTACCCCACCCTTCAGCCACCACTTGGACTTGACCCACGCTTCCTTGGGCTGAGCTTGGAAATCAACAGCATCAATAGGCACATTATTAACTGGTTAGGATTTCTGTCATGTTAGTTTGGATTCATTTAGCTGCATAGAACATAAAATAAAAATAAATGGATAAAAATAGAGCAACATTTATTTTTCCCTCCCTCATTGAATGGGGGTCTGGAAGTGGGGAATCCAGGGCTATCATGGAGGTACCGTGGTGTCATTAGGGAGCAGCCTTCTAATTTCTGCTCCTCTAATGTTCCTCTTTGAATGTTAACTCAGGGCCTGACACAGTTGCTGGGATGCCGACCATCACTGTCATGGTCAATTTAGACAAAGGAAAAAAGTACCCATTCTTAGCCGGCTGTCTTTCTGGAGTCTTCTTGGGGTTCCTGCACATTTCAACTTCCTTCCCTACTCATTGGCTGAGACTTACCTACACAGCGACTCTGAACCCCAGGACAAGCTAGGGGCAATCTGCCCAGTTAAAACCAAGTCTTGTCACAAAACAAAGGCTAGCGATCTCTGCCACAGCTGGCAGACCACATGAGTGCCTGTGGAACCAGGGTGGACCACGGTCAGAGAGGTTTCTCTGCTGTCTTGTTCAGGGTATGGCCTCAGGCTGTCCCTAACCTCTCTGTGCTCTGGTT
The DNA here is from genome assembly GCA_020662805.1 of Glaucomys volans. Lineage (NCBI taxonomy): Eukaryota > Metazoa > Chordata > Mammalia > Rodentia > Sciuridae > Glaucomys > Glaucomys volans. Next base: position 347,978 of record JAJEJO010000174.1, on the reverse strand, counting down.
TCCTCCTTTATCAGAGAGGTATAACCTGCCTGTTTCATGCAGGTGTTGTGAGGGTGAAACAAGTTCGTACCCCCAGCAATGGGCCACACCTGGCTCAGCCATCTTCTCAGGCAGGGCGACCACGTCTGGTTAAACAGAAGTGCCACCCCAGGTCCAGGGTGACTTCACCTGCACCAGGACATGGGCTCCCCTGCCAGGTAGACTTCATGGCCCCATTTTACAGAGAGGGACACTGAGTCCGGGAGCGGTTACACAACTCACTGGCATGCACAGCAGAGAGTGGCCTGACTGGGCTCTGTGTCAGGGTTCACCTCACCTCACCCACGCCGCTTCCCTCCAGGGAGGAGGATCCTCACAGGCTTTATTCTTTAGGATCCCAGGAAGCTTCAAATGTTCTGTTTCCTCATTGGATCATTCGTCAGACATTGTGTCACAACCTGTGATTGTGAAATTGGTTTCTGCCTCCCAGGAGGAGCACGCAGTCACCCAACGCTGCCCCTGCTGGCCCTGTGTCAGTCAGGGAACATCACCTTTTCTTCATCAATGCCCTGAAAGCAAGACGGTAAGAGTCTAGGCCTGCCTTTAATGTCATCCAAAATTTCAAAACCACACCAATTGGGAATGTATTTGGCTCCTAGTGACTAAAGACTCAGCAGACCAGCTTAATGAAGGAGAGGTCAACGGGCCCTGGTCAGACAGGCCAGGGCTGGACTAGTGATGAGAACCTGGCTCTTTCCCTCCTCCTCACCCCTCATCTCCAGCATCCTTCTTTCATTTTACACTTAAGAAATGGCCCCTGGTCCTTCAAGCATCATGTGGGGATTTTGGACAGCAAGAAACTTCAGGAAAACACAAATGGTGAGGTGGCCTGCTCACTGCCCACCAGGCCCTACACTGTGTCCCATTAACCACCACTGCAGGAGGCCTGCAGGGAGCCTGGAGATCCAGGGGTTTTAACTGCATGGCTTGGCTGACGTTGCTCTGTGTCCAGTGTGGCCAGCTGAGCCTGCACTGGACAGCATCCCTCCCCCAGCAGGAGGGCAGTCAGCCAAATAAATCCCTGCACAGAAGTGTAGCAATGAGGCTTTGAGGACCCAAGAATTACAGGTTCATAGACTCCACTTTCTAGTCAGGGAAAACTCTCATAGTTGACTCTCATTTATGACGTTTGTACTGTAGGCTGACAGAGTTCTAATCACCACATATGGCAATCTCCAATCCTAGAGCGACCTGCAATGCTGGGAAGACTAGACTCAATTTTTATAGATGGGAAACTTAGGGCTCATTGAGATTGAATGACATCTCCAAATTGCTTAGTAAAAACAGTCTGGATTCAAACTCAGGTCTGTCTTGGTCAAAACCATGAGTTTCTTACTAAATATGTTTGTTTTGTACATACTGTACTATACAGATTTATGAGAAAAACACATGAAATTGCATCTATTTGCATAGACAAGTTCATAGCCTTACCTCTGTAGACATACATAGAATCCCAAACTCCCTCCTCGTATCAAAACATTGCAGCTACTTCTTTTATTTTTTTTTTTCATTATAATGTCTCTTTAAAAAAAAACTCTTTACTATTTTTTCCCCCATTAATTAGCCAGGATGCTAAGCTGGCACAGTGAAGTCGTGTCCCCAGATTAATAGTGCCTCATCAGCACTGAGGCAGGGTGTGCAATTACCTCCTGGAGTGTTAGCTGGGTGCAGTTAGCACCCTCCACTGCTGACTGCAGACAGGAATGGACACTCAGCAGAAGCACCAGTGGGTGTGCTGCAGGCTTCAGCAAACCCCAGGGTCAGAGAAGGCCACACTCTCTGCCCAACAGTGTCCTTCCCATTCTCTGCTTCTCTGGTGGTGCTACCCTCTGCATCTCAGACCCCAGCTCCCAGAGCCCAGGGCTTCCAGGTTTGCATTCCAGGTTGGATTGGTTCTGTCTCTGGCTGCCCCTTGGGTAGAGTCCATTGCATCTTAGGTAATGAGGCAGATTGGCTGTGAGGTGTGCTAACAGGACGGCCTGAGCAACTCCCTGGCCCCATGGAAATACAAGCGCTGCCTGCAGTGCTGGGACCCATCTTCCATCATGAGCTCCATGATGGCAGAGGAGCTGGTGGCAGGTAAAGGGGAGCACAGAAGGAGCCCCTGAGGAGCTTCTTCCAAGTATGACTTTCTGCAGTCCAGCTGTGTCACCTGGCCTGTGCTTCGGATCACTTCCCAGCATTGACCCCAGGGATGCCCAAAGCAGCCAGTCTCTGCTTTTCAAATGTTTCACACGGGTTAAAAAATCCCATTTGAGATGAAATTTATTCAACTACTTACAAAATGGAGCAAACTCAAGCCAGGGTCCCACGGTCTCATGACCTGGAAGCAGTCCCCTCTGGACTAAAGACGGGGCTCTGATTCAATGGGAGGCTCTGGCTGTGGGAGGCGCCATGGTGGAATGCAAAGTCCTGGGGGACCTGGGCCCTCCCAGACCTGCACCAGAGCCTCCTGCAGCCATTTGCTTATTAAACTGGCGTGGTGTGAGCTGGATAGAGTCCAGAGGCAGGAGCACCCAATGGGAACACTGGATGTATTACAAAGGAAGGTCTAGAAGCAACAGGGGAGGAATGAGCCTCTGTGTGTGTGTGTGTGTGTGGTGTGTGTGTGTGTGTTTCATGTGCATGCATATATGCTTCAATAAATGCTGCTGGTCAAGTGCATATCTGAATGGAGAAAAGTGAAACTTGACTCCTACTGTACACAAAAATCCACACCTAAAACACGGCTTCTAGTACCTAATGTGAGAGATAACAGAGGCTCGTGGAACAGTGCCACCGCATTCCCAAGAGGTTACGCCCACTCCTGAGCAAGTCATCCTTGAGGCACAGTTAGTAGTTGATAAGATAAGGATGCTTTAAAAGCATGAATACGGGCATCTGCTTCCTCATTTATTTCCATCCATCTACCCGGTGAGATCTGTTCTTGCTCTCATGTTGGGAGCTCCCTGGGCAACGTGTATGGTAAGCCTTGCAGAAGAGCCATCTTCTCTCTGTCCCAGACTGGGTCCAGGTGGCAGCCTACACATGCACACAACCAGGAGTGGCTGGCTTCAAGATCTGTGCTGCAGGCCACTTGTACTCCTCCAGCTTCCACCAACTTCCCTGTCCTGGAGTCCAGAGTCAGGACACAGTCTGTCCCCAGATGGCTTGCTCTGGGGGCAGAGGATTTGCAGAGATTTGCAGAAATATTTGCAGTTCATTCTTCCTCCCTATATGCAGGTGGCCGGTGATCTTTGTGCACGGCTCCGTTGGTCAGAATCTGGCAGCACAGAGAGTGATTGTATCACTCACCTGGCCCAGGTGTCTGTGACACCTCTTGGGGAAAGGTGACTTGTGTCTCTTGAAGGTCAGTTGTGCCCTCAATGGGGGCGGGCAGTGCTGAAACCTCATCCCTGGGGAACTGTCCACCAGCTGCTGAAGTCCCCCTTGTATAGCTGAACAAGTTGCTGAATTACATCACTGGTCCAGGATCCCCCAGTGAATATGCAGAGAAACAGGACATGAACCTGGCCTGGCCACCTCCACGGTGCTGGACCATGAGGGAGGACAGGTAGAGAGATTCTTAGACTTGTAATGCAGACAGGAAGATGGCCAGGTTCTGCCCAGACCAAAGGGAGATGAGACTTCTAAAAGCTGATGAGCAGGGCTGGCCTGGCTGTCTCCCATGGCCCATCCTCCATATGACTTTTTAGGAGTTCCAGAGAGTGGGTGGAGCAGGTGCTGCTGGCCAGGGCCTGCTGAATACCTCACTTCATTAGTTACCCTGGTGCAAGCCATTGCCTGAGCTGAAGGTGTTGGGTAAATGAGGACGAGTCACTTTAATCTCCTGTTTGAGGAGAGATATTGTTAAAAATAAAATTTAAAAAGTGTTATTTCATCAACAATGACAATTCACAAGAAACTGAAAATTAAAGCTCATTAGCACATCCTTTCCATGCCACATCTGGTTAGGTGGGGCCAATCTAATACTGAAAAACTGATAATACCAACATTTATTAAGCACCTACTGTGTTTCCTCCATTTTGCTCAAGCAAATATGGATTGAGCACTTGCTGTGTTGGAGGGTGAGGACACAGCAATTAACCAAAAGGTCAAGATCTCTGTTCTGAGGAAGTTTGCATTCTAATGGGACAGAAGACAAATGAACAAAGAACTGGATACATAAGCCAACCACATGATGTATGAGGTCTAAGTAACAATGAGAAAGAGTACAATGGAATAATGGGGTGTTATGGTTTGGATATGAGGTGTCCCCCAAAAGCTCATGTGTTAGACAATGCAAGAAGGTTCAGAGGAGAAATGATTAGGTCCCAGTCTTCACCTAATCAGTGGATTAATCTCCGATGGGATTAACTGAGTGGTAATGGAGGCAGGTGGCGTGTGGCTGGAGGAGGTGGTCACTGGGGGCGTGGCTATTGGGTAGATACTTTGTATAGGGCAGACTCTTTCTGCTTCCTTATCACCATGTGAGCTGGTTCCCCCTGCCACCCTCGTCCACCATGTTTTTCTGCCTCATCTCCAGCCCGAGGAATGGAGCCGAACTTCTATGGATTAAGACCTCTGAAACCATAAGCCCTCAAATAAGTTTTTCTTCCCTAAAATTGTTCCGGTTGGGTCCTTTAGTCAGAGAAGTGACAAAGCTGATTAAAACATGAGACAACGTTGAACCCTGTGGCTACGGAGCCTTCCGGTAGAAGGTGGCATTTAAGCAGAGAATTCAGTGTCAGATCCAGAAAGCGTTTCTCAGGGAAAGGGTTCCAGGTAGATTGTAGATTGAGGGGTAAATGCCAAGGCCTTCCAGGGAGAATGAACCCAGTTCCTTGGAAGGTGAGCAGGGGCCACATGGCTACAGAGAAAGAGGCAAGTCAGGTAGGGGAGAGGTTGACAAGGGCTACTGGGTCAGAGTGTGGCACTTACAGAGCATCGCCAGCTCTTTGCCTTCATCCACGTGGAGCAGGGGACAGTGGGGAAGGATCCTGGAGGACGGAAGGGTTGGGAGCCATATAGAAGTGACCCTCGAGCTGCTCCATAGGCCAAAGGAAAAGGCCAGAAGTTGAGGTGGCAGCAGAGAGTGCTGGCTTGACCTGGGGGCATGGTGAAGACCAGGAGAAGGGACTGGCTTCTGATGTATTTTGAGGAGTGACACTCAGGATGTGCAGATGCTGCATGTGTTTTAGAGAACGAGAGAAATCAGGAGTGGATTGAAGTGTTTGAAAAGCCAGAAGGACAAACCACTGAAGCCCTGGCCCGTGGGTGGGCGTCCTCATCTGGGGCAGTTGAGGGTCTTGGGTGTGTGTTTGAGATGCCTCTGGGATCTCCAGGGAGGGGTGTGCAGATGGAGTCTGGAATTTAGCAGAGAGGACTGGCCAGAAATCTCTTTCAAATCCTTCCCCACACTCAGAGAAGGGTGCTATTAACCTCCTTGTGTGTGAAGGAAACTCAATTACAGAGGTTAAGTGCAACTTTCAGGATCACCCAGCTAATGAGTCAAGATCTACATCCAGTTTGGAAACTGTCTTCGAGTGCTAAATGCATTCCAATTCCACTGCTGAAGGTTTCAGATGTAAAAAGAAAATCCTCATGAGTCTCCCATTTAAAAAATAAAATTGTAGCTCAGTTCAAATTTTCCTCTAAGCTCAGATCTGGAGCCAGCTGGCCTCCCACTCACTTGAAAAAAAATGTAAATCCCATTTTCAGACAGTCTTTCCTTGGCTTAAAAAGCAGTCACGCTTCACAGTCCACCCAACAGAGGCTTGTTTTTGGCAGGGCCATCAAGAAATGATGTCATTCTCTGAGGACAGGGAAAGGCCCATGTGCCTTTGATTTCCCCTTCAAAATCCATCATCTCTGGGCTCTTCATACCTGTTGCTGGCTGCAGTCTGAACGATGCAACATTTTTGGAAAGAGTATTTTTAAAGTTGCAGGGAGAATATTAAATTTGTTTATGGGCTATGATCTCGAAGTTGTAAGTCTGATCATTTAACCTTAGCAAAAAATCACCTAAAAATATCTATATGTGTCCTATTTGTAATACTGGAATCTCCTTAATCATCTAATATCCAGTGGAGAAATGATTAAGTAAATTACAGACATCAAGAATTACTTTTAGAAACAATTTTATGTTACAGAAAATGGTTCTCTTAAAATGTGAGGCTTCAAAGTCAAGATGCAACTTTGTATAGTCTTCATCTTGCAGTGATTTAAATAATCTATTGGTCTTCATTCTATTTCCTTGCATATATATTTTATTGATGCATCACAATTATACATAAAAGTAGAATTCATTGTGGTATATTCAGGTATACTTGTAGCATAATTTGCAGGGTTATTTCCCTTTTCTTCTCTTTCCCGACTTCTTCCCTCCCCCTTGATTCCCATCCTTTACTTATCTGCTTTCTATTTTCATGAGATTCCCCCCACATTTTGTTGGTTTTTAATTCCTTTATCTCTCTAGCTTCCAAATATGAGAGAAAGCATTCAACCATTGACTTTCTAAGATTGGGTTATTTCACTTCCATGATGTTCTACCCATTTACCAACAAACGACATCATTTAATTCTTCTTTGTGGCTGAGTAGAACTCCATTGTGTATATTTATCACAGTATCTTTATCCATTCACCTGTTGATGAGCATTTGGGTTGGTTCCATAACTTGTCTATTGTGAATTTGCTACTGTAAACATTGGAACACATTTGTGGGGAACAGAAGGAAGAAGGAGGGGAGGGAAAGGAGAAGGACTTGGGGAATCAATTTTGGAAGAAATTGTTATGTGCATAAATGAATATGTCACAATGAGCCTCACTATTACTTATAGTTATTGTTGTAGTTTGGATGTGAGATGTCCCCCAAAAGCTCATGTAAGAGAAAATGTAAGAAAGTTTAGAGGCAAAATGATTGGGTTATGAGAGCCTTAACTTATAACAATGTGTTAATTTCCTGATGGGGGTAAACTGAGTGGTGACTATAGACTGGTAAGGTATGGCTGGAGGAGGTGGGTCATTGGGCAATGCCTCTGGGGTGTGTGTGTTGTGATCCAAACCTGGTCTCTCTGTCTGCTTCCTAGTACCATGCTCCTAGCTGCTTTCCTCTACCACACTCTTCCACCACAATATTCTGTCTCACCTCAGGCCCTGGGGAATGGAGTTAGCCTTGTATGAACTGAGACCTCTGAAACTGTGAGCCCCAAATAAACTTTCCCTTTGCTAAAATTATTCTTGTCAGGTCTTTTGATCACATAATTGAAAAAGCTAAGACAATAATAATGCACTAATCAACAATAATAAAAAATTGGTAACTAATGGTATACTGAGAGAATGTTACTTAAGTTAAAGGGTGCTTTCAGGGATTAGATGGGACTTCACTTCTTTTTTCCTAGAATGGAAAACTAAGGGCACAATTGAAAACAGAAGATGATAGGAGGTGACCATTCATTCTAACTGGCCCCTTCCCATGGATGTGCTGAGCTGAGGTGTCATTGCAGCAGAACTGTTCCTACTATTCCAACCCCTGTGCCCCATGTCCAGTAGCACTCTCCAACCCACATAAGTGGAGTCTTGAGATATCAGTCCAAGACCTTCTCTGGTAATATAGGACATAAACAGAGAGGACATTTCCTCCATTCCCATCCCATCCACATCCATCAGCCATGGAAAGGAGGATGTCTATATAGAAGTTTCTCCTCCTTGAAGACCAAGGCAAGAAGGAATAGAATTGCTAATAAAAACTTGTGCCAGTCAGCAGAAAGGAGAAACTGATTCCTCAGTGGGATGCTGAGGGCCACCATAGGTGTTGGCTATCCTTAGATCTCTGGAGAAAGGAGAATGGGCCAGGACAAATCACATGATAGGAAAATGTCAAGCAGAGAAAGGGTCTCGTGAGCTGTAGATTCCCAAGACAGACGTAGGCTACAGCCTGCATGTGTCTGCTTGCCTGAGAGCTGAGCTCAGTTGTCAGGGGGAGGGGATATCAAAGAATTTGTGGTCATCTTTGCCAGAGTTCATCTTCTGCTTATAAATTATCTCTTCACATGAAAAATACAGTCATCCTTTCCCAAGACCCAAATCCCACAGTGTGACAACCTCAGCTTGGAGTGCAGATGCTCGCCATCCAAACTAGCTCTGGTGTTGCAGATAAGGCTCACTGGACTCATTGAGCATATACCGGGACCACAGCCCAGATGTGCTAGGGCATTGGGATAGGTCACTGAGAGAGTAAAGAAAATACCCAGAGACCACATGCAAGGCATAAATTTTGTTGAAAAATGCTTTCAGAGAAGGTCTGGTGGCAATAGGCTGGGCAGATAACATTTCCATCCCTTGGTGTTTCACCAAGCAGTGCCTCTATCCCTTATGATGCTCCTCCAGAAAGGCCAGTGGCATTGGCTATACACAGATCACCTCTGTCCCTCCAGTACTCCAGTGAGCGCTTCACCAGAAAACAGCACCTCTTTCCTTCATGACCTCTGTCCAGTGGCATCTAGCTGGATGAGTAGCACTGTTTCTCCCCACAGGGCACTCAATTCCACACCTGTCACCCCAGGGAGAGCTTTTATAGTTAGGTAACAGACCCAGCAACTTCATTCGTTTGTTTAGTTTGCTTTTCTCCCCGAATGATGGGAATTTCAAGGAGTGGTTGTCCTGGTACACAGGCAAGAAAGCAGGTTCTACAGACCTAGTTGCCAAGTAGATGAGAAAGAGAGTCAGTGTCCATCATGATATTATATATCTGGACATTCCACTCTTATTATTTCTTTAACTTGATTAGGTTCTTGGAAACAGAAAGGGGTATTTCAGGACATGGTGTTTTACTATCTTGCCTCCTTCCCAAGCTGAAGATCCAAAAACCAAAGAAACAGGTTAACTTTCCCTCAACCCCAGCATGCAAAGGTGACATAAGCATGAATAACCATGGTAGACAGTTCAGTTCCCAAAGGGCCTTTGTGTCGACTGAGTAATCCAGTGGTTCCTTAAATTTCCAACAGCTAGATGGAACTCCTATGTCCCCAGAACTTTGCAGCCTCCAGAATCTCCCTAGCTCATGGCTCCTCTGTGGTTAGTTTTTACTGGGCTTAGTAGATGCTCATTCCTTGCATGCACATATTAACATCTCCTCAAAGATTTAAGGGTACCTGTTATAGTTTGGATATGAGGTGTCCCTCAAAAGCTCATATTTGAGATAATGCAAGAAGGTTTAGAGGTAAAATGATTGGGCTATGAGATTTGACCCAACCAGTGATTAATCCTGATAGAGATTAGCCGAATGGTAACTGTGGGCGGGTAGGTGCATGGGGGTATACCTTTGCAGTATATATTTGGTACTTGTTGAGCAGACTTCTCTCTCTGCTTTCTGGTGTGATGTCTTGAGCTGCTTCCCTCTACCACACTCTTCCACCTTCATGTTCTGCCTCACCTCAAGCCTTGAGGAATGGAGCCGGCTGTCTATGAACTGAGCCCTCTGAAACCAGGAGCCCCAAATAAACATTTCCTCCTCTAATTGTTTTTGTCAGGTCTTTCGGTCACAGCAATGAAAAATCTGACTCAAGCAGTGCCCTGAGCATATCTCTGCAGCTCCTCAAATCTGTAGCTCACTCCCTTTTCTCTTGTAGCCAGCGCCACAAACTTCAGCCTCTGGTAACTCCTACCTTTGATCTCTGGCTCTCACCAGTTCACCAGAACTTTTCTCTGTTTGGACTTTTCTCTCTCTACCACTTTCTAAAAAGACCCTTTAGGCAGAAAACTGGAACAATCATGAGCTCCTCTTATGTTTCTTCTCTCCCAGGGATCATGGTTATGCAATGCCTATTGTCCACTCTGCTTAGCTTTCCATACCCAATGTATGGAACTCAACATAAAATAACCAGTCTGTTTTAGTCAGTGTTTTCACTGCTGTGACCAAAAACACCTGGCAAGAACAATTAGGGGAGAAAAAGCAGATTTGGGAGATCACAGTATCAGAGGTCTCAGTGCACAGGTGAATGACTCCATTTCGCAGGGTCCGAGGTAAAGCAGGACAGCATGGGAAAAGGATCTGGCAGAGGAAAGCAGGTCAGGAAGCACCAGGAAGCAGAGAGAGGGAGGGCTCCCCTCACCATGGACAAACTATAAATCCTAAGTCAAGCCCCAAATGACCTACCTCCTCCAGGCACACCTGACCTGCCTACAGTCACCACCCAGTTAATCCCTAATGGGGTATTAATGTACTGATTAAAGTATTGATTACCAATCATTTCACCCCTAAACTTTCTTGTTTTGTCTCAACATGAGCCTTTGGGGGACACCTCATGTCTAAACCATAACATTCCACCCATAGCCCCCAAAAGCTCACGCCCACCTCACAATGCAAAATGCATTTAGTCCATTTCCAAGAGTCCCCATAGGTCTCAACAGTTCAATCATTACCCAAAAGTCCAAGTCCAAAGTCTCCTCTGAGACTCAAGGCAAACTCAGTGTAGGCGCCTGTTAGAATCAAAAGCAATTTACAACTATCCAGTATATAAAGGCACTGAGGGAATATTTTCATTCCAAAAGGAATATATAAGGTCAGTGAAAGAAGGGATGGGGCCAAAGCAATACCGAATTCCAGCTGGGCAAAAATGTCCTATAGTTACATGTTCGGCATCTGGAGCACATGGCATTGTGACGTCTCTCCAAAGGGCTTGTGTCGCTCCACTCCTATGGCTTGCTGTTTGCAGTCCACCTGGCCTCTCTCTTAGCTTATTTCTGCTAGATTCCTATAGCTTTTCTTAGCAGACATCCCACACTTCTGACATTTCTTAATCTCGAGGGTCTATGCTGCTCCTCACATTACCTTATCAGGGGCAGCCAGCAGGGACTCTGACCCTGCTGCACGTTGCCTGACCTCCCTGGCCTTCCTTTGAAATCTCAGTGGAAGCCTCCATGACCCCCGAACTCCAGCATCCTGCATTCCTGCAGAACCAGCACCACATGGTTGCTGACAAGGCTTACCACCATCTTAAGTAGTAGCCAAGCCTCCAGAGACCTTGGCTGTAGCAGCCTCCGAGTGCCTGGGTGGTTGAGCATGGTGAAAAATCTTCCTAGGCTGCCCTGTGCAAGCAGGGTGCCCCACTAGTCACTTTTCAAAGGAATTCTTACTTCTACTCCCTTGAGCCTGAGATGGGTATGGTCTTCCCAATTCCTGAGATGTTCTCCTGCCATTTTTCCTATTGTTTCTAGGTAAAGTCTTTAGCATTTCTTTTTTATTTATTTATTTATTTATTTATTTATTTATTTATTTATTTTTTTGGAACCAGGGATTGAACTCAGGGACACTCGGCCACTGAGCCACATCCCCAGCCCTATTTTGTATTTTATTTAGAGTCAGGGTCTCATTGAGTTGCTTAGCACCTTGCCCATGTTGAGGCTGGCTTTGAACCTGTGATCCTCCTGCCTCAGCCTCCCGAGCTGCTGGGATTACAGGTGTGCACCACCACTCCCGGCTTCATCAACTTTGCATTCAGTCTTACAGAAGGTGTTATGACCTGGGCAAAATGTAGACAACTTCTTAGCCAGAATGTAACATGAATGGCCTCTAGTCCAATTTTCAATAGATAATAGAGTCCTCCTTCTCCTCTGAAACTTCATGAGTCCAATGGTTACTGTTCACAGTCCTATTGGCATTCTGGTCCTCTGAGCTAACACTATAATTGCCCATGAAGAACCATTTACAAAAGTCTACAGCTTTTCCAGCTTGCATTGCTGAACTTTCCAAAATTCCTCTCACAAATTCTGAGAAGCTCCAAAAGCTTCTGAACCACCTGCTTAGGTTAGTCACAGCAAGGACCCCACATCTTGGTACAAATAGCTGTTTAAATCAGCTTTTTCACTGCTGTGCCCAAAGAACCTGACAAGAACAAAGAGAAGAGGAAAAGTTTATTTCAAGCTCATGGTGTCAGAGGTCTCAATTCATAGATGGCTGACCATTCTTCAGGGCCTGAGGAAAGGCAGGACATCATGGCAGAAGGTATAGTGGAGAAATATAAACCCCAAAGTCACCCTCCCCTGCAGTGACTCACCTCCTCCAGTCACACACTAGCTGCCTACTGTTACTGCTTGTTAATCCATTCATCTGGATTAATACACTGATTACCAGGTTTTAATTACCATCTTATCTCTAAACTTTCTTTCTTTGTCTCACACATGAGCCTTTGGGGGACACGTCATGTCTAAACTGTAATACAGACATACGAGAAGACAAGTTGATATAAATGGAAAAGCAAAACAGGCGACTGAAACCAAACCACAGAAAATATAAAAAAGAGTTACTAATTTCAGATTTTAAATAAATATGCACAATATATTCTAAAAGATAAAAGAAAGGATTCAGAATTTTCAGAATTTTGTCAGTGAATCAGAAACCATTGAAGAGTTGTATTTTAGAACTAAAAAATGCAGTAACCAAATTTAAAAACACAATGGATTTTTTTAACAGTGAAAAAAGCCAAGCTGAGAGAAGAATTTGTAAATTAAAAGATATCAAGAATGAGGCAAGAGGAGAGAAAAGCCAGGTAAACACAGAAGAACCTCACAAGATTAGGAGGTCAAGAATGGGGCAAAAAATGATATGAAAAGATATAATGGTTGGGAATTCTTTATGTCTGACAAAAAATATTAAGGATCTGAGAATCTCTACAATCTCAGGCAGGATAATTAAGAAAAAATTTGTAATTAAGCACATATATTAAAACTGCCTAAAATCAAAAAGAGAAATCCCAACCTTAATACAAGTAGAGAAAACAACAACAGAGCCAGATATCTGCCTTTGGAAGAAAGGGTAGGGAGTCAGGGAAGATCTGACCTCACCTAGGAGATGATCCTTGAATTAGTCCTCAACTATGGATCTGAATTTTCTTGGTATAAATGGAACAAAAATGTCTTCAATGTAGAGAAAATGATAGGCAGCAGATCAGAGGACTGAAAACACAGACCATGCGGTTCTGGATGAACATGGCTCAGCCTAATGCTGGGAAGACATCTTGGGGACAGATTGTGAGTGACCCTGAAGGACTCCTGGGAGCCTGAGCTTTCTTCTGAAGGTAGTGAGGAACCACACACATTTTTAACTTAGGGTGTGATTTAAGGATGCTGCCACTTATTTTCAAAGACAAGAGGCAAGCAGCCTGGGAAAGAGAGCCAGGTCTTCTTGTATAATATTTGTGGAGAGTGCAAAATGGTCCTCACCCTTTCCCTCTAAACCCATATACAGCTCCATACAGGAGGAAAGATGGAATGATCATTTGCTCAGAATCTACTTTGTACACATGATAACAAAGACAAGCTTTTACCATGGTAGCAGTGTTATCCTGCATCAGGTCCCCGGGGAGGGTATTCACTGGGACTCTCATCATCTCACACTCTGCCTCTACTTTGGCATGGTCTTCCCTCTCTCTGAAACAACCCAGCCCTGCCTTTCTGGCCTGGCTAACACATATTCATCCTTCAGTTATCCATTCAAAGATAACAACTTCCATGAGACTTTCCAAGCAAACCCACAGCCTTTTTTCCACATACCGACATTATTTTAAAAATATTTCCAATACAGCAATTATTTCATTTCATCCCAGCAGTGTATGTACTAGTAACGTACTGTCACTGATACTAGGAATCCTGCACTAGCCTGTGAACACCTCCTGGCAAGGTCAGCTTGTACCTACCACCTAGCAAAGGATCCAAGTGGCCAGTGCAGTCACAACCTTGCAATTGGTCCTTATGGTGGGGAGAAAATCAGGGGCCAATTGCACACTGGCTCTTAAAGCTTTCACCTAAAAATTATATAGCAGTCATATAAGTGGCACCCAAATTTACAGGGTCAAGGAAATGTGAAACTATCGTGTGCCAAGAGAACTTGGAATGTTGGGAGGGTAGTACCAGCGATGCACAGCGGTTGATCCTTGCAACAAACTAGGGGGATAATGTCATAAGTTTTAGGGATTAAATCATGTGTGTGCAAAGTGCTTTGTAAACTGTGAAGGGCCGTGCAGGTATTGTTTCTAAGTGATCAGAGAAGCATGATGTTGTGGATATTCAGATAGGGGAAATAGTAACTCCAATGTGAGAGATGAAGGAAAGCCTTCACGGAGACAATGGAAGTGGTAAGATAAGCAGAACGTGAACATGTGGTCATAGGGAGCAGCCATTCCAGGAGGAGGGGACAGCAGAGATCAAGGCAGCACAGGAAAGGGCACGTCTGAGGAATGGCGTGTTTAATGGACCCGAGAAGAATGCATCTGCCGTGAACTAATCTCTATGGAGAGGAGCTTCCGAAGGCCAGCTGGCAAAGAAAATGCCATCAGTGCCATTTTTAGAATCAAAGGTGCCCCGTGTGCAAGAATGCAGATGTTGTGCTGCCCAAGGATGCTGACCCTACGATCACAGTCATGCTAGCAATCCGCGGGCCGTCGTCCTCGGGAGAGCTCATTATGCAGCCCGACATGTGAGATGCCTCTGCCTCTCGTGCCACCCAGACAGATGAGATCATCGTCCTCAAAAAAAAAAAAAAAAAAAAAAAAAGAAAAAGAAAAAGAAAAATCACCATTTAAACAGCAGAAATGCTCAGCCTCATGCTGTCAGGAAAGCTGTCACCATGGAAAAGAAAAAGAGAAAGTCCCCCAAATTAGCACTGAATCTCATCCAAGAACTGTCAATATTTTTGGAAGCCCCCAGAGAACAAATGCTTTCTTGAGACTGGCAAGATCTGCAGTGTTGAAAAGAGATCCACTCCAGGGTGATTGATGGTGGCCAGTCAGTGCCATATTCAGTCGGTGACATCAAAGACAGGCAGTTGGACGCTTGGGAGGAGAATAAAAATGCCCGTGTCTGAGCTGATGAGAATGTAGGGAAAATGTTACGGAAGACTCAGAGCGGAATCAGACAACAAGCCTGTGTTTATACGGGTAACCTGGGTCTCACTGGCTTTTATACTTTGCTGTATCATAAAACAGAATCTTCAAATGGGCCTCCCCCACACTGCCTATGTCTGGTGTCCCCATAGGTGTGCTGGTCTTGGTCATTAGCATTTCAACAGGAGTCAAAGAACTCTCAACTCAGGATAATACAAGGAGGGTTACTTAGCAAGAAGGTAAAGGTGTGGGAAAGCTACAGAGGACCCTGAGGACTAGCTTGCTGGGTCATCACACCTCAGACGGCCAGCCACCGCCCCAGGATAGGTGTGGTCTTGGTTCAGACAGCTCTATCACACCCCAAAGAGGCAAATGACTTAAGGTTGAAGGCTCTATGCTGACCACACTCCCCACAACTGGCAGCAAGTCCTTCCTAGGAACAGGATCTGGGCAGCATGTTAGCAGCCCACCCTGCTTGGATCTACCTGTCTGTATACATTGGGGTGCTCAGTGCCCCAGGGCTCTGACGGGTAACCTAGGACAGGGAAGGTGGTCAGACAAGGGACTCACTTGGGGCTTCTACCTTGTGGTTGCACAACCTAGATTTTTTCTGCTCGGGTTAGCAGAGTATTTCCCCTACCTCCGGCCCATCTGCTTTGCCTTAAGGATACCAGACTCTATTAACCATCCCACGGGCCCTGCATGCCAGGCCCTCTTGCCTAACAGTAGCAACCCTGTTTCTGTGTGGAGGGAGGTCCATGCAGACCATGATGTCTCTGGACCTCTTTTGTTTTAAGACCCTATCATCCCCATTGCTGTCTGCACAGTTGTAAGGACCTCTCCTACGTCACTCGTCACCTACAGATGAAGTGGTACTTCAACTCCATCATGCCCACTGGCTGAGGCCTCCCTCGCCTCCCTCCACCACTCACCATGGCAATGCCAGCACGTCAGCTTTGCCCTGCAGGAAGCATCATTTGATCTTTGCTTCACGGATCACAAGTTCACTCCATCTCCTGGGGTCTTGGCAAGACGTTAAAATCTGTATCTCAGGAAAGTACACAGTCAATAAATGGCCCCGTTTCAGGTTCTGCCCCCTGATCAATCCTCAGAGTCCACTCCCAGGTGTACTCCCAGTGGCAGAGGGGAATGATGGCTAGGTCTAGATCATGTGTTTTCATTATGAAGAAGTTATCCACACCTCGTTGGTTTCCCCAGGCTCATTCTATCATCTTTAGTGTATTATAAACATGGGTGCTACTCCTGCTGCTAAGGAAATGAGTGGTCCTATGGATCAGGCAGCAGCTTGTGAATCTTGGAGAACTGATTCTTCTGAGAGGCAAAGAAGCTTTCCCCTCTGTGGAGGCATGACTCCAGCGAGATTTAGAACCCATGCAACTGAGAAAGTGGTGCAGATTGAACCAAGAGAAACCTGGCAATGACAGCTTCATGGAGGAGGCGGCAGTCCTGACAGTGGTCATGAGCTGAGCAGTGGAAAAAGCTCCGGGGTGGGGCAAGTAGGAGGAGCCTCTCTGAGCAAGAGCTGGCAGAGCAGCCAGGACAGGGGAGCAGCCTGAGGCCTCCCCTCCCTTAGCCTCAGCCTTTTTCCTTTTTGCTCCACAGAACTAAACGCAGTGCTGGCTCAGAGTGGGTTAAGTGTGGAGAAATCCAAAGGAGATGAAGCGTAATTGGATGACTCACATGGAAGCAATTGCTCCCTCCTCTGAATTATCATATTCCTTTTCTGTATCTCTCTGGGTCACCTTTAATTTTAGATTGTCGCTATTTGCGTGCAGGTCTTAATTTTCTGTCCTTCCCTAAATTTTAAGCTTTATGAAAGTAGCACCATTACTTCTGCTTTTCCCTAAGGACCCAGCACCGAACCTTGAACCTATTAGGTGCTCAACAAGCCTTCGTTCAATGAATAGAGTGAGGAAATGGATAAGAGGTAGACGATGCCATTTTATATGGCAGGTTCTCTATGGGATATGTTTTATTAACTATAAATATTAAATCAGCATAAATGTAGGTAGGGGGTCTAGAGGAAGTGCTGAATATTAATTATTAAGGAGAACAGAAGGTGTTTAGGAAAAGAAAGCTCAGAAAATGGAAAATTTTTTCCCACAGGTTATTCCTCATTTATCCATTAATTACCCCAGATTTGTTTAATTGTTGTTAATGTATCTACCAAAATTATCTAATGATTGACATAATAAGGTAAGATCTCAACTCTCATGCTGCAAAAACTAGCTAGCTAGCTCCTGTCACACTTAGCAGCTAATTTCAGAGGTGAGACGAAGTACCCAGGTCTGTGAATGCTAAGACTTTAAAAATTACCCTGTACTCTCAGGCGACACCCACACTGTGCTTCTCATGGGTCACATGCAGCGCTGGGCTGGGGTGGGGCCTTGAGTTCTTGTTTCGCATCTCAGTCTCTGCAAGCCCTGATGGGACTTGAAGAGCAGTCCCTGACTTATAAAGGGGCTGGGTTCATGAGAGAGGAATTAGGGTAGAATGAGGCTGCAGAAGGAGTCGGGCGTGTGAGGGACCCTGAGGAGCTGGACTTGAAGGGCTGCCTGTGGGTTTTCTCATGGGTGGGGTGGCTGGGAGGGCAGGATGGAGCACGGATTTCTACTCTCCCACACATGATCTGATGGGAGCAAAGGCTGTGTTCAGGGTGGCTTGGGCCAAACCTGTGGAGACAGAATGTGTGCTGTTGGAACCCTCTGGGCAGCAGGACACCTGGGTGCAGGGCGGGGCCTCCTTCCTCCTTTGCCTCTCCAGAGACCTGCTTTGCACATCCGCAAAGCACTCGGTTTTATTACGTATATTTTAGCAAATTCTCCCGTGATTGATCTAACTGTAGGTGTGTTTTCAGATGCAAAAACATTGATATTATTAGAAACTGTTCTTGAAATTAGTGCATCTTTCAAATTTTCCTTTCCTCTAAAGGTGAACGTGTCTGGGAGAGTAAATTGCACAAAGGTCAATGCACAGGCTGCACCATCCCCGCGCTGCGTCTGGCCAGGGTGGGGGAAACAAGGAAATGCGTCACTCTCAGACATGAATACATTTCCTGCCAGTGCCTAGAAATCTAATGAGACTCCAGCATAAACTCCACTCCACTCCCTCTGGCCGCAAACCACACACAGACACTTACACACATGTGCACACCCACGCTCATGCGTGCATCCAATGAGCACGTGCGCGCGCGCACACACACACACACACACACACCCGTGCTGCAGACCATGAGGTGGACGTCTGCAGGTCTGCTAGGAGCCCATGTTGACAGGCTGGTCTCCGTCTCTGTCTTCTCTCTACATGGCTCTGCCCTCTCCCACCCCACGTGCCCCTTGTTTCTCAAAGGCACGCACCTCTCCACGTCCGCACACTTAATGCCAGCCCATTCCCACTCCTGGGAATTAGTACTTGCTTAGCCAGAGACACTTGCTTGATCCAGAATGTGTTTCATGGCAACAATAAAGGAAGACGCCCATCCCCCACCTTCATCAGCACGTGGTTTTGTTGCCTGCAACATTGTCCTTTGGACTGTGACCATGTCTGAGGATGGACTCAGAAGATTGGGATGGCATCATGCCTTTGCCACCATCTGGCTATAAGACCTCTGGAAAGTCACTTGACCTCTCTGTACCCCAGGCTCCTCTGCTTGTTGGGGACCCCAGTACCTGCCTCTTTGGGCTTTCACCCATGGGACCATGATGGACGAGTGTGTGGGGAAAGGCCAGGCTGCAGATCCTATCTGACTTTGTAACTGGGAGAGCACCCACCAGGCTGCCCTGCTGTCCATGTCCTCAGGTGTCCAGTGGGGCACTGACACTGCCCATGATGGAGAACAGGGATGATGTGGTACTCAACGGGCACATCAAGGAGGTGGGTGGCTATGGTGTGCGGGTTGGGGGCAAAATTGTGACCTCCTGACTGCCTGGGGTCCACCTACCCATCAGGGCCCTAGGGAGTATTTAATCCTCCTCTGCCCAGTTCCTCTCAACCCCTCAGAGGCTCCACCTTGACACCTGCCACAGAGAATGGCAGCACGCACTCCCGGGACCAGGCAGAACCCTGCCTAGGTGCAAGGAAGGCTTGAGGATGTGCAGGTCGGCCGTGGATGAAACCCAGGGAGGGCTGAAAGAGGAGGAGGACACAGATAATGGTCTCCTCAGGAATATCAGTGTGACTCCCACCCCATTCACAGCCACAGCTCCAAGGAAGCACAAATCCACACTAAAAGTGCCAGCAATTCCCAGAGCAGCTTTGGTTCCCTTGTCACCATGACCTCTGCCAGCCTCGCTGTCATGAGTTCTACCAAGTCATGCAGATTATGGGGTGAGACTCCTCCCTCCACAAACCCCACTGGCACAAAGACAGAAAGTGGCTAGGAGGGAGGGGGGTTGCATCACGGCAGGGGTTTGTACCCTATGTGTGTGACATTGTGAGCCCCAGATCACACTGCTGTGGAAAGTCTAACAAGACCCCTCAAACATAGGCCATCAGAAGCATGTCTAAGGTCAAACAAAGTTTATTCACTGCACAGAGGGAGACCCCACAGCGGGGCAGCTGTGGACACCCCCCGGGGGAGGGTTGCTTTGCACAGGGTTTGACTTGTGCTGAGAAATTGCAAGGCGGGATGGTGATGGATTTGGGGAGCAGGAGAGTTGAGCACCCAGGCCTCTCATCTCATCTGTTCAAGAGTGAGAAGGGTGAGTGCTGGAGAAGTCACTTGTCACAGTGCAGCTGACCTTGGGGAGACCTGGATCTCTGTGGGCTCCCTCCTGGCTCCCTGCCTTGCCAGGCTCCTCCGGTGTGATCACTGGCAGAGCTAACTTCACTGGGCCAAGTCCTCGGGTTGGCCCAACTCTGGGGACTGCACTGGCACCTTCCCCAGCACGGTGTCCGCCCTTCCCCACGGCCTGGCTTCCCTGTCCATTCTTCCTGTTCCCGTTCTCCCTCTCATGGGTAAATAAGCACATCTGGCTTACTTTCCATACAGAGAGACTTAAATAACCTCTTTTTGTTCGTGGAAGAGCTAAGCCCTTAGTATATTACCTAATTAAAGAATATTCCTTCTATCTAGGAAATTCCAGGTGACACTATTTTTGTTCCATTCCAATAACGTAAGGACAATAACACCCATTGGCAGAGTGGCTGTGACTATAGAAGGTGCTCTGAAAAATACCCCTTCTCTTCTATCTTTCAACCCAGAAAAATTCAAGAGCAGATCTTTCGGTGCTCACCCAGACCCCCTGGCCCCGTCCTGTCTCCCGGAGCCCCCCTCTGACTTCAGGTGCTTCATGCTTTGGCTCCTATTGATGGACATGTGCAGCTCTCTGCCTTGAGCAGCTGGAGAGGAGCAGCAGTGAGCAGGAAGCAGTTGGCTGGTCCGTGTCCCCCATAGGTCTTAGGCAAGTGCTGACTGATGCAGGAATCTGAACACTCGGCTTCCTCAGCTGAGGCGGGACAAACTCTCTGGGGCATCCTGTATATCCAGAGTTTCCTGCAGGATGGGGCTGGAGACAGCCTGGAACTGCAGCCTGTCTGGTTCCTTCCCTGTCTGCTTCCTCTGCTCCATTACCAGGTTCTCCTGGGAACAGGAAGGCAAAGGTCTGTGTCAGTATCTGCTTCCAAGCTGAATGTGTCAGGTGGAAAAGGTGTTTCTCAGGAAGCGGCCTCCTGGTGCCTAGGGGGAGGCCAGAGGAGATGTCTGCAGAATTCCAAGTGGTGGGAGGTGGGGACCTGAGCAGAGTGGTGCTGGAGTGGAGAGGAGGGGGAGGGCACAGAAATAGTCACGGGATCCGCAGAACAGGGTGACCTACTGTGCAGGGTGCAGGTGATGGAGAGGAGGCAGGGAGGGGCTGAGGATGGCCCTGGGCTCCTGGCCTGGGACACAGGGCACAGGTGAGCCTGGAAGCAAGGAGGAGTGGATGGGACAAAGGTGAGCTTCGATGTGAGCGTGCTGGGACAGCCAGGTGGGAATCCTTGCCAAGGTGCCATGAGAGAGGAAGCTCAGGTGCTAAGTGTATGGATCAGCGCTACACAACTATTAAAGTAGGAAATAAGAAATCCCAAGGGAAGGGGAGCACAGAGGCAGCAGCACAAGAAAAGATAAACAGGGAGAAACCAAACAAAACCTGAATCGCCCAAAAGCATTCTTTCCAGTGACTTCTGATCCCTTGGGATAGGTGGGGACGCGTTCCTTCAGAATAGCTTTCCCCCCCTCTTTAACCCTAACATTATCACCACTGGTGTGTCTGCCTAGCTCACAATTTTTCCTGTTGCCTCTTCACTCCTCTGCGTCTCATCTAGCACATCTCCAAAACCAGAGTGCTCGCCTCCCAGGGCTACAGTGGCGGTTCGTGAGGCCATTCCCAGGGTTGCTCTGCACCGGCTTGGCACACAGTGGTGTGCCAGTGGATGAGACTCAGACCTCAGTCCACGGTGGACTGTCCAGAGCTGCAGGACATTAGGGCTTCCTGCACTCAGTTCACCTTAGAGACAACCTGAACCCCACCTCCTTGTGCTGCTCTGTCTGCTATAGAAGCCCTTCCCAGAGGCCTCCCCTGGAGTCCACCAAGCCTCATGTTCCTCTGCCTCTGCTTTCTGCAGGTCACCTTCCATGTGGCTTTCCTCACTGTGCTATTAACAGGAGGACAGGTCCTACCACAAAGACAGCATGGCGCTCAGTCTCAAGAGGACGCCCCACGCTACATGGACCAACTCCAAGTCTCTTCCTGGGAATGAGAACTAATGTTTACTGGGTTTCAATGGCAGGCTGCCACTCTGTGACCACAGAACCTCTCCCTCCTTTCCCCACCCCTTGGGACATTAGCAGCCTATTCCTTGTCCCTGGAACACACTGACACAGTGTATTTCAATCCTAAAACTAATCATTAATTCTAAAATCAGTCAACTCTCGAGATCAGCACTACCAAACAGTGCTTTGCAATGCCACCTCTTGTTCTTATTGTTGCTGCCATTACTGTCACTGAGTGTCAGACAGATGGGGAAAGTCAGAATTGAGACTGAGGCAAGAGTTGCTGAGGAAGGTGGAGCATGCACAGAAGGCTCCAGGAGGACGAGAAGCAGCATGGAGCCCCACAGAGCGCCCGCCTCTGCCCAGCAGGCATGACGTGGCAGCTTGTCATTCGCAGGGCTTGTGAGGGCAGTTGCTGGACTCTGTCACGTAGGTGAGGAAATGTCACTTAAACCCTGGAGCGGGGAATGCCAGCCAAGGAGCAGGCTTGTTCCAAGCCCAGGCAGCCAGTTCAAGGCTGAGCCAGGACGCAAGTGTCCTGACGCAGGCCAGCGCTCAGGATGCCATGGCAGAGGGCGATCCCGAGGCTGAGTGAGACCCAGGAGCCACAAGCTTCCACGGCAGGGCTCTGATGAAGCGCTGTTTTAACAGAGTGGTCACGTGTGGCTGAACGCGGTCCAAGCGAACCCTCGAGTTAATCACAATTCCATGTAGGGGGAAAACACCGATGTGAAAACCACCAGACTCAAAAGGAATCCGTGACTGAGAACTTGGACGAGCGATCCCAAGATGCGCGTGTCACTGTTCTTGCTCCTACGATCCTGTTTACATAAAATCACTGACACAGCAACTCACAGCATGTGCTCAGGTGTGGCTCCCGGTAAATTTTTACCTGGAACATGATGGTTTGGGAGGAAACATCCCAGGACTCCTCCTTGCACTGGATGACTGCATTCTGGCCAATGAGACATAATTAGAAATGCCACATACAACGTTAAAGAATGGTTGACGAAGAGAAGGTGCCCAGACAAAGAGAAGGTGCCTCCTGTGCCCTCCTTTTTCTTTTCCTTTTTACAAAATTTTTAATTATTTCATTTTATTTGTTCTAATGAGTTGAACATGGCAGTAGAACGCATTTGTACATTCGGATATGTCATACATAAACAGAGAGTAATCTCTCATTTTTCTGATTATGCGTATTGCAGGATCACATGGGTCACGTAGTCATACGTGTACATGAGGTCACAATGCCTGTTTCACTCTACTATCGTTCCTATACCATACCCCTTCCCCTCCCTTCACTCTACCAAATATAAAGTAAC
Source organism: Glaucomys volans (assembly GCA_020662805.1). NCBI lineage: Eukaryota > Metazoa > Chordata > Mammalia > Rodentia > Sciuridae > Glaucomys > Glaucomys volans. Next base: position 324,987 of record JAJEJO010000174.1, on the reverse strand, counting down.
TCTATTCTTCCCTACCCCCACTGCCTTATTGTGAATTAACTTCTGCATCTCAGAGAAAACATTTGGCCTTTGGTTTTTTAGGATTGACTTATTTCACTTAGCATGATATTCTCTAACTCCATCCATTTACCAGCAAATGCCAGAATTTCATTCTCTTTAAAGCTGAGTAATATTCCATCATATACATATATATATTCCACATTTTCTTTATCCATTCAGCTGTTGAAGGGCATTGGTTCCATAGTTTAGCTATTGTGAACTGAGCTTCTATAAATATTGATGTGGCTGTGTCACTGAAGGATGTTGATTTTAAGTCCTTTAGGTATAAACCAAGGAGTGGGATAACTGGGTCAAATGGTGGTTACATTCCAAGTTTTCTGAGGAATCTCCATACTGCTTTCTTCCCCTCCTTTTTCTGTTGGAAGACAGATATATGGTAGTGCTTGGGCAGCCATTATGAACCATGAGGCAGCATAACAAGAATGGTGGGGTAGCAGGACAAAAGGAACTTGGTTCTCAGGTAATTATGGATTTGCCACAAGCCCTGACAGCCCACCACTGAGCAGCCCTCCTTTAGACCTTATTTAAGTGAAAGTTAATAAACTTCAGTCTTGCTTATACACATATCCTACCGTTATGAGCAGCCAAACACAACCCTAGGGAGATAATGAATGTGTGTGTATACTTGTGGGTGTTGATGGGTTTTGTATGTGGACATGCATAAAGAAAATAAGTAGATATTTTCCTTCCATAGGTGTGTGGAGATTTTCATGACATAATTTAAAGTGAAAAAATAAGTCATAGAGCAATAGGTATGATATGGTTATAATTTTCCAAAAAATAAAGACGAGCCTTCTGTGTTTTTATATATTCATGTGAATAATGAGAAAGATGTGCTGATAATATTTGTTACTCAGGAGACAGGAGAGAGGTGGGAGCCGGGGAGATAATTATCTCTGCCTTTATAAATCTTTGTAATCTATAGTTTCAATTGTTACAATAAATGTATACACATACATACTTTGGAATTAAAAAAAGAACTTTTAAAAGAAGAGTAGAGTAATGAAGACTAGGGTGAAGATTAAAGTCTGAGAGTTTGATTTAATTAAACCCAACATGACTTCACTGATGAAATATGGGTTTGGTGAAATACTGGGTGGCGGGAGGAAATGCAGGGAGTTCAGAGTAGAGATCTCCCTGGGAAAGGCGCGTATCAACAGTGAGCCCTGGAGTGCAGGCAGATGCCCAAGGAAAGACCAGGCTCAGAAAGAGAGAGCCACACATGGCTGCCTTCACGGGGTTCTAAGAGAAGGCCAGATCTTTCTTTCTTTTTTCTTTTTTTTCTTTTTTCTTTTGGAACCAGGGATTGAACTCAGGGACACTCAGCCACTGAGCCACATCCCCAGCCCTATTTTGTATTTTATTTAGAGACAGGGTCTCACTGAGTTGCTTAGGGCCTCGCTAAGTTGCTGAGGCTGGCTTTGAACTCGCGATACTCCTGACTCAGCCTCCCAAGTCGCTTGGATTACAGGCGTGCGCCACCACGCCCGGCAAGGCCAGACCTTTCTGACCAATTTTTATTTACAAGAAATTTTGTGTGGTCATTCTCATAGGCCACATTGACAATGGTGACAATGACATTTTTGAGTTTCTATTCCTGTCTCTTATTTTCCCTTAAGTGTCCCATGGAACAAACAGCTTCCTGACCTAAAGGTAAGTCCTCCAGGGCGTGGGCAGTGCCTGCTCACTGGTATCTCAGGGCCTACGTGGTGCCCGGGAAACTGAATCTCTGAGTCAGACATCTGCTGAACAGTGGGAGCGGGACTGAATGGATGAATGGATGTACCATGGGATTCCCCATCCTGGAAGGTCAAGGTGCATGCCACAAGGAAGGCGCAGGGCTGAGCTGAAGGGAGAAGGGTAGAGCCATCCCGAGGCACCGCTTTTGCAGCTATAGTCCGTACTCATGTGGGAACAGCGTGGAGAGGGAAGATCAGCCCGTCGGGGTTTCAAATACAGTATTAAAGTTGAATCTGCACTGCATTCTGTTCGAGGGTGTGTTCCTCATCCAAGACAATGCTGGCGATATTGTGAAAGTTATTGTTAACATTAAATTAGAGTTCCAGCATGCCAACCTGGAAAGCAATGTGTTTCTTGGAAATGCTGCAAATCACCTCAGAAAGAGCTTCACCAAAGTGAACGACTTCAGAATCGAAGGTAACGTGAGGACCTTTCCATTCGCCCTCCCACGGTAACGATGGGAAAGCTGAGGCCTGGAAGGGGTCAAGTTCTGTGGGACAGAGTTTTATAAATGCCATCTTGACAAGCTGTGAGGCCTCTGCTAAGACCAGTCGACTCCCCTTCCTGGGGGTGACTGACTCCATGTCCCCAACCATCTTCTTTATGGCCTCTCCCACTTGGAGCTGTGATGCCCCATCCCATCACCCCAGAGCCAGGTGCTGCATTCTCCCTAAAGGCTGAGTATTTTTTTTTTAAATACTGTGATATTCTTTGCTGTTTTTCTCCATTGATCTGCACCTGGCCTCACCATACCACACCCCAGGTTAGATGGTGACTTGAGGTCAGGACTCAGTCTCTGGTGCAGACAAATGGAGTCAGCATACAGGTCACCTGCACTTGCAGTCCAAGGATCCTTCTGCCACCGTAAGAAGCAAATTATATAATGTCACTCTTAAAAATATGATTACAAGCTCTGCAGCATTTGTATGGTCTTTTCTCTAGATGTCATTGCTGTCCAGGGTAAGAAAGCAGACACATTCTCTAACATGATTTTGGAGCTTCTACTGCAGGTCTGAGCTGCTGCCTGTCCCTTCTGGCTCTTCAGCAGAATCGAAGGGTGGAGTGTCTGTTCTCAGGAACTGTCTCCTCCTGCAGGCTGCTCGGCCATGGGCTATGCTTCACTGCAGTTGATGTCTAAAGCTCAGGACTTGGCAAGCGACGCTCAAAAGGCCTATTCAAATGGATTGGAAAAAAAAAGTCTTAATGTCAGGGACAGATATGTGGACCAGGGACCTGCTGGGCACAATTTTCTTCTTTTCAGGGACCATGCTTTCTACATATTTTTAACAATCTATTTCTTGTGATAAATTACATTGCACACACAAATCTCACTGTAATAATAGCTTGTTTACTTCCCTTCTTTCTTTTGTGGAATGGTGTTATCTTTCAGCTCCATACTTAACAATCCAAGAATGGGTCCATAAGAGTTTTAGTCTGTCTAAACTGCAACAACAAAATACCAGAAACGGGGGTGGATTATAAGAAATTTATTCCTCACTGCTCTGGAGACCGGGGAGTCTGAGATCCAGGACCTGGAGAACGCGCTGCCTGCGAGGGCCCATTTCACTTCTGCTGCACCGTGGTGCCCTTTCACTGTGTCAAGACAGCCCTCCAGGGCCCCCTTTGTAAGGGCACTCACCTCACTCGTGGGGGTCTCTGCCCTTGTGACCCCCCCTCAGTCACCTCCTCTGAATACTTTCACCTTGAGCAGGAGGTTTCACTCAGGGAACTGGGAGTGGGGAAGCGGGGCAGCCTTCAGACCAAGGCAGGGAGGGTTTCTTTTGTCCATTGTAAAGATTCTAGCTCTCAACTTTTTCAAAAATGGGAAGTCCCCTTTTCGGTCACAAATCCCTATAATAACATTAGTAGTATTTTTAGTGTCCATCAGTCGAAAACTAATGTTATTACAAATTTGCAATCTTTTTGACTAAATTTCTGTCTTATGACTCACAACAGCATTTATTACATTTAACAATATGTTCTGTGAGAGACGTGGGGAGCACGGCGCCTGCCGGATCGGAAGACCTGCAGTTCTTTAACACCTTTGCTTTATGCTGACACCTGCCAAGTAGTTCTGGTTTGGGTTTGTATATTCCTGGTGTCGGGGCAGCTCACTGGTCCACACAGAAGCCCACTGAGCCTTTGAGTTGCTCTTCCTAAATTCAAGTTTCTTCCTAATGTTGAGCTGGAATTGGTCTCTCTGAAATCTCAAGGTTTCCACCCCAGGATCCCCCTGAGGATAATCAAAACCCCCTTTCACCTGACAGTCATACAGGTGACATTCACACAGCCTACCTCCACGGAGGGCCAGGCTAAAGCAGGTGCCGGAGAGGCTGCTGTGAGGGAAATGTGGGAGCACACAGCTCCAGGAGTTCAAAACCAAGAGAGTTTTACTGTGAGTCCATCTTTGGAAACGCCAGACTGTCACCATCAGGGGTGGTGGAACAAGTTAGGAGCCCACACATTAAGGATCAGAGACAGCAACTCCAGAGCTGATCAGGGCCCAGGAACTCCAGGGATAGGAGAAGGTCATGCTGCAGAATGCATCACGCAGTGCCAAGGCAGATGCAAGTAAACCCTTGAACTAACATCTCGATGGAGTTGGAGAAAGCTCTGACCAAGAAACCCCAGACCTGGAAGAAACCTGTCCTAGATGACCTCCTGTGCAGTCTCCCCTGCTCCTGTTCCCACTCAGACCATCTTATTTGTATGAAATCACACATGCCTAGTGTCTGGCTTGGGACTCCATAGCTGTGAGTGGAGAATCAAGGGGAACAATCCTGCCCTAGGAATTCCCTTCCTTCCTCCCACTCTTCCTCTGAGTCCCCAGACTCCCCATTTACTAGTTCCCAGGAAGTTTTCAGACTTTTCATCTTCCCGGTTTCTCTATTCTAAACCCATTCCCCTTGGTCAAAGCACAGTGTTGGAATCCAGCCATGAATCCATATTTGACCACATGGGACAAATGGGACCACCCCTTGCTTCTCCCTCTCTAGTGGCCCACGTAGAGGACACAGACCACACACTCCTCAGGGGCTGACACCCACCACCCCGAATAGGCAGTTCAGCACACTGGCTAAGACCAAAGACCTTGGACTCAAAAACCACTTGACCTTGACACCTGGCTCCTACTCTCTGTGATTGCAAAGGTCATCCAGTCTCTCCACGCTCTCAAATATGCATCTGAAGAACAGAGACTCTAAAGGCTGAAATTTGGTGGAGGCTTGCAAGTAGACTCCTCTGGTTTCCTCCTGTTCAAACAGCCTTATATTTATCCAACTATTCCACGAATGTTCCTTTGAGTGTCTCCTCTGTGCCAGGCCCTGCTCAGGACGGTGGTGATGCCCTGACCTGATGAAGCCTACCTTTTACTATGGTTTAGATCTGGAAGGTCCCCCAGTCTCTGTGTTCAGAGGTGGGGTTTGGGGAAGTGACTGGATCATGATGGCCCTGAGCTCATTGGTGGGCTAAGCCACGGGTGGCCGGACAGACTTTGAGAGGCAGAGCCTATTTGGAGGAAGCACGTCACTGAAGGCACACCCTGGCAAGGTTTATCCCCTCCTCAGCCCTTCCCCTTCTCTCTCTGCTTCCTCAGTGCCCTGAGAAGCACAGTTTTCCTCCTCTCCCACACCCTTCCACCATGCTGTTCTGCCTCACCTTAGAGGTCCAGACCTTAGTCAGGTCCAGAGTGATGGAGCTGGCTGACTGGAGAGCACCCGTGAAACCGTGATCCAAAATAAACCTTCCCTCTCCAAGTTTTTTAAGCCAGGTATTTTGGTCACAGTGACGAAACCCCTTCTGTGATGGAAAGAGACAGTGGAGGCTCAGTAATTCAATAAGTGATTCAATTTCAGGCTGTGATTGGTGCCATGTTGGAATATTACAGAGTCAGAAGAAAGGAAACAGCATGGATGCTGGCTTAGCTAAGATAGTCGGAGGAAGACCCAAAGCAACAGGTACATGAGTGAGAGAACAGCGAGTTACAGCCAGGAGAGAAACTTCCATCTCCTCTGGCTTGGTCAGTGCAGAAACATTGTCTTGTGCACCAGAAAGTTGGTTCTGCTGTGCTCAGGGCTACCCTTATCCTGGGGCTACTACAATGCTCTGGTCACTTCCAACAAGCTGACATGGAGAGGAGGAAGAGGACCAGCTTTTCGAGGGGCGGGGGAGAGGAAACCATGTCCCAGAGGCCCCACAGAAGGCTTCTTTCCCATGTCTCTGTTCCTAGAATTAGGTCAGGTTTTGTTCCTGAAAGAGGCACCCACGGGGAGGACACATATAAATGGCTGGAATGACCTGATACAGGTGCCATCAGCTGGGACTATGTTACGTACAATGTCACATGGTGGTTTCTTCTGAGCACCTTACAAACAGGTAGAGTCCTCAAATTAAAATTCCTAGGAGGAGGTTAAGGACTACTTCTGAGTGTGCATTTACACACCCACTTTCCACATACACACACACGGTATGTTGTGGCAGGATCACAGCCAGACCTGAGCACTCCCTTCTCCACCCTCAAGGCCTGGGCCATCTGGGGTGATTACTTAACTTCTTGATCTCGAAGTTAATGGAAATATCACCACCAACCTCACAGGACTCTCGTAAGACAGAGCTAGGCATTCAACAACTGACCATACAGAGAACCTCCAGGCAGCTCCTCCCAGGGCTGGAGGCCCGGGGGCCTCCAGTGAGGTGCCCAGGCATTTGAGTCACATTGGGGGTGCCAAGCCGGTGATGCTGGCTTTCCTAGTATCCATCCCTCCCCTGGGGACCCTCTAGTTGCGTGGGCTTCTCTACCATTCAGTTCTCTATGATAGGTAAAACTTCACTTGTCATTCCAGCCAGAAAAGGAGGTTATTTCATAATTTGTGGTATTTGCAGAAACTCTTTTTTTCTAATGCAAATGACATAGTGAACTATGTCACTTCATATCACTTTCTCGTGGTCCCACAGCAGCCTCACCTGGGTTGGCGTTCTGAGGGAGTGGCCATGTCCAACAGGAGAATGGTACTGCCCGGCTGAGAGTGCCCAGGATGGCAGGGGCTGCCGGCTTTGGAATGGAGATCAAGTCCTTGCGCTTCAGGAGCTCCCAGGGCGGACGCATTTACGTGCCATGTGAGATTAACAATAACGAAGCTGCCCTGTCCAGAGAGAGGAGGATTCGTGAGGGGGCGAGGGGAACATCAGAGGAAATGTCACAAAGGAGAGCCGTCTGATCTGCACACAGGGCGTGTGTGTGCGTGTGTGTGTGTAAGGAAATCCTTCATGTGCGTGGCAGCCTGTGTTCCAAATTATAAATTCTGTTCAAGCCCCAGCAACTTTGCAACTATAGACATTTTCTTCCCTTTCATTCCAAAAAGAAAAATAGCCTTTCTATTTTCATCATTGAAATCGCCATTTGTCATTCTCAAGGTGCCTCGGTGCCTTTGTCTCCGCTGTCAGCTGGCGGCAATGATGCTAAAAATAGCCGGCGGAGGGAACCGCTCCCGCTACGCGCCGAACATTAAAAATAGAAAGGGAAGCACGGCGTGAATAATGCATGGAGAGGATCCCGCCCGTGCGGCCTCGGGGCCGCGGGCAGCCGCGCTGCGGGGCGCCGCGGGCAGGGCGAGGGAGGATGGGGTCCCTGCTGCTCCCGCAGCCCGCGCTTTACAGCCTCCCCCGCCTGCCTGGCCAGGAGGGGCCGGAGGACGCAGGCGTGGATGAGCGCCTGCAAGACTATCAGAGACCCACACTCAAACGCCCAAACGGCACTGTCATCAGGAGGCAAGACAAAGGAGGGAGGGGACCTGCCCGTGCAGCCGGCAAGGACATGGCCTATCTGAAGCACTCCAGCCCTGCTTCCAGTAATGTGCGCAGCCGGCTGCTCAGCGCTGTTCTGCAAGGGGGATTTGGGTAGTAATTCAGACCAGATCAAGGCAAAGCCTAAGTGTGGCTCAAGGTGCAGACCATATTGCAACTGTCTGGGCGGGGTGGCTCTCCCCACATCTGAGGACATTGTGGGCTCTTTTTCACAATTTTCACAACTAGATTTCCCTTTACACTGTTCCCCATGGCCAGATGCTAGTTTTATTGCTGGCAGTCCTAGATTGTCACAGCTGAAGCAGCTGAGAGATTGCTGGGGTAGATGAGAAGGTGCTAAGGTCCAGAGAGGGAAAGGAACTTGTCCAGGTTGCACAGCACCCCAAACTCAGAGACATGGCTGATGTGTCTCATTTGCTCTGATTTTGCCTTTCCCAGCAGTTTATTGCTCAGTCAGCTCTTCAAGTCCCTGGTGGAGTAAGTTCCAAAATGCAGACTCCTCCTGTGTATTCAAGCCTGTGGCAGGTAGAACCCATTCTGTTGGAATCTGGGCACACCTGGGGCTAGGTGTGCAGCTCTTTCTTGGCCCTTAGGTATGAAGCCAGGACAGCCAGTGGCCCTGGTCATTGGTCCTGGAGTGATGGGTCATTTCATGGAGGGACTAATGACTTGATTTTATCCTAATGTCACTCTCAGGATTCCGTTAGGTCTTCCTAGTGCTCCTAAGAGTTGGGGGAGGGCGCAAGATGCTTCTGATGCTGAAGATGTGGCCTCTGGCTCCTCACAGGTGGGCTCCCATCTGGAAACTAGGCCTGGCACCCCCACCGAGGGGTGAGAACAACACCCTTCAAACTTGCCTGGGCTCAATTCTGCCCTGTCCTGCACCCTATCTGTTGACATGGGCCAGGACACCTGGCATCTCCAAACTTTGATTTCCGGCTCCTAAAGTAGGGCAATGATGCGGATCCGCCCAGAGGGCCCTAAGGAGGAGACCATGGAGGAGAACCACTGATGCAGGGGCTGCACAACCCGCACCCAGCAAATGCCAGGCGGGCCTTGGCAGGGACCCTGCCTTTCCCCTGGCTGTGGGCGGGGCTTGAATTGCTGGTCAGCAACTTCCAGTCTCTGGCAGTCTTGGAGCCTCGGGCCTCCACAGTTTATTGTAAACAAAAAAGGCGATCAAACTCCCAGAGCCAATTGCAGAGGTTACTGAGGTGATGTGGGAAGCCAATCACCAAACAGGTGCTCAGAAAAGGACTGCTGCAAGGACGCATCCCAGGTCCTGATGTGGGCAATGTGCTGGCACACTCACTTCACCGGGCACACACTGGCACCCATGTGCCCACATGCACACGTATGCACGGTGTGCACATGTATGTACCACGTCACGTTCACATCCGGTCAGAGATGGGGAGGGCTTCCGCTTCCTCCAGGCTTTCGCTTCCTCCAGACTTCCTTTCCACAGACTCTTCTGAGACACCCAATTACTCTTCTTGGTCTTCAAAGGTCTGAAGGCCCCAGTGAGGTTCCAAAAAGCCCGGGTCCCCTTCCCTCCCTGTGCCCCATGATCTGCTCTGAAATAGCCTCCCTCAGGTCTTGCTGGACAGAGGCTGTGAGGCCTAAGCCATGCCTAGAGTCCTTTTGGCATTAAGTTCCTGCTTTCCTGTGCATTTCCTTTACCAGCCATGTTTCAGGAAAAGTGGTTCCAAGAAAGGGGAGCCGAGGCCTCTAGGAGGTGGAAGCCTTTTCCTTGGGCCAGGGACCCACATGGAATGTGCTTACTTCTGGCAGGTCACCTGCCTTCTTCTGGTCTTTCCTTCTGCCACAGTGTGTTTATTTGGTGATCCTTTTACCCCCCAAACTGCTCTGGCCTGGATCCTGTGCAGGCCAGTGTGACACTGGGGAGGAGCGAGACTGAGTCCAGGTCCCCTAAGCTAGAGGGAGCAGCTAGAGGGAGAAGTGAGACCGCAGGGTGGTTGGTCAGCAGCCTTGCAGACACCGTGCTCTTTCCTGTTTCCTTTAGTCCTCCTGCCAACCTGGCAGGTGCCCATCAATGTTTGCTTCCTAATTTGCAGGAAATGAATCTGGGCATCAGAGGGTGTATGGCGTATTCAAGATTAGGTGGTCAGTGGGCTGGGAGGTAGCTCAGCAGTGCAGTGCTTGCCTAGCACGCACAAGGACTGGGTTCCGTCCCCAGTACTGCAAAAATAAGTACGTAAAGCAACTGGGCTAGTAAATAAAATGTTTCCACCAACTCACCATGATGAACTAACTCTGCTGCTGAGTTAATCATATGCTCTGGGTGAGAAAAGCAACTACTAAGTTTCCTTCTTTTCCCTTAAATATATAAGCACTCAGTCTTTCTCCATATCCAGAGAAAAGTTAAAAATGGAGTTAAGAAATGAGTGACATTTTTAATATCTTGGGCATGGCTGTGTTTTGTAAAACAGAATATGGATTTGCTCATTAAGCTTTTCTCTACCCAGTAGAGAAGAAGAGAGACCCTCGAGGCTTGAAAAGGATGAATTTGGAACAGGCACACACAATCCCAGTTTCTGTTGGGATTGGGTTCAGCTGTGAGCAATGGCTAATCTACACTGCAACTCACCTTCTGCAAAGGCCAAGAATAGGCACAGAGCTCAAAACTGACATCAGGGAACCAGCCTTCTTCTCTTTGATGGTTCTGCCTTCTTTAATTTGTGGCTCTGATTTCCATGGGTTCACAGTGACTGCTGTCTCTCCAGCATGGTGTCTTTATTTCAGGCAGGAAGAAGGGAGATGAGGACACAGGACCTTCTCCAGGAAAGGCATACCTGACCCCTGGCCTTCTATCTGCTTGTCACTGGCTCACATGGCAAGTCCTCTCTGAGTCTGAGCTTTTCACTTTCCAGAATCTAATAAGTACAAGACAAGAGATGGGATTGAAATGGCTGTTGAATGAGACCATCCTCAGTATCTGCCTAATCCCTGTCTATCCTAACAATTACTAGTTAGCAAACCCTTGCCATGTGCACAGAGAATAGAGAGACTTGCAAGGGATGAAATAAACAGATAAGAGTGTGTGAATTTGCATGGTTGATACACAGGAAGAAGAGACCCCAAGTTTCTTGGCCATTTTTATCATGACTCTCCTTTCTCCATAGAGAAAGCTATGTGTCTTCTGATGACCAAGAACACTCATAACTGTTGGGACCATAAGGACTGGTGGCATCACCAGTCCTTGGTGATGGTATGGTCCATTGGGCCTACGGTGATATGGATGCAATCCAGGATCTGCTTATAACCTCTCTTCCATATACACCCACCCTGACAGGGGCTGGGCCATAGTGACGTTTTAACTGGTGATGCAGGGGCCCCAGAAGCTTCGGTGTCTGCCCAGGCTTTGTATGCAGCAATCTCCCAATGAGTTGGGCATTCACCTTACCCCAGTACACAATCCCCCGAGGAAGGATTGGGAGAATATTTATAATACATACTTATGTTGACTTTTCAGGGTCCTTCCTCAAAGGAGCCTGGTTTCCTCTTTGTTCAATTAGGCTATATCTGTAACTAAGTTTAGAAACATAATAGGGACCTCAGGTTTCCATCAAGGTGGCTGACATCAGCCTTCTGCCTTCCAGTTCTCAATTATTTATTATTATAAATAGTAAGCGATACTTCTGGCATGCTATTTATTATTATACATAGCAAGCAATACATCTATCTTGCCCATAAAACCACCATCATCTCTTAGCCAGAGATAACAAATATTAGGAGTCAAAGTGCTCTGACCACCCACCCTGCCACTGGAGTAAATAAGCAATTGAGTTCATCTTTCCTCCAAAGGTTAAGTGCTACCACATGCTCACTGCTTCAGGGATCCCGTCATCCCCATTGCTGGCAGCAAACCCAGATCTGTGACAACATCTTTAGCTGTCAACCTTATCCTGCAGAGGGACAGCTACCACCGCTTCCTTCATGAAGGTCTCCTCTGAACCCTTGCAGGACACATGCCCAGGTGGTAGGTTCTCAAGGCTTATGGAGTCAGTTAGTTACAACACCCATCTCTCTGAGCCTCTGACACTTTTCTTATTGTAAGGCAGGGATGTTTTTAAATTTTGCTATTACTTTCCCTAATTTATTACAGGCCATTGGCTTATCTCAAGCTTCAAGGAGCCAACCCAGCTTTGGCAGGCAGAGTAATTCCCTCCCATCTCCCCCACCCACCAAATGACCATGTCCGAATCTTGAAACTTGTAAGTATGTTACCTTATATGATACAAAGGACACTTCAGATGTGATCAAACTAAAGATCTGGTGTCAGGGAGATTATCTGGGTGGACCCAACATAATTACAAAGGTCCTTACGAAAGGTCATCAGATCAGTCACAAGTAGAGATGTGACAATGAAAGTAGAGACTGGAGTAATGTGGGGCCACAAGTCCAAGAGTGTGGGCAGCTGCCAGAAGCCAGAAAAGGTAAGGAAATGGCTGGCCCCTCTGTTGGTTTACTAGGGATGCCCTAACCAAGTACCATGATGCAGGTGGTTTAACACAGAAATTTATTTTCTTACAATTTGGGGGCTAGAAGTCTAAAATCAAGGGTGTCACTGGGGCCATGTTCCCTCTAAGGGATCTGAAGATAATCCCCCCTTGCCTCTCCCCAGGTTCTTCAATTGCCAGCAATCCTTGATGTTCCTCATTCTGCAGCTGCATCACTCCCATTTCTGCCTTCAACTTCACACAACTCTCTTTTCTGTTTATGTATACGTATCTTCTAAGGACATAAGTCACTGGATTTAGGCCCAGGCCAACCCAGTATGACTTCAGCTCAGTTTAACTTTTAACTAATTATAGCTGCAATACCCTATTTCCAAATAAGGCCATATTTTGAGATTCTGGATGGAAAAGAATTGGGGGGAGGGGATGCTATTTAAATTCTGTCAGTCCTCCAGAGCTTCAAGAAGGAATGTAGCCATATATTTTTAGATTCCCAGAACTGCAAGATGATAAGTTTATGTTGTTTTAAGCCATTATATTTGTAGTATTTTGTTACAGCAGCAATTAGAAACTAATACCCCTTCCAAAAATAAATAAATAAATAAATAAACCTAGCTTCAAGTGTCCTTGCAAGAACACTAAGTTGAGTCATTTGTGGGTGACTCTACATTTGTGATTTGGAGAGAACTTTGAAATCTAAGAGTGCCTCTTCAAAGTCTGAGAATATGTGCCCTAACCAGGTGGAGCAGCAACAAAATATCAGAGACAGACAGGAAATCTCAGGTTCAATGATAACCAACCAGCAATTGTGACACTCTCTACAGTGTGTTTGTGTATATGTGTGTGTGTGTGTGTGTGTGTGTATATACACACAGATATGCATGCATCTCAGGTATTCTTTCTGCTTTTGAAAAATGGACACATGGCTAAATATACAGTCTTTCCTTAAAAGGAAACTTAACTGGATTCAAATATTGTGAAAGAAGAATCAATAAAGCAGCCCCACAGTGTCAGAGGAATAGAGCATCTGCAGAGAGCAGGTTTTGCAGGGGCCAGATGGAGAGACATGACACCATGACTAAGCAGCCATGGTACAAAAAAACACAGTTGTGAAGTTCACAGCATGCAGAAGTAAGACAAAGATCCCACTCCGTTAAAAAAAAGAGTTACTGACAGAAGAGAAAGGAAAGTCGTAACTTAATAAGAATACTTAAAGTATTCAAACAAGATCTGATAAAACAACAGAATGAAATGAACAAGGAAAATGTAGACTTGGGGTTTTGGTAGGAAACAGGCCATCCAGCTGGGTCTCTGAGGGCATGTCATGATGAGCCTATTTACAGAGGCCTGTTCTGGGTAAAGGGCACTATCAAGCAAGTCCCCAGGATCCCAAGGACTGGTGACAGGAGGAAGCCCTACCAACCCCAGGTCTGTAAGGGTAAGAAGAGAGCCAGTGTGAGTGGGATCATGGAAGAAGGGCCATCCAGCAGTCACAGTAAGATGGAGCTGCTGCTGGAGTCACAGTTCAGTCAGGAAGGGTGACAGAAGACATCTTTTGGACACTCTTTCCTCCATTTTCTGATCTCCTGCTGGTGTTTTCATTGGCTGAATCCAACCAGAAATAACAGGGAAAGACACCAGTTACCAGAGTCCTTGGAGCATCCACTCAGGCACAGAGGGGAGGAAGAAAGGAAGGCAAATGTGTGTTCTGTGTGGGGAGAGGCCAATGGAGAACAGTGAACACACAGGCACACCAGCCTGGTCATGCAGTGCCTGAGGGTCCCTGGGACTCTTTTCCAAGGTGCTCCCAGTTCATGCCATTTCTATGGTTTAAAGCCCCTGAGTCCATGGTGCCATGTCCTCACACTGTCACTATCTCTGCCTTCTCTCATCCAATCAGATCTCTCCTGGGATGAGCCGAAGCTCCTGCACCACCCACTCCAAGCCAAGCACACCATCCTGGCTCTCCCTTCCCTAGTGGATGCCTAAGAGCAGATACCAAAGCGTGTTAGTTCCAGTATGGGTTGGATTTTGAGACATGAAATGAGAAGTCTGCAAAAAAATTCCTTGTTCTTCCTCCTCTCCTCCAGCAATTCCATATACCCTTTCCAATGTACCCCTCATGACCACCTCCCAACTGTGTATTCTTGAGAAGATACAGCCAGCTTGCATTTGCTTTATTTCTTCTCTGCCTCTCTTGTTCTCCTGGGATAATATGCATCCAATTAAACTTAGCCTCAGTCTTTCCCTCACTCTGGTCTCCTGCTGATGTCTCCATGGGTTCTAGGAAACCAGGCTAAGAGAGTTGGTTCCAGGAGTGATCCAAGAAAATGCATCCTCAAGATCAGGCTTTGAGTTGAATTTCTCTAGAGGCAAGGAAAACTCTACTCCTTATTTTAAGTACAATTGTGATACTCTACAGACAGATGAAATGACATCACTATTGCTAAAATCTCCCCTACCTTTAACCATAACAAGACAGGTGGAACACGAGGCTTGGCAGCTGCACTTACCAGTGTGGAAGTGATGATAATTATGAGGACTATGGTATGAAGTAGCCACTTCTGATGACACATAAGGCTTTGAAAATGAGAAAGAAAAGATTGTTCATTGCCAATGTAATGCTGCTATCAAAGCCAGACTCTCTCTAAGGCAGTTTTGAAGGAGAATATTATTGACTACAGTCATGGGAAAGACTGCTGAAGATCAGACCTAGAATCTGATGATTTAAAAAACAGTTTCAAAGGAAGCTATGTGTAATCTTGACAGGTTTCTCCTATTAAAGTCTGAGCTGGGATAGGTGAAGAGTGTGACACCTGGGATGGGGACATCTGGGTGGGTGAACTTGAGAATTTCATACTCTCCAATTTCCCTATGCACTCTTCTTCTGGAGGACAGAGCCGTCTCTTTCCCCTTTTAGGTGAGAAACGCTCTCCTAACTGGAGACAGTGTGAAGACCTCACCTGAGCAGGGTGCCTCTGAAGCTGTTGCAAGCTTTCCTCAAGATGTCGCCTTTCCACTGCCTTCAGACTCATGAGCTGAGTCGGTTTGTAATTTCAGCCCAAACCAAGAAGTACATGTCTTGCTCTGGAAAGAGGGAGACCTCACACTGAGGAGCGGAATTCCTCCCTTGTGTTGTCATGAGTCAGATCTGCCATTAACCTTCCCTGGTGCACTGATCACCCATTTCTCTAACAGTTTTTAGATACTCTTTAAATAAGAAGACCCCCACTCTTAGTTTGTCTTGCAGGTTTGATTTGAAAGATGTATTAACCCGTCATTAGTAGGAAATTGAATGAATTATAGTTATAGCAGGTAAACTAGGAAGCTTCAGTGAAGTCAGTTGTATGTAGTGCACACAACAGAAAAAATACAAAATAACAGTAGTTTAAACAGGATAGTTTATTTCTCACATAAAAGATGTGGAGAGTAGGCAATCCAGCACTGTAATGGCAGCCCACACTTTCTTTAAGGATCCAACCGCTTGTCTAGCTGAACTGCTTTCTTCATTGAATGGTTTCCACTCTCAGGATGAGTCATCATTCAAGAAGGGTGTGGAGGTCCAACATCAGGTTCCTATTCCAAGTAGGCAGAAGGAGAGTCTGCTGTTCCTCCCTTCTGGCTCGGCTCCTTGAAACAACTTTCCAAGAAGCTCCCCATGACACTTCTCCTTAGAGCTCTGAGGCCAAAAGTGAGTCTCCTGGCCTCACCTAACTGCAGGAGAAGCTGGGGAATGTTGCTTTCGGGCTGGGTGCATTGCCACACTGAGTAAAATTGAACTTCTGTCACAGAGAAAAAGAGGAGTGGGAGGGTATTGGGTGGCAACAAGACATCTCCACCACAAATCAGACAACTGCGATTCATTCCACAAATGCCAAGTACTCTGCGAGAGATGAGGTGAAAGAAGGAAAGGAAGATTTCAAGATGCAGACCCCAATTCTCAGGGATGCCTAGCCTGTTGCGGGAGATAATTATGTAATGAATGACTTCATTGGAGAGTGACCGCTGTCCTCATGAGAGTGTGCATCATGGTGATGAGTGACATGAAGAGGGCCATTGTCAGCCTGGGGTTGGTGGATATGTCTTTTGCAGGGAGTGGCCTTGAAAACCAGGAGGTTTCCTCCCAGCAAATTGGAAGGGTGGTGTGAACAGAGACGAATGGTGAGAAGTGGCATCTGATGCCAGGGCACTCTCAGACACTTTATTCCACGAACCCTTAAACTCCCCCCTTTCTTAAGCCATTCCAGGTAGTTTCTACACTTGCAAAACAAGCTGTGACTCATATGGTCAATTCTCTTAAGAAGAAAAAAATCTACACATCAGGTCACATCATAGCACACAATGAGAAGGAAGGTGACCGGCTCATCCAGTTTGCTGGGACTGTCCTCCTTGTAGCACAGAAGTCCCTCAGGAACCCCCTCCATCCCTGGCAAATCTTGAAGTTGGTCACTGGAAAAGCTATCCACGTTTCCTGTGCAAAGGGTAAGAATCAGAGAGAAGCGGGCTGGCTTTTTCAAATAGCTGAAAGGTTCTTACATGTAAGAGAAAAATAATTGCTCTGTGTGGTTCCAAGGAGTCGAAGCAGCATGACTTGGCAGAGCTGGAGATATAAAAGGCAGAAGTCCTCATTGTAAGGACAGAGCTCCTAACTATTGGAACTGTCCAAGGTGGGAGTGCCTCTCCTTGGTCTTGCAGAGGCTTAGCTGAACTGGAAGCCTGGCTTTCCCTGCACCAGCTGTGGGTTCTGAGCCTCAGCTTCCTCATCTGTGAAATGGGAGAGTAACAGAGCTACCTCATTGGGTGGCTGAGGGGGAAGACCAATAAACTCCAGTTACAGTCATGCATACTTAAAGATGGAGACACATTCCAAGAAAAGTCAGTGAAGACGGTTTCCTCCCCAAGCAAGCATTCGAGCAGACCTTCTCAAACTAGGACAGCGACCACATCACTGGGCTGTATTATCATTTTGTGGCACCCACCCCCCATCGTATACGTGGTCTGTTGTTGAAGAAATCATCCTTATCAATATTGAGAGATGATAGCTGCCTTGTCGGGAAAGAGGCTGGAGACCCATAGTTCGATGTTCCAGGGCAGCCGTGGGTGGATGCCTGCCAATGTGAAGGACTCCTAAGACTGTTGAAATTTTCTTTCTAGACAAAGATTCTGTTTTGATTTGATTTTGTACAAAAGATGTTGCTGATAGGGCCATTCCAGAGACGGATGCCTGCGACGAGTTCTGACAGACTTCCCTTGTAAAACTCTTCAGGGCTTCTTAAAACACATTTCGCTGTGCTTTAAAATGAGAAGCATCCATCTGCTCCTGGCTATCTGGACCTGGGGTTATTTCTGCCCTCAGCTACTTTAATGGCGTTGTTACGGTGACAAAGTGTGGTATCCATCATGGCTCTGGGGACTCGGGTCAGGGAGCATCTGCAGCAGCCGCCCTGAGAGGAACCACCAGCCATGGGGTGCCTGTCTCCCTCACCTCCCCTGCACCCAGCTCTGGGGGTCAAAGCACCGGGGACCTGGCACTCCCAGCACTGTTTCAGGCCAATGCCTCGCTGGATGGATCAGCCACTATTATTTTAAAAAGTGTTTAGTATTTTTTAGAAATTGAGATGTAACTTTATACAGAAAAGTGGGCGCAGCTTCAGTGTACATCTTGATGGTTTCTCTACAGAGGTCTGTCCCCACATGACCATAAGCAGTGTCGACACGGGAGGAAGTGTGTTCATCCCCTCCTCGCCCCGCCGTTACCCCTGCCCACCCCCTGCCTGTCAGCCCTGCTCCGACCTCAAACTGGAGCATCAGCTCGGCCCACGCCTGCCCTTCCCAAGGATGGGATGGCCCACTAGAGCGCTCTTTGGAGATTAGCTTCTTTTAACCCACCTGACGTCTCTGAGATTCACCCACCAAGTGTGCAGTTTGGGCTTTTATATCTAAATTATGATTTTCCAAAGTTAAAAGCTTGACTCCTCTTCGAGGGTAAGTGGATGGTGTGTAAAAGTTTTTTATTCAACTCATCCATTAATGAAGGAATCCGTGAATGTTGATAAGTAACACTCGTTATCTCAGTTTCCAGGACGATCCTGGAGGTTGAGGCTTGGTTTTTCCATTTTGCAAAGAGGGAGACTGAGTCCTGAGAGGTAAGAAGGAAAGGAGCTTCTGCCTCACCTCAGGCCTGGAGCGATGGAGTCCGCCCACCAGGGACTGAAACCTCTGAAACTCTCCAGTGTAACCTGGGAAGCCAGAGCGGGTGCTGCTTAGAAGGCAGCAGCACCCCGGGACAAAGTCACCCACCTTATGGCCCCCCTTTCCTCATGGAGCCTTGAGGGGGTCCCCGGGGAAGTGGGGCCTCTTGGGGCTTCACTGCGGAAAGGCAGGGGTGGAGATATAAGTATGTTTCAGGAAGGGTCTCGAGGCCATGGCCACTGCATGCCACTCTCTCCTCCCAGATGGCCAGATGTCTCTGTGTCCAGAGATCACTGACCCTTGCCCTCCAGCCCTGCAGTGCTGGGCCATGTGACCCTGGGAGCACTTCTCACCCTCAGTGCTGGCCTCTGTGTGTGGCATCAGTGACCACCAGGACCTGTGGGGACGACAGCTCTGCACAGTGTCCGGGAGTTCCTGGACAGGGACGCTCTGTGTGAGTGTGTCCTCCTGGGCCCCTGCAGAGCCAGCAGCTGCTGTGGAGGGAGTGGTGGGGACTGTGCCTTTGCCTTCCCTGCTTTCCTTCTGGAATGGGAGGAGCCATGCCACCCTTCAGCGCAGGCCCAGGAGGGAGGGCAAGGATGACATCAGTAAGAGGCCCTGGGTGGGGTGGACTTGTGCAGCGACTTCTGCAAACACAGAGGATGAGATCATCCTCAGCTATTTCAGGAGCAGAAGGAGCACCCAGCTAGGTGCAGGGGCAGGGATCTGGGAAGCCGCAGTTTTGACTGACTTGTGATGGTGATGATCCCTAACCCTGTCAAGAGCTTAGTACTCGACAAAGATGTACAACGTGCTGAGCGTCCCGTGTGCACGTGACCTCATTCATCCTCTTGGTGGCCCCATGTCTTGGGGACCGTTCATGGCTGACTGATCTTGGAGATGGGCGGGTGGGTTGATGAACCCTCTCAAGGTCACTTGGCTCTGGAGCAGGGCAGGGGCTCAGCTGGGATCACGTGACAATACTAGAGAGGATACGGTTTGGTGGCTGTAACAGGGTCAGACGTACAATTTAAACAAAGCAAAGGTCCATTTTTCTCTCTTTTGTTGCTCTTCATATTAACTTGCAGGGACCAGGTGCCTTCAATCTTATCACTGGGGTGTTGCTCTTCCTGGGTGGTCCACGGGGATTCACCTTCACAGCCTCATCCTGGGTGGCAGGACGGGAACCAGGGAAGGACAGACATGGTGCCCCCTCTCCTCTGGTCACATGCAATGGACTATGGCCATGTCCAGCAGCAAGAGAAGTGTGCGATGTGTTGAATGTATCACAGCAAAGGGACATGCTAAGGCCAGGAGGTGAAGTGTCCCCCACAGTCCCAAAGACTCCTATGTCTTGGCTTGGTCCCCAGTGAGTGGACAAGAGGCCTGCGACCTCATCAGTGGGTTCATCCATGGATAGCTAAGTCAACTACTGGGAGGTGGTGGACATTGTAAGCAGGAGGGACATGGTTGAAAGAAGTAGGTCACTTTGGGGCTCACCCTTGGGACCTGTATCTGTCACTGGCCCCACTAAGCCACTCGTGCTCTCTCCCTCTCTGTCTCCCTCTGTCTCCCTCTGTCTCTCTCTCTCTGTCTCCCTCTGTCTCTCTCTCTGTCTCCCTCTGCGTCCTGGCTGCCATGAACTGAGCAGATTTCCTCTGCCCAGCTCTGCCGCCATGATGCCGCCTCCCCACAGGCCTGGAGCAATGGCGTGAGGCCGCCATGGACCGAGACCTCTGAAGCCATTATCCAGAATAAGCATTTCCTCCTTGAGGCTGTTACTGCCAGGCAGGCGTTTTGGCCGCGCAGTGAACAGCTGGCAACAGAGCATTTGCGACACCCCGTGCGCCACACCCCGTGCGCCATGCCACAGGCACCGAGCCTCGCGTGAGAAGCACTGAGAGCGTGAGGAGCACTTGCACATCTAACGCAAGCAACATCTTCACCACAAACGCAGGCGAGCACCTATCCTGTCCAAGCAAATTAAGACGTAGGAGATACGGCTCTCAGGCAAGGGGGTAGCGTGAGTGGAGCACCTACTGTATATATGCAAGTGGCCTGGGCACATCCTATACAACACATCTCACAATTGTCTCAATGCAACTCCCGGGGGTGAGGACACCAAGACTCGGCAAGATGAAGTGACTTGCCTACGTCCTTGTGCTTAGTGAACAGTCAAGGTTCAAAATCCAGCAGGTGACCCTGGGCAGATTGCTGATCCTCTCTGTGCCAATGACACAGCTGCCCTCTGGAATCGCAGTGGGCTCAACATGCTGTCATGTCGTTAAAACACTGGGGACACAGCCTGGCGCCTCCCCAGCAGGTGCTCAGGTGGTGCTTAGACTCTAAGATTTTTGATGTTGTTAATATTAGCACTAAAGTAGTCTTCCCGCTCTGCCGTGCATCTGATCCTAATCAAAGTGTGGCACATATTGGGAAATCAGAAAGTTGGAAATGTCCTCAGAAAGATAAAGTCCTTTTGAGTCTAAACCCAAAAAAGTCTCACAAAGAACTTGTAGGAAAGGGTATGATTTTAATAGGCAGGAGTAAGAGTGGGGCCAGATGAAGAAGTTATTAGAGGGAAAGAAACAGCTTGAAAACGGGCATGGGGAAAAGAAAGAGGGGAGCAGGGCGGGTGAGAAAGAGAACAAGAGGGAGGAGGCAGCAGCGGTGGCTGGGTCAGAGCTGCAGCTAATTTAAGGAGGCTGGCCCTTTACCTGCAGGCAATGGGGAGCCCTGGAAGGTTTTGATCAGCACTGTGCCTGGGGAAGATTGCCATGGCAACAGCTCTGGGGGAGCCCGGGAGGTGGAGAGGCCAGCTCGCTCACCAGGGCCCTGGCTTAGGTAACAGGTAATGAAGATCCAAATGAAAGCTACGGTTTGGGGAACGCCTAGGAGAGAACAGGCAGGAACAATGGGAAGGGGGAACTACAAGACCACAGTAGGTTTGTGAGGGAAAAGCAGACCGAGGACTGAAGCTGGAATGTCCAACCCCACTGTCTGGAGCACAGGCTGTAGACAATGTAAGCCTCACAAGCTAAGAAGCTATCCGCCTATCACAGCAAATGACTAAATTATTTCTTCTTCTGTTATTTTAGGTGCTCCTGGTTAGACCTTGAACTATTCATTGAATCATTTATTGAGCACATGTCTATGTGAAACAAATTCATTCAGTAAACAGATATCTGCTTTTGTCAGCATTACATGAACAAGGTATAGTGTAAGCTGCTATAACAAAGAGAACCCCAAATGCCTTGGATTCAAGGAGCTGTGAATTAATTTCTTTTTCATGTTAAGTTTAGAGACCATTCAGAAATGGTGTGAAGGCTTGACTGTGGAGGGAAATTAGCTTGCTTCTATCTTCTTGTTCTGCCACCCACGACCTAAAACTTCTATCTCATGATACAAAATGGCTGCTCTTGCTCCTGCCATTATGTGAATATTCAAACCAGCAGAAAAAGAGGAGAGAAAAGGAAAAGTTTCCTTCCTCTTTCAAAGAATGTCCCAGACTAGAAAAATGAAAATTTGTATTCCATTTGTGTATAATGAATCAAAATGCATTCTGCTGCCATGTATAACTGAATAGAACAAACAATAAATAAAATAAAATAAAAGTACAGGTTGTGGTAATAAAAAAAGAAAAACCACTGTCCCAGGAAGTACACATGTCACTTCTATTTATACTCCATTACTCCATTGCATGGACATGGTCATATGACCACATAACTGCAAAGACAGCTGGCAAATGTAATCTTTAATTGGGTGCCCATGTACCCAGATTTAAAGAAAAATCTACCACTATGGAAGGAGATTTCGGCAAATAGATACAGTCCCTGCTAATCTTTAGTATCTACTGTGCCTTCTGCATAGGAAACTTAGAAGGATTTAAACACATTTTATCAAGCAAGTGATTGACAGCATCTTATTAGGTGCTGGGGATACCAAGGTGAGATAAAATCTGTTTTCAAGGAGTTTTTGTCTATATTGGAAACTGAGAGGTAAATAAATAAATGCATTCAAAGGAGTGTTCTGTTGGGGAGGGTAGCAGTGCGTGTGATTATTTACAAAGGAGAAAACCAGCAAGTCCAAGTGGCCTGGGAGAGGTTAGGAAATGATCCTACAGAAGCTGATGCTCCACTGAGTCTGGAAAGACACATGGAGGATTGCTTGGTTGAAGGAAGCCATTCAAGGACGGGAAGAGCATCAGCAAAGATGAAGGACATGTCTGCATCGGCAGGAGGCGGGGAGTCTGGCGGGAAGAAGCAGGAGCAGGTAGGGCCAGGTCTGGGACTTGAGTCTTCCTCTGGTGGGAGGTGGAGCCCCGAACAGTTCCAAGCACACGGGTCTCAGGTGCAGGGGTCCCTGAGATGCGATCACATTTGTTCCGTTGGAAAAATGCTTTGCGTAGAGGGAACGGTGGAGGCAAGACCAGAGGAGGAGCTTTAGCAGAAGGCTAGTTTTGCTTCACAGACACTAAAGTTTGATGAAGACATGACTTTCCATTATCTAACGTATGCCATAGATCCAGCTGGCTGCGTCTTTATTCAAAATCAATTAAAGTTGCTGTTGATTTTTTAGAGACTGAGGCTAATTGATTTTTTTCCTGCTAGCACCACTTTTTCTTCTAGTGGCCACGTTCCCCCCTCTGTTTGCCTCTGCATCTTCTGCTGAAGTCCATGGGCTGAAGTGGAGAGAAGCATGGCGCCCTTGGGAAGGTCTGCTGCCCTCTGCACAGGAGCTGGAAGGGAGGTGCCACAAGCTCCTTCCCGCTGGAGCGCTGTGCCATCGGAGGGGTCTGCGGTCGCCCAGCCTGGAAACCTGGAGGAGTGAGGATCTGGGCTCTGCCAGCTCTTATTCACCTGTGAAAAAGCCAAGCCAAGAGATGCTCAGGGTTGCACCCAAGTTCCCCCAACCAAGTAGCAGCACTAAAACCAGGCTGGGATATGGGTCCCTTTCAGTTCAGATCCACCCCTGCGGGAGGATCAATGTTCACAGCCCGCGCATGCGCCTCTCCAGCCCAGCAGGCTTCACCAGCGCTGCTTTCCCCCAACAAGAGAATGTGTTTTGAAATGAGAACCCTGAGATTTCGTGCAGGTCTAAACTTCTGTGGTCGATGGGGCTTCCTGTGTGTGATCTGTGGATCTTTCCTACGTGACGCATTTACGCCGTGCAGGGAACGTGTGCCCCTTAATGCAAGGAGGGTTCTCCGGGCTCATCACTGTCTCCTGGCAGTGCCCTCAGGGCCACCAGCCCTCAGACCACACGCCTCCCTCCAGCTTCCCATCTCCAGGCCCAGCGCTGAAGAACCTCTTCCAGGAAGAGGAGGCACAGATTCCAGAGGAGGGGTCCTCCCTGACCTGCCCAGGGACCCCACATCAACAAAGCCAAGGCCAAAGCTCAGTTCCCTGATCCCCCATGCCGCTACACACACACACACACACACACACACGCACACACACACAGCCTTTCTGCTTCCCTCTGACTTTCTCCTGTAGGTCAGTGGCCTCCCATCATACTGGCTGCTCTAACTGGGAAGCTGCTGTCCTCTGGGCTCCCCTGCACCCTCCTGTCCATCCCGTCAGCTTGTCCTACCAGCTCTACCTGGGAATCCTAAAGCTGCCCAGGTCTCCAGGGCTCCAGAATGGGGACCTGGGTCTGAGTCACCAGTGCTCCCTGACTCCGGAAGCAGCCCAACTCATTTCCACTGTGCAGCCTTGACCCTCAGCCTCCATTTTTATATGGCCACCAAATAAGACAAGGGTGCCGGTCAGTGCACCTCATTCTCCCACACAGTCCCACACTGCCCGTCTTACAGTGCTTAGCAAAAGGGCCAGCTCCTCACCAGCTCTCCAGGGCCCCTGCCCAGCCCCTGCGCGGGCACCTGCCCTCTCCCAGGGCTCAGTGTTCCACTGTGAGCAGGGCCTGGTTATGGGTCTCCTTCCTGGCAGCCTGAGACAGCGAGAACCTTGCAGGGAGCCCAGCTGGAAGTGTGGCGGGAAAGGAAGCCTGAATGAGTGGGGCCAGGGCCTGGGGGCTATGGGATGCAGTGGTACATGGAAGCCAGAAGCCACAGGCAAGGCCACAGGGCTTTTGTGCAAGGTGAAGGGGTTAGCGACATAGGTACTGGCGGGAAGGGTTCCTAGACAGGGAACAGCTCCTTTTCTCTACACCAGCCAGAAGAACATGCTGTATGTCTTCCATTGTGATTTGGGGAGTTCAGACAACAAACCAGTGAATGAGTGAACAGCAAGAAGTCAGACAGGAGCAGAGGGTTTCCTACCCCAACGGGAAGGTGCAGAGAGACCGACCCAGGCCGCCTTGGATTTGCTTATCTCCTCTCATCCTTGGACCAGGCTTACAAGGTAGGTCTCACCAGGCTCACTCTGCAAACAAAGCACAGGAATTTTACACCTTTGCCAAGTTCACCCAGAGTTCCTCTGCCCATGCGGTTCCATAGCCCTCTGCGTGTCCTGTTGTGGCAACTCACCAAGTGATATCATGGCCAGGGTTAGCCACTGTACTTTCCTGCTCAGCCTGGAGGCCCGAGAGGAGCAAGGCCTCAGCACCTAGCTCTGCGACCAACCCCCAGAGGCACCTAATTTGCTAAATAAAGGAATACCTGCCTGAGCCACTGCTCCCTCCAGGTCTAATTGACTCTAAATTAAAGTCCTTCACTCTGATAAGGAGAGCACCCTAAAGCAGTGTGCTGGTTTCCCACTGAACCTGTATCCATCTCCTGAGCCTCCGTGAGCTTGGCTCCTTCCATCAGCAGTGCACACTGCACTGATGCTAGGTGTCTTCTGAGGCCAGGTGCATCAGATACGTGGCAATCTTGTAAGAAGTTACCCTGCCCTGCCAAGCCCGTGCTGGGGAAGTCATATGTAGGCACTCTGACCAGTTCCAACCGTGAAGCTGTGTTGGAAGTGGACCCACATGCCCCCCTGAGCTGTCACTGGCAGACATGAGGGTCTTCCCACCTGCAGCCCAAACATCACAGGATAGGAACCGACATTCCCTTGGTCCCCCATTAGAATTCCTGATCCACAGGTTCCCTGCAAATTGTAAAAGGGCTGCTGCTTTGAAGAACTGGGTTGGGGCTGTTGGTTACGTGGCAACAGATGATGTCAAGTAAAATCTTAATTCTTATTTACTTCTTTGTTGTGTTTACCCCGATCTCTCTTAGTGAATATGAGCTTTCTGAATGTGGAAATTTTTGCCTGTTTTGCTGATAGCAGCATTCTGGCAGTTAGTAAAGTACCTAGCATGGAGTATTTGTGCAATAACTATTATTAAATGAAAAAATAAGAGTGCTTTTAAAGACATACATGGGAATAAAGGAACAGGGAAAAGCAGCTCTTATCTTCTGGCCAAAGCCAAGAGGGAAGCACGAGGCCCACAACTTCCCCTTGGCTGCAGGACACCATCCCGTGGGATGCGCCGGGAAAGCCTGGATGTTTCTGTAGCAATTTCCTGCAACCACATTTACTCTTTTGCTCCCCCATCATCTTCCTCGATGGGGAGAGATTTTCCATGGTGTAGGATATGTCTTTTCTCACTCCTTGCCAAACCTGGAAGATCCTAGAAACTATTAGTGCTCCAGAAATATTTTAGTGAATGAAATCATGTATTGCAAACCATGGAGCCAAGCTTTACATCCGTGCAAGTAATACAACACCGAGCTCTTGATTTGGAAAGGCAAGGATCAGCTAATTAATATGCAATGTCAGCAGCCTCCTATATTTTATGGTACAAAACAGAACTGCACGTCCCTTGGCCCAGTCAATTTCCTGTTTATTATCACATTAGACCTATTCCAGGACAGATGGAAAATTTGAAGGGCATCTCCACTCATTAAGACGGGCATAAATCTTTCAGAATTGCATATGAATACATAACACTTCTCATTAACATTTTTAGAAATTAGGGTTCACATAATTCCTTGATTAAGCAGGAGCTCTTTTATTACATGATTCTGCTTCTTTCCTCTGATAATGTGGCTCCCCAAATGTAAAGTCCTTGGTCAAAATCCCTGTTGTCGTTATCCTGGCTTTTAAGGCAGGCCCTCACCACAATTCCACACCAAGGTCATGTTCGTCTCCTCTCTGATCTTTACTCTGCCTGAGCGTTCCTCGGTGTCCATTGCTGACGAGAACTACGGCTTTAGACCTGCATCCTGGGCCCCATCATCCTCAGAACAGCACTGGGAGGGGCCCTCTCCCAGCATCTCCATGTCGCACATGATGGAACGACAGTGCAGGTGCCTTCTGACCTGCTCAGAGTTACAGCCAGAAGGTAACCAGGCTGGGATTTGAACTTGGGCTGGTTTGACTCTAAAGCAAGTATTCCTTTGACATTACTGAAAGGGATGGGAGGCGCAGTGGTGTTTATAGAGCTACTACTCTGGGCCAGGTACTGCATGGGGCGCTGTGCATTGCTTGTCACTTCATAGGCATGTTATAAAGTACACATTTTCATTCCCACATCAGGTATCAGGAATCTGAGGCTTATGGGTATTGAGCAAATCCCCCAGGGTTAAACAATCAGTCATTAGTGAAGCCAGGATGCTCTTCAAGCAAGAGCCTCAGCTTTAGCTCCTGAGAAGTTCTCTTCCACGCGGCCAGGGGTCGCTGTGGGGTGCAGCCTGGCAGACACTAACTTAGGGGCAGCCTGTGGCTCCGAGGAAGTCTGTGCATGTCTTCACCTCTCCGCATCTCCTTCTGTAAAATAGGTGTAAGACACTCTGCCCCACAGGACCTGGAGAAGACCAACTTCAGAACTGACTAAAGAAACGATGTATCCAACCCCACACCCCACCCACTATATAGACAGGACTCTGAAGCCCATGTGGACCACCAGTTGCTCCAGTTGCCCAGTCAATGATGTCCAAGTGTGGACAGAGTCCCATGTGTGAGCCTCGGCTTCATAGCAAATTCTAATGCCTATTTTAAAGGTTAAAACACAGCTAGAGTATACATATAAGTGAAGACACGTCAAAGTTTCTTTCCAAGTCACCAAGAAATGAGGGAACCAGTAATGTGTTAAGACCAATTCAAAGGAGATTTTGTAGGTCAGAAAGCAAGCAAGCAGAAGCAGTGCAATACATTATCTAAAAGATGCAGACAGGCCCTAAAATGTAACACTGGGTATTATCTTCTTTGAATTAATCATATCTCTCCTGGACAAAATTCATTTGCACTGCTATCAGTTTTCCACAAGGTAGCTTCTATCCATGCAGAGTTGTAAAGTAGCGTCCTCAATGGGACGTCAGTCGGAGGTGCAGATACACCTGTAGACTCAGATGGTTCCTAGAAGGATTTTGGCACTCCATTGAAACAACTCCGAATGACGTCTCTGCCAACTTCCAGTATTTTCTTGGAAAATGGCAAGAATTTCAATCATTTCCATCAAGCATTTCTTCGGCTCACGGTGTGTGGGGCAGGGCAGGTCTGCTCCATGAGTCTCTGCTGGAGGGTGCTCTTCTCACAGTGAGGGTCGGGGCTCCCAGAAAAGCAAGCACAAAGGCGTGATCCTCTTCCTGCTGTGGCCTGGAAGCCCACGTCTTCCCTTCTGCCCATATTCCACTGGCCCAAGCAAGTCATGAGAACCTGACATTAGTGGGGAGTAAAGCCCCCCGAAGATCGAAGGGGAGTGAAGATCTGCTGATCAGTCATTATGCTCCTGATTTCCAGTTTACGTCAGGTTGCTAAAGATGCAAAAAATCAGACAGTGGAGATAAGTATTTTGATGCAGAGATCCTGTTGTGACAGGTACCCCTTTTCCAACAGTGAAAGAAAATGCAGATGGCCAGTCAAGGTCGAGTTTGAAATGAACTTACTCTGACGCTTTGCTTCAGGCTGCAGTCTCCCGGGTGGGGGCACTCTAATGGGATATTTCACTCTCACCTGGAGTGTCCAATGGGTGCCGACCACTACATGTCAGTTAAGAAACATGTTCCTTGAACAGAGTACGTCTAGCCCTCTGGGTTTGCAGAAGTATGTCTGGGGATAGAGTGACAGGATACTCTTCCTGGGCATTGACTCTGCTGGGCATTGACTTGAGAAAATATTTTAAATTAAAATAAATGCAGAAATGGTTCTTATGTAGACCATAAATGGTGTATTTTAAGATATTATTTAAATTTGTTTTACTTTTACTTTTTCCACAAATAATCAATAGGAAAAACACGTGATGATAAACATCCAAAGAGGAAGCATGGGAGTTTTGGGTGTGTGCTGATAACTACTTGGGGTATTGCCGGCATGGGAAGCTTGGGACCAGGGTGGGGAGCACAAGCCACGCACAGGGTTCTCCCTAGAACAGGGCTGTGCCCAGGTGTGGCCTGACTGAGGTCTGGGCGGGAGGAACAGACAGGGAACACTGCTTCCCCAGAACTGGGGCCCCTGAGTTCTTTGTCCTCTTCCTCTTCCTTCCTCATCCCAGCCACTGCCATTTATGAACTGCTCCCTCTTGTGGTGGGTGCTGTGAATAACACTCTATATCAACTCACTTGGGTTGCCTGCCTGGTCCCCTGGAAATGCCAAGTTTGAAAACGCTGGGGATTCTTCACTCATGAAGCCTATATGGGTAGCCTCGGAAATTTTAAAAATCATCACGTATTTCAAAGGGAACCCTAATTCAAGATCAAAGAGTCTTTGCTGTTCTTCGTCTGATGAAGAAAAGATCTTTTCTTTCTTCATCAATTTGTAGCCTCAAAAAAAAGTCAAGACACAACTAAATTTAATTCAATATTATATATGTGTTAAATTACCTTGTCTTTCAATAATCTTCTGAAGAAGATTATTATTATGGAGATAACATATTACCAAGGTAATGATGGAAAATTGAATTCAGAGGCTAACGATGAGTCAGACAGTAAGAAGTGGTTGAGGAATGAGTTCTGATATAACAGTAAGACCTTGGGTCTCCACAGTTAGCTGTGAACCTCACCACAACCCGCAGGAGGCAGATGCACTCACCTTCATTCTGCAGATGAGGAAACCGAGCGTCAGGGTGGACACTGCCTCCCTAAGTCGCTTAGAATGTTCCAAGGGTAGGTTTGAAACCTAAGTCTTTGAACACTGAAGCCTCTGCTCTTACTGGCCTCCCAGGAAACAACTGAATCTTAGCATTTTTTGAGATATTTATGTTACCTGGGGAAAATGTTGATCTCAGCATGAAGAATTTTCCAGTAGTGAATGCATCACCTTCTGGCAATTGGAGAAAAAGCTGGCCTTGAACCACTGCTCAGCCATTGTTCTTGGGCTCCAGGCAAACCACATCCATTCTCACAAGTACAGTCGTGTGACACCTGCTTCTCTGGACAGTTGTGACGACTAATTGAGGTGGAGGAGGAGAGGGGCTTAGCACAGGGCCTGGACGTGGAAAATGCCCTCAGCAAGGGCCAGTGTGAAGGTTATTTGACAATGGCTACTGGGGGTGGTACCATCCCCCTCCCCACTGCAGGCGCTCTCCAAGCGGAAACCAGAGGATGTGGCTGTAGATGAGCTAGGTTAATGTTTGACGGGCTGCTTAGACCCCTCAGTGGAGTGTGAAATCACCTCAGTGGGTCCTGCTATGGGCTGATCTGTGAACCCCCAGGTCATACATAGAATTGCGAAGCTCAAGGACCTCAGAAATTTTCTGTATTTGTAGAGAGGGCCAAAGGAGCCAAAATGAGCCTTGGAGTCTGCCCTGAGCCAGTCTGACTTGTGCCCACAGAAGAGGAGGAAATTTGGACACATAAAGAACCATCAGGGTCACGCACACAGAGGCAGGAGCATGAGAGCACACAGGGAGAGGTGGCCACCTGCAAGCCCAGGAGAGAGGCCACAGAGGAACCAGCCCTGCAGAATGGTCTTAGATGTCCAGCTTCCGCTTCTGTGAGAAAATAGGTTCTGCCGTCTAAGCCCATCTGTGGAATCGAATTGTCATGGCAGCTCTAGCAAACTAATGAAGTTTATAATAAGGATTTTATAAAATATGGGATAGAAAATGTCATTTCAATCAGGTAAATGTATACTGTCTTATGCAGCCTGGGTTTTGACATAAAATATGGATACTGTCATAAAAGGTGGATCAATATTGGACTTGATATGCAAAAGTTCTCTTCTAAGTTGGATGTAATCGTGATAATTGGCATGATAATATTCACATCATTAAATATGTACTAAGTGTCTCCATTTGCCCAAGTTTGACAGATGTCGACTCCCTATCCTGACACATCACTGCAAGCTAATTAATGTTATTTCTACTCTGCAGGCAAGGCTGACTCTGGTTATTTAGCCTGACCAGGGCCAAACACTTGGCATTTTTCAGGGACATGGTTCCTCTCCAGAGCAGGCTGTCCCCAAAGCCTGAGTTCTTTGTCTCACTCAGCATCATTGTGCAGCTGCCCACAGTCCCCTCCCAGCTCCTCAGCACCCAGGCAGCAGCTTCCGCCACTGGAAGACTCGAGAGGGCAGGAAAGGCCTTGAATTCAAGGGGATCTGGGCCTGTGCCCGGCTGAGGGCACAATGGACCCCAGATGAGAAGGTAAGACAGGGGTGTTCCAGTGGGCATGGTGCTTTTCCTCTTGCCACCAAGGTGAAGGAGCACGTGACTTCTGTGAGCCAGGTGCTGAGGCACAGCAGTCACTGTGGAGAGTCAGCCCAGTGCCTGATGCTCCTGTCCTGCAGACGCTGTCTGTGTGGTTGGTGGTTTTGCCCGTGTGGCTCAGCCCTCTTGCCCAAACAGACTGGGCCAGACACTCGTGAGCACAGGAAGTGGCTCATCAGTGGGGACTAGCAGTGGTGACTGGATATGTAAATGGCACGGGCAAACAGGGTGTTTTAACAATCATGACCCGAGGAGAAGGAGCTTAATTTGGTAAAAAGAAGGGAACAGAGCGCCCGGGGAGCCAATTACTGGAGCCAGAGGAGGAATGCGAAGCTTAGCAGGAGCCCACAGGCGGGAAGCAGAGAGGCTGGGACACTGGGTGGATTTGCCTCTGCTTCTAAAAGGCCAAGTGACCCTTCACTAGGCTGCCTTTGTTCAGGTGCCAATGCTTGGTGACAGCCTCCCTGAACACCTTCTGCAGGACCCTCCTCCCCAGGTTCCCACCCCGTTCCTTCGGCCCTCAGCAGCTCTGGGCTGGGCTTTGCCTTGGAATTGCTCAGGCCGACTTGGTCTCCCCCACTCCAACCTGTCCTCCAGCCATCAGAAAGCCCTTTCTGAAGTCACCCAGGATCACATCAGTCTGCGTTTAAGCAGCTCCTGGCCCCCAAGTCCACAAACCTGGCACACGAACACGCCTGCCCTGAGAGGCCTGTGCCTGAGTCTAGCTGGTCTCCATCTTCCTCGGCCACTTGCTCTGCAAACCCCATGCTCTCTTGTCCCCAAGTCTTGGCCTGTGTGGAAGCTTCCACTTAGCCCAGAATCCTCAGGAAATAATCTCTTGGTTAAAAGCATAGACTGCAGGTGACAACCTGAACCCACCTCCTGGGATCATCATTTCTTAGCTATGTAACCTTGGGTGGAGTACTTAACCTAGTAAGTATCATTTCCATCATGGTGAATATGAAGATCAGTAACCATAAGGCTTGTTGTCTTTTTTTGCAACAAGGATCTATAAAGCACTTGGCACTGTCCCATGTGTATACAGTAAGCACTTAATGAATGTTAGGATGATAATGAAGATGATGGTGATTAGCATCTACCATGAGCCAGGTCACTGGAAAGCAATGACCAGAAGACTTAGTTGTTTTGCATTTGTTCATCTCATCTTTGCAACTAAACATGGAATTAATTTCCTTTCTTTCCCTTCTATTGCCCATAGATGGAGAGTAATGCATGAAATAGTCAATTAGCAAACACTCACTAGCAGGATCAAAGAATGAATTCACCCAATGGGTGGATCTGATATTCTACCCAATAAGTACTTTGAGAAAAAAAGAAATAAAATTGACATTAAAAACATACAAAATGAAAGGCTAGTCTGAAGATCACAATGGCAAGGCGGGGGAAAGGACGCTCTTCCTGCTGCAGCTAGTCCTTCAGCGTTGTCCTCTGGAGCCAAGGTGAGGGCCTCGGGCTCAGAGCTCCTCCCTCCCCACGGCGGCTGACCCCAGTGCCTTCCACCACGCTGCGCCCGGACCTCTGGAGGAACGTGATGGCGGGGCAGGTGCATCCCAGGCTGTGAAGCTCCTCCACGTGACCTAGCACTGATGCTCAGGTCCAGCATGAGGTGGCCAGAGTGGGGAACGTCCTCCCATCGTACAGATGAGGAGACTGGGCTAGGTGTGACTTGTCCAAAGTTACAGCACTGGGACTATCTAAGTGCCACACCTTAGGCAGCCCTGCTGTGAGTGTGGGGTGACCTGTGAAGGATGTCCCCTTGCCTCTTCTCATTCCATTCGCTCCCAGGGAGCTTCTCACCTGGCAGGGAGCAAGTGTTCCCCTGCCCTAATGGGGAGTGATGTACACTCCAGGGAAAGGGGACAGAAGCTAGGCTGGAGGAGGAGGAGGGGACAGTCCATTGGAGACCTGCTGAAGCGGGTTTTCAAGAATAAGAAAGTACCTGCAGGGGAGTCCTGGGATTCTTTCCAGTTACTTTTCTCTTGTCCTGGGTTCTGACTAGACTTCAAATTGGAACTTGCTCTGTCTCCTCCCCACCAGCAGGGGGTGCTCTCCCCAGCTAGGTAACAAAGAAGGACTTGTGTGACTGGCTGCTGCTGAGGTAGACCAACACCCAGGCACAGAGCAAGCATTCTGGAGGAAAGGTGTTCAGTCGGAAGCAGTTTTATGTGGAATCCTTTGATGCGGAAAAGGTGCTCCCAGGTGCATGGTGGCAGTGCTGGCAGAAGCTTTGCAGGCAGGGGAAGTCATTCTGCAGGAAGGACCTGTGTCTGTTCTCCACTCCAGTGTCACCAACCTGCCACAGGTGGCTGCCATCCTTCAGGGCAGGAGCCCTCCTGGGGCTCAGCGTTGGTCCCTGTTGTTCACAGGTCAGGCATGCTGCCCTGCATCAGCAGCAGTCACCGCCAGCATATTCACACAGGCAACAGGGGGACACGTGCCCTCGTTGCCTGGTTAATGGTTTGTGTCCCTCTACGGCTTTGCATTTCTTGTGCAACAAATAATGCAAGTAAGATTTTAAATGGTCCCCAACAATAATTTAATGTACTCTGGGAACGGGGTGAGAGGGCCAGCAGGGTCCTCACTCCATTAACCATGAGCGTGAGACTCAGCTCTGACCCCTTGATTAGAGTCATAATGACCATCGCCAGAGCAGGGCATCTTCTCACAGGGAGGCCTGCTCCCGCAGGACAGGACTGGCAGAGGCAGAAGCTGAGGCTCAGGGAAAATCTGTCCTTGGGTCACTGGGGGCACTGTCCTCAGGAGGGATTAAGGTAATTCTCATGGGAACCCAGCTTGGCCTCTCCAGAGGGTCTTCATCAAAGAGTAAGTCTGGCCCCTTCCCCACTCTCTGGCTTTCTGTCTTGCCGTGCAGTCTTCCCTTGCGATGACCATAATGGGACCTAGTCAAGGGCTCTCACCAGAAACTGAATTGACAAGTTCACCCTATCTTGGACTTTCAGCCTCCAAGACTGTGAGCTAAATAAAATTCTTTTCTTAATATAGTACCCAACCTCAGGTATTTTGTTATAGCTCCTAAAACAAGACTGATACAAAAAGGAATGGAAGAGAGGAAGCAAGTGGCAAATTTGAGGATGAGCATGTGGTTGAGTTTTTGATGTCACATATTGATCTGGTTCTCAAAACCTGCAAGGATGCCCTGTTGTTTGAACTCCAGCCTCCAGCCTGGTCCTTGCTTATACTGTCATTTACTCTCTGTCTTGGTACCACGTCCAACTGACTCTCTGGGACTTTAGGTTCAGAGAAGATTCCTTCCAATAAGATACAGGATGTGTGAATTCCTTTAGCTGGAATTTGTACTCTGGAGTGTTGTGATTCTATAGCCCCTCAAACGATACTCAGGTGTACCCCATCTTGAGTGACATTTCAAAATCCTTTATTAGAAATCTGAACAATGCTCTCCATTGGATTATAAAATCACTGGAATAAATCAATTTCCCAGACCCAAGTACCTGGCAGCTTCCCTATTACTGGATTTAATTAGATCAGAGTTTTAAATTTGATATTGAGGTTACCTCATCCTTTAGGAGAAGCATGAAAATAGCCCTGCACTTTATCCTAGAACGTTAACGTGACCGTCTGTGGCCCCCATCAACGCAGTCCAAGCCGTCACTTCAGAAGTCTGGAGTGCTGATAAATAGTGCAGCAATAAATTTTCATGTCTTCCTTCCGCATGAGCCTGGAGTCCCCTTGCATATTTACATACTAAGGTTTTCTTAAGTATTGTCAAAACGTTCTTGTCACCAGAAGTTGCAAGGGGTACTAAGATCTGCTAAGCATAAAGACTTTTCACAGTGGTACCCAAAGCAAAATAAAATTTCCTCTACCAACACACAGACGGGACGCTTGCTGCGAGTGGCACTTCCATTGGCTCCTCATTTGTTTGTGCTGCTGGGATGGCTTGGATTTCAATGTCCCCAAAGGCCCCCGTGCTAAAGGATGGTCACCAGCCTGTGTCACTGTTGGGAGTTGGTGGAAACTTCGGGGGGTGGGGCCTAGTAGAAGGAAGTTAGGTCATGGTGGGTGCCCTAGGGGATGTGGGGACCCCAGCCCCTCTTTTCTCCACCCCCACCCTGCATTCTGGCTGCCAAGAAGTGAGTGGTCTGCTCCACCACGCACCCCTTGCCATAATATTCTGTTTCACACAGGACCCTCAAAAAACAGAGCCAAGTGACCATGGATTGAAACTTCTGAAACTACCAGTACAAATAAATCTTTCCTCCTTTTAAGTTGATTATCTCAGGTATTTTGTCACAGTGATGGGAAGCTGACTAGCACAGCTGCAAACAAGTACTGAAAGCCTGCTATAGGGCAGGCACACTTCTGGGTTTCAAGGCAGGATGCTTAGTCCTTGATCTTACTTAGCAAGATAACATTAAACAAATAAACATAAATATGATAATTTTAGGTGTGATAAATATGAATAAATAAGGGAGAGATTGAGGAGGAAGGGCAACTTTCGAAAAGGTGCTTTAGTGTAAAGGGAGCATTGTTTTGTAGGTTGTAGCAATTGGAGTGAGATAAAGTATACTTGGGGATATCAGTCCATTTTTCAGTATTCTAATGAAATACCTGGTTACTGGGTAATTTATAAAGAAAAGCAGTTTATTTTGGTTCACAGTTCTGATCCAAAGGCAAGGCCCAAGTACGGTGATGGCCAGATGGCCCTTGTGTGGCATAATCCAAAATAGCCCATGTACCACAAGGCAAGAGACAGGGAGAGTGTGTGTATTCTGATTCCCCTCTCTCTTCTTCTAAGGCCACTGATATTCAATCATGGGGCTCCACCAGGGTGACCTATGTAATCCTACTCACCTCCCAAGGCCCCACCTGTAAACAGTGTAGGTAGACTAAGTTCCCAGCCTCAGCACTTCACAGTGGATGAGACTGCCACAGATGAACCCTTGGGTGTGTCTGGTGTGGGTAGGTGGCAGGATCGACATGGGCAGGAGTGAGCTTCAGGCTGCTCAGCTTGCATGGAGAGGTTTTCTAACCCAGGCAATTCCCTGCCCCTGGGCTCTTCCTCCTCCAATTTGCACTCACTAGTTACTTATTACTGTGGATCATTAATCCATTCATAAACAGGTCCCAGGGCCTACAGTGTGCAGAACACAGTACTGGCCACATCTCCACACGCTCTTCCATGAATCCTCACAACACCAGACCGAAGCCCAGGAACCGATGAATAATCTTCCTCCGTTGGGGGTAGTCATGTTCCTATTTTATATTAAGTTCTCCTACTAGAGTCAGTTTCTGGGCAAAATATTATTCTGTTGCAATAAGCAGTGTTATATTTGTGCCAACACCACTGTCTTGATGATCCCAGTTTTTTGGTTTAACTTCTTTGGGAAATCCCTTCCTTCTTGGAGACTTCTGAGGTTCTTTCTGTGACAGTGCTGCACAGCTGGTGGTCCCTGACCCCTTCCCCTTCCCCTTCCCCATACACTGCAACTCCTCCTCTACTCTTCTCTTTGCTCCTTGGCCAGCTCCTCCAGGAAGACCTGATTGTTCTTTTCTTGGAACAAGGGCTAAGGCCTTGCTGGTATCCCTCCCCTGCCCTGGAGCCAACAGTCTTGAGGGAGGGAGAAGTAAAGGGGGTACCCACAGGGGCCCCTTGGAAGGCAGGAATGGAGGGCTTCTCTAGCCTTGGGATGACGTGGGAAGTGCGGATGCTCTTCATCCTCTGCCAAGGGCTGATGAGACCCTCGCAGGCGCTGACTGTCCTCAACCCCCTCTATGCTCCATAAGCCCAAGCACGCATCCTTTCTGCACTTGCCCTTCTGTCGCACACGGTTGCCCCGCTTTTGCCGTTTGGGTCTCATCTCAAAATGCCTCCTCAATGAGGCTTTCCAGGCCCAGTCAATTTGAAGCAGGTCTCCTACTCACTCTAGTACGGGATCCTGTTTTGCTTTTGCATAGAATTTACCAATATTGGAAAATATTCTGTTCATGTTTCCTTTTTCCACATGGTCTTCCACCTGTGCCCAGACCTGAAGCTAAAAGCTGGGACCTCCTAACCCTGGGCAGGGAGCAGCGCTCTATCACCCGACAAGTTCATTCATGTGCGTTTAGTGATTTACTGAATGAGCTGGAATTCGGGCCCAGGGACTGATTCACCTGCAGCGCAAGTTAGAGGCCAAGGAAGAAACTAGGGTTCCACCAGGGCGGGTGCTATTTAAGGACCAGGAGAGGAGCCTAGAGCACTGTCCACCATGAACCCTGAGACTCCAGGAAGGGGGAGCCGCCAGCGCAGCTACCACAAAGCAGGTGGATTAGCCGTGGTGCGCTTGGCCTTGGCCAACTCAGCAACTTGGATTTTACCTCTAAAGACAAGAAGAAGGAGTGGAGGGTGGGGAGTAAACGTACAGCTACAACCTCCTGGCAAACGCTGACAGGGAGACCCCTCCGCACCCCGCCATCCCTGCTCCTTTGCCCCTTTTCTCTCCATGCCCTGCCCCGGGGAAGCCCCAACGCCCACGGGAGCGCTGAGAGTCAGGCGCCGCGGCGGGCAGCAGAGCGCACGGCCTGGCATCATCCGGGGCGGGGGCCCAGGAGATCCCGGGTCCCCAAGGCACGCAGGGGTGGGGGGCGGTGGCGAGGGCGGGGCGCCGCCGGGGCTCCCGCCGCGACGGGGCGGGACAATGGGCCCCACCCCGGCGAGGGAGGGAGGTGGGAGCGAGGCAGGGAAGGAGGCCGGCAGCGTGCGCTCGGCCCGCGGCGCGCTTTCTGTCGCTGTGCTGCTGCTGCTGCTGCGGGGCTGGGCTGGAGCGGGCGGGGAGGGGCGCGGGTGGGAGCGCGGAGGAGGGAGGAGGCGGCGGCGGCGCGTGTGGCAGCGGGCGGAGGGCGGGCGGCTGGCACCGGGCTTGTAAATAAACTGCGATGCTGTCTCGGGCTCGCCGGCCCGGGTGCCGCCGCCGCCGCCGCCGCCCCGGAGCGCCGGTGCCAGGCTCCCGCCGCCGCGCGCCCTAGCGCCTCCGCGCCAGCGTCGCGCGCCCTCGCCGGCTCCCCGCAGCCCCCGGCCCGCGCCCCTTGGGGTCCCGCGACTGACTCGCTCGGGATGTGACCTCCTGACCCCCACCCGGCCTCCCGTGCCCCCCGGGGGGCCTGCCTTTGCCTGCTTCGGGGGGTGGGTGGGGAGGGGCGCGCGGATCATGGCATTGGAGTTCCCGGGCTTGCAGCCGCCGCCGCCGCCTCGTCCACGCAACCCGAGCGCCCCTTCTTCCCCAAGCAGCAGCGGAGAAGGCGAAGCGGCCGGCGGGGGCGAGGCAGATGGGGCTCAAGGCGCGCAGGGCGGCGGGGGCGGCTGGCGGCGGCGGCGAAGGGGGCGGCGGAGGCGGCGGGGCCGCTAACCCAGCCGGAGGGGACGCGGCGGCTGCCGGCGACGAGGAGCGGAAAGTGGGGCTGGTGCCCGGCGACGTGGAGCAAGTCACCTTGGCGCTCGGGGCCGGAGCTGACAAAGATGGGACCCTGCTACTGGAGGGCGGCGGCCGCGACGAGGGACTGCGGAGGACCCCGCAGGGCATCGGGCTCCTGGCCAAGACCCCGCTGAGCCGCCCGGTCAAGAGGAACAACGCCAAGTACCGGCGCATCCAAACTTTGATCTACGACGCCCTCGAGAGACCGCGGGGCTGGGCGCTGCTTTACCACGCGCTGGTGTGAGTACCCGGCCGCTCGGGCGCCCCTCGGCGGCGGCGCATGTTGGGGTTCGGGTGGGCCTGGAACTGAGGAAGTCTCTGGGGCGTTAACACTTAGAGGTGCT
The DNA here is from genome assembly GCA_020662805.1 of Glaucomys volans. Classification (NCBI taxonomy): domain Eukaryota; kingdom Metazoa; phylum Chordata; class Mammalia; order Rodentia; family Sciuridae; genus Glaucomys; species Glaucomys volans. The sequence continues at coordinate 286,323 of JAJEJO010000174.1, read as the reverse complement.
CTCCCGTTGAGTGGGGGCCCGCCTGCTCTCAGTGCGTGTTTGTTGTGCATGTCATGTGTGTGTCTGTGAGCCGCTTTCCCGGTGTTGTTGGACACCCGCGCTCAGAAGAACCAAGCGTGGTTACCCAGCTAATTTGGAGATAGGACTGGCGTGTGCGCGCACCGATGCCCATGCATAGCACCTTCTGGGCTGTTGGTCTGGAAGCTTAAAAGAATTATGTGATTTTCCCCTCTAATTAATTGGCGGTTGAATAGGATAAAACCAGCCCTTCTTGAGAGCTCTTTCTGCTTGGGGTGGATCCCTTTTTCGGGGGGAACGCCACTGAGTTTAGATGACACATCCTGGAGTTGCGGATGGGAGTGGTGCACACTGCCCTGAGTGGTGTGTGTGTGTGCTGGATGTGTGTGCTACCCTTTTCCTATAGGAAATAACCTGGTGTTGCTCTCTTTGGGACTTGGATTAGCCCAAATGCATGTCTTTGGGTTTCTTTATGGAAATAAGGGGTGTGTGTGTGTGTGTGTGTGTGTGTGTGTTTGTGTGCAGATGTTGAAGCATAACGGAGGGAGGTGGGGCTGGGGATTATTTTGGTTGGAACATTTCCATGGTTTGGGTTCTGGTATCCCTTCTTCAGCATCAGCTGCTGCCCCCTTTCCTGCTTTGGCTGTCACCAGGCACTGGGGATGTGAGAGGTCTGGACTGGAGATTTTGGTCTCCCCCTCCCCACGCATCCCCCATCTCTCTCTCTCTCTCTCTCTCTCTCTCTCTCTCTCACACACACACACACACACACACACACTTCCCCTAGAAATAATCTGCTAGTCAGGAGGTAAATGTGAATACATGGGCAGCAGGAAGGTGGAACTCTCTCAGCACCTGGCACTGGGTATGGAGAATCCACTTGTATTTGGGGGAGGGGAGGGGAGAGGATGGCATGGGGGTTCTTCATCTAGGTCTGGGAATCCTGACTGGCAGCACACACTTTGGGGCTGGCAGGGCATTTCTAGCTAAGAACTTAGCTTTTTAGGAAGCTCTGTGGTCTTAGCTTAGCTTTTTAGGAAGCTGTATGGCAATTAGGATTTGGCAGGGAATTGGCCATGACCTTGACACCCTCGCCTCTTGTGCCTTAAACAGTGGACTTATCTCTCTGATCTCCTTCAGTTAACCCATGACTTATAAGATGTGGGCTCAGGGGGCCTTGGAGTTAGTTACTCTACCTGTCAATATTCCTTGGCTGCAGTGCTTTTCCTGATATGGCCACTAGGTGGGGCATCCACACAGGACCTCAGCCCTAGCAACAGGTTTCTGCAGAGAGGTTACCAAAGCCAGAGAGGGTGTCTCCCTGGAAACTGAGGAACCAGCAGGAGAGAGAGTGGGGGATCCTGCAGGATACATGGATTTGGGGAGGTCAAGCTTTTGATGTCTGTGTACATGTATTTGCAGATTTTGGTAGCTGTCTGGCTGGAGAGAGTGCTTAGCAATTGTTGCTCTTTCATTTGCTCTTTTTAGATTAAAAAATGTGCTTAAAAAAAGGATTAAAACTGTGTTCACCTGGCACCTTCTAGCTAAATTGAAGTGTATGAATGCTGGAACATGTGATAGTACAAAAAAATAAAAACAAATTATCGGAATTCACACAGCATAACAGATTCCCATGTCCCTTTACATATAGTGTGCAGTCCGTACTGGCTGGCTTCCAGTCTTGGGTCCCATGGAGGCTTCTGGGCTCCCTCTTTTCCCACCTTTACTAGCCAGGGCTCCCTGGCCATACCTGGCCCAGTCTGCAGAAGGAACGGCTAAGGCCAGTTAGTGTCACAGCCTCAATCTTATCCTACCTTAGAATTAGTTTTTCACCAAGAAGCAGGTTTAAAAGTGCCCAAACTTGTAGTCTCAGTTTCCCAGAGAGGACTCAGGAAGATTTGAGACAGTGCCCAGCCTGGCACATTCATATAGGAAGATGCACTTATTCTCCCTAATGCTCACAGAATCCTATGAGGTAGTCCATCTTATAGACGAAGATAGGAAAACTTCAGGAGATAAAATCACCTAAGATCACGCAGCTAATGTTCCTGGAGCTCTTGCTGGAATGCGGTGAGTCAGCTCTGTGGCTGGGCCCCCATCCCAGTTCCAGTCATCTGCAAACAATGGGGAGACTTGGGTATTTTGCTAGGTACTGCAGGTAACACGAGGCCTGAGCCTCGCTCTGCATCCTCTTCTTAGCACAAAGAGGCCAATGGTGGAAAGTAGGAGCTCCTAATCAAAGCAGGGCCGGTCAGAAGCCAGGGAACCACACGGTGGGGCAAGGGGGGTGGCAGGGGATGCAATGGGAGGTGGCTGGAATTGTGGATTCTGATAAATTGGGAGTCATACAAGAAAATTCAGGCCGGGTCACCTTTGAACTCCTGCTGTTGCAGCCTGCTTGGCAAGTGATACATCCTATATCCCTCCTCCAGCTTCAGACGAAGTCCAGTCAAATGGACATAATTGAACCTTTCATTGATGAAACTGGATTTCGCAAGGCATTGAAATTCATACTGGAAGCTTCCCTTATTCTACTCTGGGCTGTGGCTAATGGCAGGAGGAGGCCAGGAGATTCGGCTGACCATGGGCTCACAATCTAGTACATACTTTTTTCTTTTTAAATGAACCAGATTCATGAGAGATTATAGGTTTTTTTTCTTTTTCCCAAAAAAGTACAGAAAACATGAAAATTAGTCATACCCCCACCGTGCTCCCTTTGCCTTACGTGGCCTGGCTGTGCACCTTCGCGTTGGCCAGCCCCAGCACCACCACCCCCAGGAAGCCGTTCCCTGACTCCACAAGCTGGGCTAGGCTTGGCTTCCCCCTGCCAGCCTAGACGTTCGCACAATTTGCATTGGATTGGTGTGTTTGCTGTCTGCCCCATGGAGCTGAGAGCGACTGCAGAGTGGGGGCTGTGCTGTTCTTTTTAGCATTTTCAGTTCCCAGGAGACTACGGAGCCCATGGTACGTACTAAGTAAGCATTTGGTGCATGGCTGCAGGAAGGAATTCTCTTAAGATCCCGGCTAATCAAGACTCTGCTGTCACAGTTTTACCATGATCACAGCAGCAACAAGTAGCCAGAATCAGCACAACAGGATTTTAATTAGGAGAGCAGTCCTTGGGAGTCTTGCGTGGAGGGAGCCTGTGCTTTAACTGCTGAGGCCGGTAACAGCCCTGCTTTGTCATCTGTGGCTGGAAGAGATGCTGATGTCAGGGAAACTTACTGTGCTTGGAGTTCACATCTGGATTTTCAGTCTCTGTGACTTTGCAGGAACTTAGGGAGGATGACCTGGAAGCTGGGGGTGGTAGCAATACCTCGCATCAGGGAAGGGCCTCTGGGTTTAAAGAAAAGAGTGTATGTGAATGTCATGAGCACAGCACCAGGTGCTCAGCATTCATTGGTTGATTCTGAGTAGGGTTCTCTTTAAAGTCACATACCCTGTGGGAGTCCTGGGGCCATCTGGGGCCGCCCCTTCCTAGCCTGTTAATGGAGAGATGCTGGCTGCATCTTGGCATTGTAGCTGACTGGGCACTGGACAGCACCCTGCTGCCCTGACCATCTCTTTGCAGCCAGCTGGGTGTCAACTCACCCGCCTGTTGACAAACCCAGGGGAAATGATCACAAGAAATAGCCACTGATTGCGTTCTGAGGTGGGCTGGCTCAGGGACATCTGGCAAGCAAGACTGGGTGGTGAGACCCAAGACCAAGCGAAGGGCCTGGCTGAAGGATTCCTCAGTGTGGGGATTTGATAAGGGTGGAAGATGGAGGTAGAACGCCCTCCATCCTCCTAGATGTGCCTGGGTAGGCAGGCAGCACATGCTTCTCTCTTTCACTGTCCCTTTTGATCATATTTTTTCTCCATCTTCCTGCACCGTGCACACTCCCCTCGGTGAGAACCTCCTTTTAGTTTTCTCTTTGTTGGGTGAACTTCCTGCCTTCTCCCTGGCTGCCTTCTTCAGGATCTTTTCAAGCCACTCGGAAGTAATGAAGAAGCCAGGCAGAGGTGGCTATCCATAGGCCCTGGCTTCGGATCGCTAGGCAGCAGTGAAGCCCCATTCTGAGACTGACCACATGTCCACAGGGCTCACTGTCTGTGAAATGGGCTGTCGTTCGGCCAGTGCTGGCAGGGCAGGGTGAGCTCTGCCTCTCTTTTACAAAGGAATCTGAGGTTTCTGAGAAGGCTCCTGATTTCCGGGGATCCTGGAGCTGGGAGCGCAGCAGGAGTCAGGTACACGGTGGAGGAACAGAGAGGGCTGGTGAATGCCCCTCTCCTGGGCCTGAAGCTTCCTAGCTGTGTTTCCAGCAAGTTCCCAGGGGGGACACTGCAGTACTGCTCTGCAGACTGCTCTTGGGTGGCAGGGCTTCTCCAGCTCCACCATGCAGGTGAATCACCAGGGCAGAAGGGACCTCGGGAGAGAAGTCGGGCAAACTCCACTTGAACTGAAGTTACCAACTTGTGTATAAGGAGACAAACTAACCTGCCCGCTCCTTCAGTCGGTTAAGTGGTTGTGTAAACATCCCTGCCCTAGCGGCCAAATAATCAGAATCTAATCATGAAACAATGATGGACAAATGTCAATAGTGGGGCATCCTGCAGGACATCTGATGTGGTCCTTCCAAAGGGTCTGTGTCATCAGCCACCTGACCAACGGGGAGAAGATGAGAAGCTGCCTCAGTTAAAGAGACACAGCAGTCAATCCTTGATCAGCTCCTGGATCAAAAAGTAGATAATGATGCTAGACATTATTTTAGGAATCATTAAGAAATTTGAACATGTGCTCCACATTCGATAGCATTATTATATCAAAATTTAATTTCTTGAGTGTGATAATCATATTGTGGTGATGTAAGTGGAGGTTCTTTTTTAAAATTCTCTCTTTGTTCTACTTTTTAAAGTAGAGCATGGTGCAGTGGTTCATGGTGAGGAGTTGCCGTGTGGGTAACTTTCACATGACTTGGAAAGTGTAAATGCGTGTGCTTGTGTATGTACAAGGTGCACACCCAGAGGAGCAGGAGGAAGAAGAAATATTTTAAATAATTAAAATAAAACAACTAAAGTGGAAGAAATATTGAAGATGAGTTCAGATGAAGAGAATAGATTATTACTCTTTAAGTTTACAAAAGGTTAAAATATTAAACAAACAAACAAAAAAAACAGACATTAACACACCCAACACACTCAGGAATACAATGGACAGGTGATGTCCCAGGTGCATCCAGGATGCAGCCAGGCCTGAGAACCATCGGCTGAGGGAACAGGCTTGCTTTTGGAGTTGTGGGTCCTGTGCATGGGCCATGTCACCAAGCCCCTCTCAGCCTCGGGCCTTGCCCAGGTAATGAATGAAGGTGCAGTGTGGTGTGCTCCGCTGTTCAAGGCTGCATAGGCCGAGATGTGCCAGGCTTGAGCTGGGCTGCTGAGGGAGATCAGCCGCGCTCTTCTCTCTAGAGAGACTGGAAATGAGACTTAAATAGTCTAGCAAGAGCAACAATAGAGGCAAATGAGGGACCCAGGAGAGCAGAAAAGAAAGGCATGGCTTGAATCTTAAATGTCTTGAAGGCCCATGGGTGGAAGCTCTGTTCCCTGAGGTGGAGCTATTTTAAGAGGTGGGGTCTTTTGGGAAGTCTGAGGTCATTGATGGCATGCCCTTGAAGTGACCATGGTGAATCATGATCCCTTCCTCTTTTTCACTTCCTGGTCATGAGGTGAGTGACCTTGCTGCACCTCATAGTTCCACCATGACATGTTGCCTGACCACAGACTTCAAGCAACAAGGCCAATTGATCAGGGATGGGGACCTCCAAAATTGTGAGCCAAAATAAACCTTTTTTCTTCATAAGTTGATTATCTCGGATATTTGTTGTAGTGACAGAAAGCTGACTAACACAGAGGGCATAGTTCACCTCCCATGTTGTATCAGTGGAGACTCCTTCAAGGGAGCTTTAAGCAGTGAAAGATGCAATGAAGGTATCTGCTGTTTGGCCAATTGATGGGTAATCTCCTATGCCGAGAACTGAATGCTAAATTCAGTTCAATTCAATACTAAATCACCACTTGCATTATTTGAAAGACCCCGAGTTCAAGTTTGCTTGTTTGTTGTTTATTGCAGCAATGGAGATCAAACCCACAGCCTTATGTATTCCAGGCAAGTACTCTACCACTGAGCTACATCTATGGCCGATCATTTAAAAAAATTCCAAAAACATTTCAAAGTTTTATAAATCAAGCATGATCCTGTAGCTTTCCCGAGGGTCAAGGTCCTGCTCTCTTTTTCTTTTTTGTCTGGGTCTTGAGGTTTTGCAGAATGTGATCAGGATCTGTTTAATCTTTTAACAACTGAGACAGGGTCAAGAGAGGCAAGGGAAGTCTTGCTTCAAAGTCAGTCTTCAGGTGTGGCCTGAGTGGAGATGCTTTCAGCCAGTGCTTTGGGGATCTGGCTCGGGGTGGCCCCAGGCAGCTCGGGACTGTCAGAACTGACTGACGAGCCTCTTGGAGCATCGTGTTCGCTGTGTGACTTGGACACCTCACTTACCCACAGCCTGCCAAAGGCCTTGCAGTGAATCCCATGAGACAGTGTGAGAAGGTGCTTTGAAGTTGCAGAGAGGCTGCGCTCAGAGGGCACTCATTCTCCTAAAGCTGGAAAACCCAGGTGGGCGCCATGTTGGGCCTCATCCTATTGGGCTTCTGCTTCTGCCACATGCAGACTTGGGTGCACTACCACATATTTTTATTAGGAACCTATTAATCAGGTTACTTGACACCTTTGTCTGCAGGGTGTCAACTTTGAGAAAATATAGAGGATAAAAGGTTTGGAGATACACAGTGGAATCAATATGCAGCTTTCAGGCCAACTCTGGTCTTGGAGATGCCGTATACCTCAGTCTGTTGGTACTTCTGTACAAAACACCACAGCTGGGTGACTTATGAAGAACAGAGACTTATTTATCATAGTTCTGGAGGCATGGAATTCCAAGATCAAGGTTCCAGCATGGTCCTTGTTTGTGAAATTCTGGTCCCTACTTCCACGGTGGCACCGTGAATGCTGTGTGCTCCCACGGGGAGGAATGCTGTGTCTTCATGAAAGGATGAGCACGTGCAGCCTCTTTGATAAGAGAGAATTCCCTTCACAAGGGGAGGGCCCTTATGCCTCGAGCAACACTTAGAGTTCCCACCTCTTAATCCCATTGCACTGGCCATTTGGTTTCGAGGCCTGCATTCCTGAGAGGACACATTTCAACCTGCGCGTCCCAGGATGCAAATTGAATACCATGCAGATTGTAGAACTTGTTGGGAGGGACTTTTCATCCTGCCACAAAAGGAATAGAGGAGTTTGAACAGATTTCTTCAGAGAACAAGTTACGTTCTAACTCAGGAACAAGATTGCTTTCTGCATGTGATTTATTTGTGGCAAATAAATTCTTATGCTGTTGGCTTGGGAGTATCCCGGACGTACTAAGGTTCCAGTTGCTTTCACCTGGAGAAGATCTCAGGGCTGGTTTTCCCTTCCCTCCCCCCTCCCCTCTTTATTCCAGAGTCATCTGAAATCATCTGAACTCTGAGAGTGGAACAGGGTGTTAAAATAACCTGCATATTAATAATAAATAATGTCCTCATTTTTTAGTTAATGATGTCACGTCCTGGGCAGCACATCTGACTCATGTCAGGACCACCTGCCTCACAGGTTGAGTAACGTCGTGGTTCCAGCAGATGCCTTCCTGCAGTTGACCACCTCTGTCTCTTGGAAGTCATCGCTTACGGGAAGAGCAGGCAGACCTTGGGCTGCTCTGTCTTTGCCCCCTAGTTCTTGATCAGTTTACTCCAGGGGGTTCAGTTCATTTCTACCTTCATGTCTTCCTGGGGTCTGGGGTGAAATCTTATCCAAGCAGACTTGAAAATACTGAGCTCAGAGGTTGTGCTCACCCAGCACGGCCATCTGTCCTCAGTGGAAAATCACTTAGTGCTATCAAGCTATTTATCTCTCCACTCCTGCTCTTTCCTAAAATCCCAGCTTCCGTTTCATTGTGCTCCACATTTATCAGTTCTGGGTGCCTCTCCTCCTGGTGAAGCTAGTCCAAGAACAGGAAACTCGCAGACCTTAATAATCAGCAAGTCTCATCAAACTAATCAGAGACAGTTACTTAGCAGGAGCCTTTGGAATATGTGGGCCTGGCATCGAGAGCGGACTGGGTGTTGGATCGTAAAATTCAGAGGCTGTCAGAGGGGGAAGGGTCTGCACTGCAGAAGGCAGGAGGCCTCAGGTCATGCCGCTGTCCAGGGAAGGACGTAGACCAGGTGTCCTTCAAGGCTGGCCTCTCCTGGTGGTCCTTTAGCTGCTGTGCATGAGGGGACCAATCTCATCTTAGGCCTCATTCCTTTGGCTTTGCAGCTGTCTTAGGATCAATCAAATCCCATCCGAAGTACAATTTTACTTGAAGAGATCTTCCACTTGTCTCGGAAGGGCGATTCCTTCAGAATGTTTTCTTTTAAGGGCAAGAAGGTTATTGCTCAGGGCCACACTTTCTTCTTGGTTCTGTGGGTTGTTTTTGAATGAGCAGAGAAGAGAGCAGTTGCAGACGTAGTCTGACTGATCAGCCATCATATGTGGCTCCACTGGTACTTGACCTTTGGCCAGGAGGATTTCTCTTCCTACTGAAATCCTGGGGCTGTGATCCTCTTTTCTCTCTTCCTCCCCCAAATGAGTCCTGTACCAAAATGGTCTCACGGCTCCACTGAGTTCATCTGAGTCTGAGCACTCAAAACTGTTAAAAATTTTGAGAACTCATCGCTATTTAAAAAGTCACCATATGTTCCTTCGTGGAGACCTGGCTTATTTTCATTAATAACAGTCCCTGACATTTCTGGGGTGATTGCTCTGTGCCCTCAGGTAAGTATTCGAGATGATTCTCTTAAGGTATGGCTGAGGGCCCAGAGAACACTGGCCTGGGCACCAGGAAACCCAAGTTCTCGCCCTGAGTCCTCAACTGATTTGCTTTACAGTCTCTAAAGCCTTCAAGAGCCTCTGTTTCCTCATCTGAAAAATGACCTAGTCCCCTGCGTCCAGGTCTTGAAAGGATTACTGGAGGTGATGATGGGGCTCTGAAGTGCTGTGGCCCAGTGCTGACCTGCACCTTCGTCCAGGCCCCCCAGAAGTCACCCCAAGGCGGAGCTCAGTGCAGGCTGCTCTAGCTCATTTTCATATCTCCCCATCCAGGAATCTGAGTAGACCTTCTCCCCAAGTCACCCCACCCGTGAACCTTAAATGCCACAGGTACCCTGTGTCCCTTTGTGAAATGTGTGTGCTTCTGGGCTTGAGATGCAAAAAGAGTATGACTTTCCCTACCCCATCCCCTCTCCCAAGAACTGATCTTGCTCCATCAGGGGCAATACAAGCTCTATCGAGCAGGTGTGATTTAGGAGGTGGTCCCAAGAAAAACTGATGCAGTGAGTAAAATTGAGGAAAGCGGAGGAAGTAGGCTGAAGTATGCATCATCACACAGGCTGCTGGGAGGGGAGCCTCGGGTCAGTGCCCTGGGGAACCCTGCCAGGAGGTGTCTGTCAGCCTGGCTGATCCTTGAGCTCCATCCATCCATGCTGACTCAGGGCGGCTCCCAGGGGCAGAGAAACCCCTCAGAGGAGCCCGATGACAGATGCTCAAGTGTGTTTGAGGACACCTATGGCCCGGGCTGGAAGTGGGTCCTGAGCGGAGCCAGGGCCTGACAGCAGCGGTTCTAGTGCCTGTGTGAAGACAGTCTCATGAGTCAAGGTTCACAAGCAGGTCACAGTGGTTCTCGGGAGTGGGGAGGTCCAGAGATAAAACAATCCATGGTAGGATCATCGTTCAGGGAAAAATGAATCTGATTTAAAAGTACTTGCAAATTGTGGATCCAAAGACTCTTTTCTCGTGATACTGCCCTTCCTCTGCTCCCCCTGGGTGCCAGGATGGCAGAGTTCTCAGAAGCACCCTGAAACCTGGCCACGCCTGCCCTCCCCTTCCAGGTAAGAAGCTGTCCCTGCTGAGGTGGTGGTGTGTTCACATAGTATGGATTGTCACCAGAGGAAACAGGAGGGATGTTTCAAATAAACCTGGTGACTCCAGTGTCCCTGCCACTGTTGCTGTGCACGGCTTTCCGACACTTTCAAAGAACGAAGTATCTTACTAATTTATAACTTGAGAAATGTTAGCATTTTCAAAACAAGATTGAAATAGATACTCTGATTGTTCTCGCACATCCTTTGTTGGCAGCACCCTGGTTGCAAACTGCAATGCTCTGACTTCTGCCCTTCCCCTAAGTTCTGGGTAAGCATTCTAGAAGGTTCTCCTAAGATGTGGCTCTCACCTTGAGTCCTCTGCTGATTTGCTCAGTGGTCTCCAGAAGTCCTTTTGCTGTACACGCCCTCAGGTATCTGCTGGCCAGAGTAGAGATAGGCTGATGGACCACTCAGCTCCGATTTCAGGCCTAGTGGATACCAGGATTTGCTAGCAGAGGTGAGCACAGCTGTCCTGTCCCTGAGGAGCCCTGTGGAGAAAGTTGAGGATTGCATGGCCCTGCGGTACCGTTGGCATACATGGGTCCTGCTGGGGTTCAGCCAAAGCTGTCACCCAGGGAAGGCTCCTTCAGCAAAGCATAGATTCCATCATGGGTGTAGCACTGGAGCTCTGCTCCTTCTTGTTGGCCCTGGGGTGGGCCTGCATTGAGCTGCCTGAAGAGACTGGAGACTTGATTTTCAGCTCTGTGTTTCCTGCATGCCAGCCTCCGCCCCCCACAGTCCAGAGCCTGCTGCTGCACACGGCACCCACCTGCTGCACAAACGGACATGACATCAGCCCTCAGCGCTGTGCGGCTTCAAGGGCAGGAGCAGACCCGGGTGTAGATTGGGTGCTGCCTTTGAATCCTGGCTGAAGCATGTTTTAGTTCAGGAGCATTGAATCAAGCTCTTCACTAGCCTAAACGTGATTCCTCATCTGCTACATGGCGCACGCCCGTCTACATGCTAAAGATGAAATGGAGCGATGTTGACACAGTCCAAGGCCTTGGTTTGCGCTGAGGGTAGGTATTGGACAAATGGCCATTACTTCCTGTTCTTTGCAATTCTGCTAAGACTAGAAGAATTTCAGTGAACGATAGGAATGTTGACATCCATGTTAGGATTTCTTCCCTAATGTTATGGTCCTGAGCATGATGGAGTTCTGTCTGGACGTGCAAGTTCTAATGTGCTATTTTGGTGAAAGGAGGGAGTTTACACTGAGAGGAGAAAGGCAATGTGGAAAGAAAAGATTTGACTGCCTGGCCCAAGGTTCCTAGGAAAGCAGAAAAGCTGATGAGACACACCTGTCCAGGCCACATGCCCTCCAGACGGCCCAGGACTGGTCATGCAATCATGATGGGCTTCCAGACAAAGTGCACACACACTGCTCACCCTCAGAGAAGGGGAAGAGGGATCTAGAAGGTTTGGATGCACTTGGGCACGTTGCTTCCTGAGCAGTTTCTGTTTTCATCTTGTGGGAAATGCATTCTGGAATGTGCTCCTGTGTCTCTTTGCTCTGGCTGCTACGACTGTGGGTCGGATTTAGACTCCTCGGGAGCGTGGACTTGAGAGACTTCACTCCAGGTTCCTTCTCCTGAGTGTTCCTCTCTCCTCATGCATCAGACTCCACTTCTCATTCCAAATGCTTTCTGTCATCTCGTCCCGTTTCTTTCCTGTTTACCTGATGCATTTCCCCAGAGCTGCCTACATTCCTCTGCAGGGAGAGGCTCAGAGCCTGGCACCTCAGAGAAGCTCAGAAATACTGCCAGGGAGTTTCCTGAGCGAAGCCACGCAGACTAGGTTTTTGAATCCCACCAAATTATTCTGGGTCATTTCATAAATGTGAATGTCATGGACCAAATAGTGTGTCTTCAAAACACGGATATTCCATTTGGTAAAAATCTGACAAAAGTTAAAGGTGGCTATGTTTTGTGTCTTCGCTGAATGCAAAAGTTTGATGTGTTTGTTGAAAAGGCTGCTTTGCATATGTGTGTGGGGAGTGGGGCATGTAAGGGACTATTCTTCAATTTTTAGATGTAAACAATAGTAATTATAATAATCATTCCTTCTATTTTAATTGACTGCTCTGTACAAGAAACTCCATTACCCAGGAAAGACACTGTGACATTCGATCTGTCACATGTGACAGCAAACTAGGCTGTTAGATCACTGGGAGCACTGAGGTACTCCACCGCTCCCAGCCTGGGTTTTAGAGGTGGGAGGCTGGGAAGTGGCCCAGGTGATGGAAAGCAGCCATGTGGCGTGGTCAGCACGCAGTTCACACTCGCTCTGGCACTTGCCGGCCACTGATTTTCTTTTTTGCCAGTTGTTCTTGAAATAGAAGTAAAAATACATGCCACAGAAATTCGCCATTTCAAAGTGTACGATTCACCGAGTTTTAGTGATTTACAAGGTCGTGCAGGAGCTAGTCGATGTTTATAGTTTGCGCTCGCTGTGGGGGTCAGGATTCAAGCGATGCTATTAAGTGTGGTCATTAGGCTCCTCCATTGTTCTCATTGATGGAAGAGCGATTTGGTGAGTGTGAAATTTGGTGGGTAAAAGACACTGGTAAGAAAATTAAAAGACAAGCCACTGGTTGGAAGATGTATTTGCCAACCACGTATCTGACATAGGGCTCATATCAATTGTGCAAAGAACTCTTAGAATTCCTCATTGAGACAAACAACTTCATTAAAAACAAACAAAATATCCGATGAGACATCTCTTCAAAGAATACATGCGGATGGCAAATGGGCACATGAAGTGATGCTCAATATCATTTCATTAGGGAATTGCAAATTAAAAACAAGAATGAGAGATCACAATGGGTGTGGTCACAATCCAAAATGAAGACAGCAGAAAATGTTGGCAAGGATGAGGAGCAGCTGGAACTCTGACTCCGTGCTGGGGAATCGGAATAGCCCAGCCCCTGTGAAAGGTGGTTTCTTTCAAAGCTGAATATGGTGTTTCTGGGGTGCAGTGATTATGTGCCTCAGTAGTTCCTCAACCCAGTGAAGTCTTGTATTGGCACCAAAACCCTCATGCAAATATTCCTAGTAGCTTTATTCACGATCACCAAAATGATGTGGCCAGGATCTCCTCTAATGCTGAATGGATAAACTGCTGTATGTCCATAGGATGGACTGGTACTCGGTGATAAGGGACAACAAGCTATCAAGCTGTGAAAGACGTGAGTGAACCTTTCATCCTTACGCTCTTCTCAGACTGACAAAACCCAGGATGTGCCATGTGGTTTCCATCACATGACATGGCGGGAAAAGCAAAGCTTTAGAAACAGAATTTTGAGTGATTGCCGGGGCTGGAGGGGCTGGGTTGAATAATGATGCCTAGGTAATGTTTTAGGGTAGTAAATGATTCTGTGTGATACTGTAGTGGTGGGACATGTATGTGATGGTCAGCTCTTTCTTGCTGTGACCAAATACCTGACAAGAACAACTTAGAGGTGGAAACATTTGTTTTGGCTCCTAGTGTCAGAGGTTCAGTCCATGGTTGGCCAACTCCAGTGCTCTGAGCTGGAGGTGAGGTAGAACATTATGGTGGAAGGGTGTGATGGAGGAGAGCTGCTTGGCTCATGGCTGCCTGGAAGAGAGTGAGAGAGAGAGAAAGGTCCAGGGACAGATGTAGCACAAGGCCACACTCCAGTGACCTACTTCCTCCAGCCACATCTACAGTTACCACCCAGGAATCCATTCAGATTGTTAATCCACCAAACAAATTAATCCACTGAAGCCATTAAAGCTCTCCTGGTCCAGTCTTTTCACCTCTACATTGCTCCATTACCTAACACATGAGCTCATTGGGAGGAATTTTTAGATCCAGACCATAAGAATGCATGATTTAGTGCATTTGTGTAAATTCATAGAACTATGTAGTACAAAGAGTGAGTGCTATGTTAGTGAATTTAAAAAAAATCAGATCAGGAAGTGCTTTAAAGAAATCTCAATGTTGTATGTCGAGGAGACACACGAGTCAGGATCCCATGGAAGGGGATGGAGGAGAAGGTGCTCACTTCAGCAGCATTGGCAGTGAGTGGTGTCTACAACACTAAAGGTGAAAAGGAGCCACACGTAAGTGCTGTACTGTGGTGGATAAAGTTGCTTCCCATGGGAGTGCAGGTCAGAGGGCCTGTTACTGTCATATGTGCTTGCCAGAACGAGTGACTAAGCAAAGGACAGTCTCACTGTTGAAGTGAGAGTTTACAGAAAAGCAGGAGGTGGTCTAGATTGTCCATGTAGTCATGGATCAGACTGGAGATACACATATGCACTCGTCTGTTAACTTAGTGCACATCCAGATGGTTGTGCATAAAAATTCTTATGAATATGTGTGTCTGCCTGGCATAGGATACACACATCCGTATCCTTGTGCTTTCAGCTGAGAACCTAAAGATCCAACCCCTGGGAACAACTAGTACACCTACACCTAGATCTTGATTTCTAATACCATTTCTTGTCCCATTGTGCAGGAAACAGGTATCCTTGAAGAAATGGCTGATCCTAAGACAGGTCAGGAAATACACAAGAGGAGCCGAGGGCCTCTCATAGTACTCGAAAATAAGGAAGTGCTTTAAAAAATCCCACATGGTTGGGAGTCTTCCAAGGGGACATAGGAGCCAAGTGGAAGGGTTCCCAAGCTGGAACAGTTTGAGAAACAATATAAAGTAATATTGGAGTATAACCAAAGTATAAAGTAAATATCTATGAGTCCATGCTAACACTGGAGTATAACCAAAGTATGAAATATAGATCCCTAAGTCCATACTGATAAAAATAAATGATTAAGTGAATGAAGAGAAGAGTCAATCTCCTGTGAAGAATTCCAAGGAATTGATGTAGGTTCCACACCCTGAAGGAGGCAAAGTGTAATCTTGATGGCAGATAGTGACTTCCTTCCAAAGAGGAGGTATGGAAAGGAGGGTACAGGAAAGAATAACTAGTGAGGACCTTGACAAACAGCACCTCTTGCCAGCTGGTCCAGGAGAGCATTGACAGTGATTAGTCATGTTGATTAATATATGCAACTTAAACAGCATTTTGCTTTGGTTTTCCTCCCCAAAGCCCATAATCCCAGTTTGATCATGAAGAGGCATCATTCAAGTTCCAACAGGAGCATGCCTCAAAATAGCCCTCACCCTTCAAACACATCCAAGTCATCTAAAACAAGGAAAGACTGAGAAGCTGTCACAGGCAAGAGGTGCCTATAGAAATGTGACAACTAAATGAAATATGGTGATCTGGGTAGGGTCCTGGGAGAAAGAAGGGGTATTAGGTCAAAGCTAAGGAAATTGGAACAAAATATGAACTTTATTTAATCGTCTGCATCAGCTTTGATTTATTAATTATAACCCATGGACTGCTCTTTTGTAAGATGTTGATCATGGGAAAACTGGGTGTCAGTTATGTGGGAACTCAGTCTTGTATCCACAATTCTATAAATCAACAACTGCCCTGAAACTGAAGTCTAATTTTAGAAAAAGTTCATTGGTGAGTTCTGTGCATTGAGGCATGGTGCAGATGTCCGACCTCAGAACTACTTTGCAGATGTGGGAGCTCAGCCTTAGGCAGATGAACATGTGTACCTTGTGTCCCATGGTTACTGAGTGGCAGAGCTGAGATTTGGACCCAGGCCACCTAGTTTGAAAGCTAGTCCAGCTTCCTCTGCCACCCCTTCCTGTTCTCTCTTACCCTTTCCTCTGCCTCATTTGATTAAGTGATGCCATGATATGAGGGTTTCCCCAAGGATGGAGTTCAGGTGACCCCATGCTGGGTGGTCCACCAGAGCCACGCTTCTTGTGACCATGGCCGGAGGAGATGGTAGGCTTTCCCTTACGGATCATTGACCAAAACTCTTGCTGCTCCTTCTGCTTTGGACAATGAGGTAAAGCCTTGGGGACCACAGTTATGGACTTAGGACTGGCTGACCTGGCCACTCTAGCCAGCCCGGCAGAATGGGTTCTGTTAGAGGAGAAAGATGAAGGAGGGGCTTCTGGGTGGGCAGCCAGGATCCCACATCAGAGGCTGGGATCAATAAACAGACACCATCACTGTCGATCTTCAGGCCCTGCCTGATGGCTGCTGGACCTGGCTCTTGCAGAGAGGCTTTGGAGTTGCCCCTTCACTCCCTTTCCCACCCTGAATTACTGAGGGTGTGAGGGAGGGTTCTAGAACCCTGAAGAGCATGGTGGCCTTGCCATGGTGATGCCCAAAGCAGCTTGTGAGTTAGAAATGAATGACTGGAAGTCACTTATTTGTCCGACTGACTGATGCTACTGTAGTTAATTGACTGTAGTTGGTTGTTGGAGGATGAGTGAGAGAAGACTTCTCACTATGGGGCTGACTCCCGTGCACCTTGAGGGAGGTCGTGTTGTACCAGGGGGCATCTGGAAGGAGCTGGAACCAGCAGGCAGGATGCCTGACTCAGGTAACTGATGGGGGGATTGATGTAAGCAGGTGTGGGTGAGAGTGACACTGTCCTGCTTCAGAGACCTTGCCATCCATACAGGTGGCTAAGGGCAGGGTGGCCTCCTAGCCACCATGCAGGCTCTGCTGTCCGGAGTGGGAGCACATCCTCACCTTGCCCTCAGTTCTTCCTCTAGCAAGCAGCCTCAACTTCGTGAGCCTCAGGTTCTTTGTTGGTAAAGGGGATCGTATGGCCGGCTCCCCTGGCCTGTGGAGAGCACGGGATGGTGTCGTGATGACTGTATAGCAGCTGGTAGGGCCCTGAGGTTGGGAATGGCAGGAACTCTCACACAAAGACAGATCGGCACGCAGGCTGGAAGTGAAAATACAGATGGACTGCGGTGGGTTGTTCTGAGATGGCTCTGGCAGGCTTCCTGGGAGAGGCAGCCTTTGATGTAGGCCTGGGTGGATGCAATGGACCAGGGCGCTGTGAGGCACAGACGCACAGAGCGGAAGATGAGAACCCTGGAGCTGAGAACAGGAGGCAGGTGGCTGCCATGCAGTTCTTTCCCAGGACAGCAGCTGGGGGCTGTTGGTGTGGGAGTGTGGTAGGTGGGGTAGCACAGTTGTGAGAGGTTGGAGCTGTGGGTGGAGCGGGATGACTTTTCCTAAGTGGAATTGCTGTGTGACCTTGGACGAGGCACTCTGGTGTCTTTGTGCTTTGACTTTTTTCCTGAAAAATTAGGTGGTTGGATACATTTGGGGAAGCTGTTTGGATCGTGGAAAGGACTGTTCCTCTTTGGGGCAGGAATTGTTACTACACAAATTCTTGGCCTGCCTGGGCCATGGAAGCCAGTCAGTGGAAAGGCGGGCCGGGGAGAAAGAACTGATTAAGTAGTGAACCAACTGATGACAAGATGGCAGACTCTTGGCCTAAGAACTGTCTTGCCAGGAAGCTGATGTAGGAGTAGTTTTTGTAGGAGGTGGGTACCTTCTCACAGTTGGAGGGTGTGTCAGATGACACCCCCCTGGCCTTACCCAGTCACAGGATGTGCTGAGTTCTGCGGATCAGGAAAACAGTGATTATTTTTGTCAAAGTCTCTCTTGCTGCTGATTAGTTTGCATACATGCAGTTCCTGACTTATGGCCTGGTGGACAGGCTAGAGGGGTAGCTGCCTAGTAACCCCACTGCCAATCACCAAACATGAAAATAGCAGAAAATGCACTTCGCCTGATTATTGTGGGACAGTGAATCTCATTGAACCTGAACATGGAGGGAGTCTGGCATGCCCATGGAGACAGCGAGATGGGGTCCTAAAGCTCAGCCCCAGCATGCCACATGCTTTGCAGGATCCCTAGCATCTGGTCCCCTACCCACCCATGCTGCTAGAGCTCCAGGATTGTGATCACACCACTGCAGGCTCTCCTGAGGTCCCGTCTGGAGTGGTGACACCCTAGTTTGAGAACCACTAACTCAGGTTTATACCACTTCTTGTCCCAAAGGCGGTGTCTCTGGGTAATGCATCTTCCCCAGGCTCCCGGCATTCTCAGCAGGGATAGTGGAAGCAAGAACGCACAGTGGGGCAGCTGAAGGGGAGCCCGCTGTGGGGTCGGTGTGCAGACCCCGGTTCCTTCTGACTGCGAGAAGCATGAGGTGTGTTTTGAACTCTAAACGGCTTGGCCCAGGTGGAATACCGACATTCACCATCTCAAAAGTCAGAGAAAGTGATAGTCACCAAGACGCACCGCAGGCGAGAGCGCACGCACGCCCGACACGCGCGCGTCCGCACACGCCTCCATCCCCGAGCCCTGGTGCCGGGAACATTAATTAGTGTCACGGCTTGAAACAAATTAAGCTGGGGACCTTGTTGCTTCCATCTGGGAAATAAAGAAAAAAACAGCAGTGGGAAATGCTGACTCCGATCGGCGGAGGCGTAGCGCCTGCTCCCGGAAGCCACTTCGCGCGGCCCCTGCGCAGGTGCCCCACTCCCCGTGGGGCAGGGGCCCGAAAGCTGGTGCGTGTCGGCTTGGAGGATGGGGTGGACATCCAGCTTGCACGTCAGAGGAAAAGGCACAGTGGGGCAGCGGGTTGCTGGAACCCTGCTGTGTGGCCACTGGCAGGTTACCTCCCTTCTCTGGGTTTCAGGTTTCTCATCTGTAAAATGGGCTTGCTAATTGACTCCACCTCAGAGTGTGGTGGTGAGGACAGCAGACGTTAAGAGAGCTGAACACGGACAAAAATCCTCCTCCTCCTCCTCCTCATTATCAGGTCCCCGAGGATTCTAGTGAAGATCGCCACCTCAAGAAATAATAAATCCAAATAGGGGTACAGAGGCCTTGGTGGTGTGCCCAAGCACAAGCAGGGCCCTCTCGCTCCATTTCGTTCTTCTAATTGCAGTAAAATAGGTGCAGAAAATGTGCGGCTGGGACCACCCCTGTGGCACAGCCCAGGGCACCGCGTCCACGCTCGGTGCTGTGTGGCCAGCACCTCCGTCCTAGGAACCTTTTGCGTCTTGCAGAGCTGCACCTGCGCCCCACGGAGCGAGGACGCCCGCCCCCGCGCCCTGCCCGCACCGCGGCGGATCCACTTCTTGTCGCTGCTCTTTGACTAAAGCGCAGCGTGGGAGTAGATGGGGTCTGTCCTTTCTGACTGGCTTAGCACGCTGTCCTCCAGGCTCAGCCTTGCTGGAGCCCGTGTCCCAACGCCCTCCCTGTTTGTGGCTGTGTAATAGCCTGTGTGTGACCCCCAGGCGTTCATCACCAGACACCTGGGCGGCGTCCCCTTTTGCTTTCTTGAAAAATCCTGCCGAGAACAAGAGCCTGCAAGCCGCATTGCGCGCTGAGCCGCGTCCCGGGCTTTCTGAGGTTTTGTTTCCTCAAGTCCATTTCATTTGCTGCCCGCAGTGGGCAGTGGGCAGGAAGGGCTATCCGCCCAGCAGACACTGCGATGACCACTCGTCCCTGGGCTACTCTGGGCAGTTCCTTCATTCCATGTCTAGCACAATGGGAAGCTGAGACAGTAAAATGAGCTCACTTACGCAAAGCTCCTGCAACAGCCCAGACGCGACTAAGCCCGATAAAAAGGATACAGTACTCCAGGCACAGCATGCACCATTTGAATCTCATTGTGAACCAGCATGGAGATGAGAAAATTGAGACTCAGAGAGGTTGGGTGGCTTGCCTAGGGACACACAGCTGGCAGCCATGAAGCTGGGATGGAATCCAAATGGACCTGCAGCCAAGCCCTCCCAGTCCCTTTCTGGGCCTTTCTACCTGCACTCCAGGGCTCTGGATTCCTCCTGCATCAGGCTATCTTGGCAAAGTCCGTCCTGATATCCCACACAGGCCAGGGTTCTCTTGCAGTCGGGAGCTGGGCATGATACATCTTCTGTTCATTGGCCACGCTGGGCAGGGTGCTGGGCTCCAAGTCCATGTTGAACACACACTGTGAGTAATCCCTGTGGCCTTCAGTGTGGGCACTGACTTCCAAACAAAGCGCAGGTCAGAGCATGGGATTGATCCGCTCTGGGAATTCTGTGTGTGCTGGCTTCTGTGTAGACAGTGCGAGCAGGACCTGGCAGGGGCCTGGCAGCCAGAGAAGGATCTGTCCTCTGGTTCTGCTAGGCCAGCTCCTTGCCATCACAGTCCCCCTTGCCAAGGAGCAGATGTAGCCAGAGCGTGCTGTGTGGACGCTGGTCCAGCCTGCAGGTCGGCTCACATCTGCCGGGAGGCAGCAGTAAGCAGATCCAGAGAAACAGGCCTTCCCACTGCAGGGGAGGGGAGCCAGGAAGGAGCAGGAGGCCTCTGAGCCTGGAGGCTGGGGAGCAGCTTGTCAGGGCAGGCAGCCCGGGGTGAGGCCCAGGCCCTGGGGTGGGAAGAGGCGGTGCTGGGGTTGCCGGCCTCGAGGAGTCTGACGATTCTGGGCAGCCAAGCGTCTCTGGCCCCACTTGTCCCCTGGCTTCTGCCCTTGCCTGTTCTTCCTCCCCCTGGCGGCCTGGCTGGTCTGTTTGCAGCGTGAGTCAGATGACTCCTGTTTCGGCAGCTGTCTGTCAGCCCTGAGGCAGAGCCCCTCTCCTCAGTCAGGCTCACCTCCACCTGGCCTCCGTCCACTTCCCCTCAGCTGGAGTTTCCCAGCATTCCCTGCTCCCTAGCTCCCGGCAGCCTTTCCCAGAGCATCCCAGGCCTGCCTCCCCTCGGGCCTTGGTGCTTATCATCACTTTTCACCTGGAATCCTGCTCCTTCAATTCTTAACGGAATGGCTCCTTCAGGTTCCTGGAGAGCCCTGTCTGGCCAGCCTCACTCCGTACCGTGTTTGCACCCTTCAAAGCATGCTGGCAGAAGCTGTTACTGTTCATTGTGTGTTTATTTATTTGTCTCCCTTCATTAAACTAAGTTTGCTGTGGAGTCCCCAGCTTCCAGCTTGGGGCCAGCCCAAAGTGTGTTTGTTGACTGACTGACTGAACTTAGACTCATGAGAATGTGCCTGGAGGAGAGTGGGGTAGCCAGAAGATGACCTGAAATCCCTGTCATGTGAGATGGATCCAGTCTGCCCAGCTTGAAGGAGGAAGTGAGGATAGTGGTGGGTCTCCCCCCCACAGACCCCAAGTCCTGCCTGCAGGTGAGGGAGGGGCTGAGCCTTTTCCAATGGTGCGAACCAGGGGGCAGAAGCAGCAGCAGCATCACCTGCTGGGAATGCCAAAGATTTGGACCTGTGGGCAGTTAGCTAGCTCTCTTGGAGAGCAGGGAGTGCCTCACATTTGTGAGAAGGTTCTAGTTAAGGCAATAAAACAACACTTAGATGGAATATTATTCAGCCTTAAAAAGGAAAGGAGTTCTGACACATGCCACACCTGAATGGACCGTGAAGACAGAGCACAGGTGAAATGAGCCAGGGCCAAGAGGACAAGGACGGGAGATCCACCCATGTGGGGCGCTCCGAGCCACCCTGTTCATAGAGGCGGAGAGTAAATCATGGCTGCCAGGGGCTGGAGGGAGGGGACGGTGGGGGTGCTGTTTCCTGGGGACGGCTTCATCTGGGGTGATGGAGAGGTGGAGATGGACGGCAGTGACAGCGGCACAGCAGCTCGACCGTGGGTGACACCGGGGAACTGTGCGCTTGAAAGTCCTTCTGTGGTCACTTTTGCATTGTATTCTGTGATAATGACGAGGAGGTGTGCTGTAGTGAGAGGCACCAGTGAGCCATGGGGACCAGCACCTGTGACCCGGGGTCCCTTGGCTCTGTGTTTGGAAGTCTTCTGTCACGGCGTTTCCCCGCCCCTGGGGAGCTCTGTGACCCCGCAGGCCCCCAGACGTGCTGTCCCCACTGCCCCAGCCTGTCGCAGGGCATGGAGACCGCAGGTCTATCAAGGCCATGGAGAAAATGCCACGGCTGAACATTTGAAATGGTTGTCGCCAAGAGATACCTGCAGCAACTCTGCTGCTCCAGAGTGGGATCTGCAAAGGGCCCTCTGCCTCCCTGGGTCTCTGCTTGCTTCGTGACCTGCCTTCTACTGCGTGACCCCTGTGTTGGACATGCATCCAGCTCTGCCTCCCAGCTCTGAGGACATGAGCTGGCAGGCAATCACAGTAACAGGACGCTGTGTGTCCCAGGCCTGGTGGTCACACAGGAGGGATAGAGAGCATCTGGGCTGGGGAAGGATCGAGGGATCTTCCCGAAGGAGGTGTTTCCTGAGTGGGATCCAGAGGGCAGAAGAGGAGTTCCTCAGAATGGCCCACCATGGAGAGCATCTGTCACATGGATTGCTTCAAGAGAGTCTCATTCCATCCCTCTCTGGAAAGAATTCTCCAAACCAGTCCTTCCTCCATCCTTTACTGCCCCTTTTGTTCCACCCCCTTCCCTTTTTTCAGTTGCCCAGGGAGGGGCAGAGAGAAGGGGAAGGTGATGAACAGCCATGATGGGAAGGTCAGAAGAGGATCACAGGAGCCCCGCCTCCTCTGCACTCAGCCCTTACATGCCCTGTGCCTGGCTTCTGTGGATTTGTCCATGGGGCCTCAGCCCTGTGGACACGGTGCCCTTGGACTTCCTTTCCAGAAACCATTTCTCATGGTTTTTCTTGTGCAGCTTGTGACTGCTGAGTGTGTTAAGAGCTTGAGATTGCTGAGTGTGGAGTGGATGGAACCATGACATCCTGCTTGGGGTGGGGTGCACCATGATGCAGGAGAAGGGCACTGACCTGGAAGCTGGGTGCTTGGCCATGGCTCTGGTGTGCACTGGCTGTGGTGTGCACTGTCTCTGGTGTGAACTGGCTCTGGCCTCTGATTCCTGTCCCAGCCTTGGGTGCCCATGGGAATTGGAATTGACTGGTCACTATTCACCTCCCACATCTGTCCCCATTTCCCACCTGAGGACTTTATTTCTCCTGCTCTTAACAGCATTGACCCCTGTCCTACCATAAAGGTGGATCCCACTGCCACAGTGATGGCCATGGGAAAGAGCAGGTGCCCAGTGGAGGGAGATACCAGGACTGGGAAGGCCTGGAGAAGTGGAAGAGGTGAGTTGCTGAGGAGGAGCAAGTGGCAGCTTTGTGGGGCTGACATTGAAGGGAAATCATGTGAGACAGAGTAGGGGCACCCCAGGAGGCCCTGGAGCAGGCCTGGGGGAGGCTGCAGAGTGGAAGATGGAGAACAGGAGGGAACCGTGCAGACCTCAGAGAACATTCTGGTCTGATCTGAAGGCTACTTGGTCCCAAGCTCAGAGTGCATCATCAGACTTGTGTTTTGCAAGGATGACTCTGCACAGCTGGAGGAGGGATGGGGCTGTGGGAAGACATGTGGCTGTTATGCAATGTATTCCAAGATGGCAACTCAGATTCAGAATGGAGCTGTTTATTAAGCTGCTGCCTTAGCGAGGAGGTTCATGTGGTGCTCTTCCCCACGGAACCTCTGCATTTCATTATTCCCACATTGTAGGTGAAGAAGCATGCTCAGAGAGGTCCAGTATTTTGCTTTGGGTCACAGAGCAGCCAGAATAGTGGACTCCAAAGCCTGTTTGCCCCTGCACCATGGCAACACACTCCACTCTCCAACCAGTGCTGGCCCTTCTTTTTCTCACTCTGCTCTGCAGCCTTTGGGAGCCTTCAGGGCCAAGGCTGACATTTGTGTTCAAATGATTTCCTTCCTGCTCACAATAAATGCCAAACTGAATGATGGAAGTGATTCAGCAAGAAATAGGATTTGAAGGGAGGAAGAGCTGTGTAAAAACATTTGCAAATGGATTAAAAATTTGAGTCCACCAGCCCCTGCCAACAGACTTGGAAGTTTGGGAGATATTTTTAGACCATGAAATCCAAATGGCACAGATCGTGGGTTGGAAAGATGGAAATGCAAAGAATAGTTTGCTCGCTGGGACCAGAGATTGCTTTTCGCTGAGTTTCTCCTTAGCTATAAAATAACAGCATCGAAAATGCAGAATCCCCTGGATGAAGAGCCGTCTTTTTTTTTTTTTTTGCATCTTTCTCTTTGCACATTAGTGCCGGAGCTCAGCTCCCTGTTCTGGGGGAGCCACCTGGGGGAAACTGGCTTTTGAACCTTCTTGACCCTTTTGAGGCTGGTGGCAGAAGCCCCCTTTGAGCCAGCTGAGTTCCTGGGGACACATTGGCTCATGAACCCCAGAAGAGACCAGGAGTAGGGCTGAGGTGGGGCTTCCCCTGGGCTAGGGATGCCTACAGCCAGGGCTGGGAGAGACCCTGACCCAGGCTGTCATCCCTGCTCTTCCCTTAGACTCCTCCCATGTGGTGGGGACCATGGTTGGTCACCTGCAGTATCTGAGCTTTCTCTATTCCTAGGCCCTGACCTTGTCTCTCTAATGCTCACTTCAGGGACATTTGGCCCTGGTGCCCACTGCTGGGCCCCTCACCAGCTGTGTCCTTGAGGGCAGGGGCATGAGAGACCCTGATGGCTGGGTAAGGCCGGTGGAGAAGCTCCAGAGCAAGGGAGGAGGAGGGGGACCCCCAGAGAAAGCTGCAGGGAGCCTCCCTTCCCAGGTGCTCACAGCCCACCCACCACCACACCCCTGCGGTTCCAGGGAAAGTGGAAGTAGGGTCTGGAGAGTGGGGGGGCCAGACCAGGTGACAGAGACTCAACACGGTTTCCAGTTGCTGTGGGTAAGTTGCTCAGGGCCAGCTTCCCTTTCCACCCTTAAAAATGTTTTACATCATTTTTATATTCGTCCAAGGAGTCCATGCTTACAACTCAAGCCCCAAACATGCGGGCAGCCCTGCAGAGCCCAACCTCCCCAGAGCAGCCCCTCGGAGCCCCCTGGTTCTCCAGACCCTCTAAATCATGTGCGTGTGCTGTTCTCTCTCTCTCTTTTTTTTTTTTTTTGTGCTGTTGTCTCTTGATGAATCAACTTCAGGCATTTCTATCGATTTCCTGTTCTTTCTTGTCTCTATTATATAGTTTATGATCTCTTTTTCTCTCTCCTGTACCCCGACTTGCCCATGACACACCTGTTTCTTTAGTCTCCTTGGTTACCTCTCTTTCTCCTTTCTCTCTCTTTCCCTTCCAGCCACTGGGTTTCCTTTTCAGCATCCCAGTGACTCCCCCAGGTGCCCCCACTAAACTGTGGTGTCCTTTTTCTCCATGCCTCTGTGATGACCCTTGCCTGGTGCTTGGCCCATGGTGGAGTGAGGGGTGGCCATGCTCCTCCTGGGTGTTGTTTTGTGTGTTACCTCTTGGAACCCCTGCCATACACACCCCATGACATGATGTGTTTCTGGGTTCTGCTCATGGCGATGAGCAGGAGGAACATCAGGACTCTCACGGGGACTCAGTCTCCCAGGAATGCATGGGCACCCCATGATGAACTTGGCCAGCTCCCACATGACTTACCCTCCAGCAGCAGCCTGATGCCCAGCGGGGCTCAGGAAGTGTCTGCAGAGTGAACTGAACAAGGACCCACCCCATTTGGAACAGATTTCCTGAGTGGCTTGAAAACACACACGCACACACACGCACTTGGGCATGCATGCTCACACACCATTCAAAACCTTCAGGCTTCAAATCCATCTCCTCCCACATCTTTTCTGTAGCTTTCTATAAATCCTGATTTCCGTCTGGGAGGCAGCTCGCTTGCAGCAAGGCTTCAGTAGTTTTGTCCTCCCGACACCCAGGATAATTTATGGGCTTGGAGATAGAGAACTCCTGTACCGTCGATATTAAATATACATCGCTTCCCTGGCAAAATAGCTTTCAGAGTTGCAGTAAATCCTCTGGAAATGACCTGGAGTTAACTATGAGTTGGTTAAGTGCCAGTCATTATGGTCTCCCCAGGGATTTCTGCTGACACGTGGACTCATCCTGGTCGCCTTGGTTGGCTTTAATTGCATCCTAGAGCTATGGGATTGCGGACCTGGGAGAGGCCTTCACCATCTAGCTTTGCTTTTCAACTTAAAGGATTGAGAACCAGAGCCCAGAGAGGAGGAGAGGGTTTGCCTAAAGACACACAGCTTACTAACTGTAAAGGAGTCAAGATCCGGGGCCTCATGGACCCTGTCTTCTCAGCTGTCTGTTCTGACTGTTTCCAGGCAGGTGCCCTGGGTTAGGTAAATATGTGGCCTGGTGCGGTTCACCAAGCTGCTCTGCACAGTACTTCCCCAATCAGTTATTAATTGGGCACTGATCCTGCTCCCCACAGTTGAAGCATTGTCTTGATGGGCACTTAAAGTTGGTGGATCAATGCGGCGAAGGGCATTGTGGAACCCTACGGTACCATTAGACTGAACAGGCACCATAGGCCACCGGGTGCACCCCTCCTTTGAAAGAGAAGCAGTAGCCTGCATTACCCCTTTGGACTGTCACCTAGGAGAATGCCAGCTTTTGAGTGGGGTGGAGAGTTCACCTGGGTAAGTGTCCAGGAGCATGATGGTCTGTGTCCAGCAACGTACTGGGTGTGCTGGGGCCAACCAGATGGACTTTGGGCAGGAAAATCCTGTAATTTTAAGCAGAAGAAATGCAGAAAACCAGCTGAGAAGCAGAGAATGGAGATTAAATCAAGCTTTCACCAACTGTATGACCTGGGGCCAATTCCAGAGTTTCTTGGAGTCTTGATTTCTCATGTGTGAAATAAGATAGTTGTGAGATTTGAATGGGATTCCACATGGGAAGTTCCAGGCAACATAGGAAGTGTTTAATAAATGATATTAATAGAAACCATTTTAGTGATTTGTTTTTTGGCCAATCCCAACAACTGAAGGAGCCTGAGGAGGGGGCATTGGTTGATTCGGAAGGCTGGTTGCCTCCAGCCTGCCACGTACTGGAACCTCGACCTCGTCTCTTCTCAACACGACCCCAGGGCTCCGGAGCAGCAGCCTTGCTCATTCGGTCATTTTTACCCAGAAATATTTATGCTGGGCCCAGGGCTAGGTGTGCGGGACAACGAAGTGAAGGGTAACACGTCTCTGCCCGAGGTGAGCCTGGAGTCTGTACAGGAGACAGCAAGCCCGGGTCATCCTGGGGTGGGTAACAGGGCAGGAGGAAGGTGCCACCTGCCTTTCCCGTGCTCTGTTCCCTGGTGAGCCTTTGCTCCTGCCTGCTTCATCCTCCTGACCTGAGGACCCACCTGCTTCCTTTCTGAAAGACCAACTCTTCACTTGCGTGTGGAGTGACTGTCACAGGAAGAGGCTGAACAGTGTGACACCAAGGTTAAGAGGGTTTGGGACTCGGGTCCATATCATCCCCCTTCCCATGACACTGGTCCGTCCTTTTGCATTCTGAGTCCTAGTTTTCCTGCCTATCCCACCGGCATGTAGGTTTGAGAATTCCATGACAATGTTGATGGTCAGAGCACCTGGAGTTACCTGGAGGCATCCTGATGGTTTACCCATGGTTACTCTGGAGTCAAGGCCCGTCCTGCTGGCTCACCAGCTAATGCCATTCTCAGACTGAAGCACAATGATTTTAGGTTTCTCTGTAACCTCCCAAAGCACTGTCACTCACGGTGTCTCCTCACGTCCTCATAGCCAGGTGGGGTGGGCAGGCATTTGTCCATGGTACTGAAGGAGCAGGCTCAGAGCCTGAGTGATGTGGCCAAGGTCCCACACCTGACAGAATCCATCTCCAACACCACCAGGACCCACGCCCTGTCCCCCTGCCCTCCTGCAGAACCACGAGGCTCTTGGCTGCTGTGCCACACCGACAGGGTGCCAGGGTAGCTCCTCGAACTCACCTGCCACTGCCTTCTGGGTGGCATTCTGCATGGCCTGGTTGTTCCAGTGTGTGGTTTGCACAGTGCCCAGAAAGTCGGCTTTATTAGTTCATTTATTTTTGCAAAGAAAGCACAACTTAGTTGCACGGCAGCCCAGGTTTCCATGCCTGCTGTCATGCCCCATGGAGTGCTCTCCTGCTGTCACGAGTCTGTGTCATTCCATGGAATGACACGAATGATCCCGCAGCCTGCAGTGGATGCGACGCTCCTGCAGGGGCTGGACCTGGATTGTAGCAGGAAGACACATGCTCCCCCTCCCAGGGTTCTCCTATGAGGTGCAGAAGGAGATTGAAGCAGAGCCTACGGGGGTGGCAGCTGTGTGAGGAGGGCAGGAGGCAGCACATGGGGCCGGAGGGGCCTGGGCTGAACCCGTGCAGACACACTGGCATGTTGTGCATCCCACACACCCTGAGCTCTCAAGGTCCTCCTGGGAGGAGGGCTTGGGAGCCACCGCACCAGTCTCCATGTGGCTTCCTGGGGGTGGGGACGCACCGTCCCTCCAGGCTGCCTGGGTTCCTGTTCTCGCTCTGGAGCTCACCTGCTGCAGCACTTTGGGAAGTCTCTCACCCTCTCAGTGCCTTCTGGGTTTCTGCTCCAAAGAGAAGGGAATCCAGGTGATGCTAGCTCGACGGGCGTGGTTTGAGGATTCAATTGCCTGATGTTTATAAAGTGCTGAGCACAGAGTCTAGCATTCAGCTATGAAAATAGGATCTAAGGAAACAGAGAAAGCAAAGAGGGGAGGAAGAGTCTCATAGCGGGGACAGGAGCAGAGCCTAGCCCAGGGCTCCTGGGCTCCACCCCGTGTGAAGCCACAGTTGGCCGATGTCTCACTGCTTCATGCAAAATTAAGGAAAGGGACAGCAACAAAAATCATCTCTTCTCGCAGGTTCTGGGGGCGCTTGGAGATGAGTGATGGTTTGTAAAACAAGATTCCAGGCAGGCCTGGGGATGTCTGGGGAGGTTGGGGAGCAGTGTGGCTAGTTGGTGTGGGTGCTGGATTTTTGACAAAGACCTTTTCTCCACACACCTTTTGAGAACCTGGTTCTCACGCATCCCTGACACTCGGACATTTCTGTCCCGGCCCCTTTTCAAATCCCTTTGATTCTCATCAATGCTGTTTTCAATTAAATTATTCTTAGCCCTAGAATCTACCCAATTAAAGAAGCAATTTTCTGTACCTTCACTGGAAGCGATTGCTTACCTGGTTTGGCAGTTGCCTTTAGCAGTGAACAAAGCCGAGCAATACTCCAGGGCCACGGGCTCTAATTGGTGGAGCGGGAGGGGCAATTCCCATTGTGGGGGTGGATTTCTACAAAAGCTACCCTGACAATGAACCAGGCTGGTCAAACCCAGGCCTCCCCCTCCCTCCCCACCTTTATTTCCAAAGGCTATGCTCAGGCAGGCCTCAGTGATAGCTCCAATTTGTAATTCTAATTTCCTTGGAAAAGGGCTAAATAGGACATTTGTCATTCCTCTCCATGTGGATTACCAGCCCCAGATCAGGATTTATGGCCTGAGCCGCTTCTGCCTGGGAAGACAGGAGCCTGTCTCTGGGGCAGAGACAGGATGTGTAAGCAGGATTTGGAGAGGGTGTTGGGCTGGGGGAGGGGGCGGGTGTTCTCAGTTAAAAATATCTCAAATATTTTTTTTCCCCCTAAATCTGGAGGAGAGAAAAAAAATGTATCCTGCTAAAGCTTCAGGTTGCCTGGATATGAATAAAATAAGAAGCAGGAAGATGTTTAAAGGTGAAATGCTTATAGCTCCTGGGGGGTGGGGGGTGGGGGCTTCTGGGCCTCAGTGTGCCTTTGGAAGGGAGAAAGCTCTGACTTCATGGGTCTCTTGAAGACTGACAGCCCTTTTGGGAGCACACACGGCTGAACGGTAGCTGGTTGGGGGACTGGGGACGGAATCTGGCCCATGTGGTTGAAGGCAGCGTTGGGGAAGTTTGGTGGTGAGAGTCAGAGCCTGCTATGTAGCTGCCGATGTGTGCCACCAGTGCAGCTTAGCCAGCTGCACACCAGGCTCTGTGTTAGGCACCAGGGGAGCCACCTGGGAACCCAAACCCAGTCACTCTTCATGGCCTAGAGGAGAAAACAGCTTTATTCAAGCAATCACAAAAAATAAGTGTGAAAGCACCCCCATGATTAACTCCCCAGGGGTGGCGTGCCTAATAGGAACCGGGTTCGAATCAAGAACCTGGAGGGCTTTTGAAGTCTTAGGCGTTGGGGTGGGAAAGAGGGTGGTAGGCAGGGTGGTGCCTTGGGATGCGCCACAGTTACGGCTTTGGAGAGTCAGTTCCCCTCCCAGAGCCACAGTGGTCTCATCTGTGCGGTGGGGCTCAGCAGGCCTCCACAGGGCTGTGGTGAGCACAGGGATGTCAGAGCTCAGTGTGAGACAAGAACGATCCTGATGCCTCCTGGGGGTGGGGGTCCCTGGCAGCAGAAGGCCCTTTACCGTTCTTGATAGAGTCACCTTTGATTTGGGACTTGCTGGGCCTGGGCCATGAGGTCATAGGCTGGGACCTGCTTCACATGGTGTCAGGGCAGCAGCCTCTGTGTGGCCAAGGTGCTGCTGGGGCAAGGTGACCCCAGGTCTGTGCAGGTAGCTGAGGTGGGTCCAGATCCAGAGTGAAGGCCTCTGAAGCCTGTGGGTTTTCTCTCCAGGCCTCAATGTCTCCCTGTGAGGGAAAGCTCCCAGTACTTCTCTGAGCCTCAGCTTCCTGTGAGCGAGGTGAGATCCGCCCTCCCTAGTGGGTGAGCACACATTCCCCGGGTCTTCACTGTTTATACCCACGGTCTGTAGGGCAAGGCTGTGGCATGGTGGCTCAGAGGTGAGGAGGGACTCAAAGGCCACTTCTTAGGACTGCATTCCAGTGGGGAGGGCAGATGCAGGCACGGGAGTGAACAAGTATGTGACCCTGTGGGACTGACAGCCTGAGAGGAGCCACAGCCAGGAAGGGGCAGCCAGCGGGCTGGGGGCCTGGGGCCGTTCACCAGCTCATCCTGCAGGGTCTCTTAGGGTGACTTTGAGCAGAGCCTTGAGTGAGTGATCCAGAGCCGTATGAATATATCAGTCTCCTCTTGCTGTGTAACAAATTGCCAAGCACTTAGCAGCTTTAGACAACACAGATTAATTTTCTTACAGGTCTGGGGGACAGAAACTGAGTCTTTCTCGGCAAAACAAAGTGTCGGCTGGGCTGTGTGCCTTCTGCGGCTCGGCTTTAGGGGAGAATCCGTTTCCTCATCTTTCCAGCTTCTGGAGGCTGCCCATATCCTGGGCTCAGAGCTCCTTCCACCATCTTTCGCACAAACTACAGAGCACCTTCACATCTTTTTAATGCTGACTTCCTCTTCTGCCTTCCTGTGCCTCTTTAAAGGCCCTTTGGAATTACCTGGGGCCCACCTCCACAGTCCAGGATAATCTCTTGATTTTCAGGTCAGCTGATTAGCATACTTCATTCCACCTGTAACTGTGGTTCCCTTAGCTACTGTCTTAGTTCATTTTCTGTTGCTATAACAAAATACCTCAGCCTGGGTAATTTGTGAAGAAAAGAGGCTTCATTTCGATCACAGTTTTGTAAGTCCAAGAACATGGCAGCAGCTTTTGATGGGTTTCTGGCGAGGACCTCATACAGCTTCAAATAATGGCAGAAAGCAGAAAAAGCAAGCAAGCACATTCAAAAAGATCACATGGTGAGAGAGGAAGTAGGCGAGAACCCGAAGGGTAACCTCCCCAAGAGGTAGCAGCCCACTTTCTCAGGAGCTGCCTGGGGGCGGATCCAGTCCCACTGCTCCACCGCTAGGAAGCTTTGGCTCTTCAGGATGTCTTCCTGATCCTTAGTTCCCGTCTTTAAAATGGGCACAGAAACTTAGGCTTGTAATCATGCAGTAGGCTTCAGAAATGCACAGTAAAGTGGATCGAGATGATTCTGATCTTGAGAGATTAAAGAGCTACAACTAATAAATGTAGTATGTGATCCTTTGGCTTAAAAGACATTATTGGGACAATTAGGAAGACTTGAATGGAATCTTTGGATTATATGCTGGTAAGGAATCAGTGCTCATTTCTGATGTTGGTGTTGTTGGGTACATGCCTTACAAATAAAGGCATGCCTTTATTTGTAAGGCATGTACCCAGAGGTGTTCAGGAATAATGAAAGGTGTGTCAGAAAAGAAGAGAAATGCTCCTGATGACTCTTGGCCACTTCCTCTGGAAGTGGTGTTACTCAGGATGAGTGAATTTGGACTTTAACAAGAATGGGTTAGGAACACGGGCCGTCCAGACCTAGGTGGAGACATAGCTACAGTGTACAGCGTGGTGTCTAGGAGGGGCGACGGGGCAGGTATTTGGAAGGCTCAGGGTTACAGGGATTTTAAACAAAAGAAAGTATAAAGGGCCACCAAGGGTCCCCTCTGTCACAGTGGGCTGGAGTCTACCCTGAGGCAGTTCTTTCAGCAATGCCAAGGTTGTTGCAGGCATCTTCCGTCGGCTGGAAAGGCTCTCAGGTCATCTCACAGAGCTGCACATGCAGTGCTGAGTGTCTTCAAGACCCCCAGAGGTATAGCCTGGATTTCTCTTGACCCCTCCTAGTGATACGGAATAAGACAGGAGAGGTATCTTTAGAAAACCCAGTTGTGACCACGTTCCCTTTCACGAATCTGAAGTCGGTTTCCTGTCCTTTCCCCTGGCATTAACTTTTCTCCATGAGCTTCCCAGAGAACAACCAGACCACCCAAATCAGGGCTGTCCCATCAGGTGATCTCCATCCCCATCACTGATCCATCATCTCCCATCACTGACCATCCCCCATCCCTTATCCCTCATCCCCCATCACTGACTATCCCCATCACTGACCATCCCCCACTACAGATCCATCATCTCTCATCACTGGTCATCCACAATCCCTGATCCATCATCCCCCATCACTACCATTCCCCATTACTGATCCCTCATCCCCCATCACTGACCATCCCCCATCACTAATCCATCATCCCCCATCACTGACCATCCCCATCACTAAACCATC